>CM021323.1:7193363-7267353 GCA_010645155.1 Tigriopus japonicus
GGATTCGTAAAAAAGATGACATAGACTACGGCGTCGGCAACAGCTTTAAGGTCAAGGCTCACCAAATTTAATCAAGAAATGGTGTTTGATGAGATGGTCGATCTTAATAATGCGAAAAAAGAGCAGTTAAGTACTGTGGTAGAAGAAATGACAGAGAAAGACTGAACTTTGCACCTGCAAAGGAAGGGAGTAATGGCCAAAATCCGGCGGAGGGCCTTAGTATAAAAACCTACCCTAACATCACTGGTTTCATTTTAATTGACGCTCTTCGGGCTAACGCCCTCGGGTCGCCAATAAAATGAAACTCCCTCCGTCGGATTTTGGCCATTACTCACTTCATTTGTGGGTGCATATGGTATTTTGTTGACCAACTTATCCTTTTTGGGACTTCCGTTACAATTTTTCAACCCTGAAAATCAGTTCAGCCATATACATTCGTACTATCCAACTAGTGATGTGACTTGGGCAAGTAATGAGTCATCACAGACACCCAAGAACAAGTTGTTGACAAGCATTACTTGGGCAATACACCAATACACTTGGCAAGCTCAAGGAACATTGGAAGATGCAGTTGCCGGCAGTTGTTCTTTGAAGAGTTAAGATACTTGCAGTGTGAATAAGAAGAAAAAGATGTCAAGTTGCATTTTCGGTGATCTTTTGACCTTAATAATTTAGCAATAAATAGTGGAAGTGATACAAAAAATATTTCAATTTGGATAGCATTTGCAAAACCATGTTTTTTTTTTGTTTCGGTTCTAGGCCACACATGAATGCACTTTTGAGGCTAATCAAGACCGAGATTTAGAAGTCACACTTCCAGAACATTCTCGTTTACTCAGAGTTGCCGGCATGAAAAAGTAAAATGCCAAATCTTTTTTAGTATTCTCGAAATATTTTGCATTTCCCCATGTGAGAGAATTGAAGTGTGTAATTTTCTTAAAAATACATCCTTTCAAAGGTATGGGCCCCATTTAGCTGAATCAGCCTGGTTTAGTGAAATTCGGATGGCAAGTTTATTCTTCGTTCATGTCAAATTGGGCAAACCTGTTAGCTGGGAAAAGTACTTGTACAAGCACCCAAGCTATGCCAAGCTTCAGCAAGCCCAAGCACTGTGCCAGTACAGTGCTTGGCCCAATCTCTTGTTTGCCCCCCATCACCATATCCAACTAGCATGTTTTGCTTCCTCAATACCGGTTTTAAGAGCTACTCTGTCACCTCAAGTACATCAGTTGGAGTGATGGCTACTCAGTGCCATGGTATAAAAGCCTACCACGATTGCTTCACAGGTCACAGGATCATTTCCCATCAATGAGATGGGGGCATTAGACGTACAAGTAGTTGTGCGTTTGAGATGTGTTTGTAAAGACATAATTTATTCAAAGGGCAATAAAGTGACTGGTAGGGTAATAAACTGATTTGTAGGGTAGTAAATTAAGTTGTATGTGAATAATATTTTGGATCTGCCCTCTGCGGACTTGGAGGAAGTCTCATAAATGGAGAAGGCGGTCAATAAAAAAAGATAGAACAACATCCACAAGTTCTCACATGTTTTTTACTTAAGACAAAGTAATGGAATATTAGTGAATAATACTTCCCATCCCTGTAACAATAACAAGTGGAATAACCAAAGGAAATATTAAGTGATTTTGAGTCTTGTTACGCCCACTTTGAAAACGTTCTTCTCTGCCACTTCAACCCTTCAAGAAACTTGACGGGCGCATGTTTGTGTCTGTGTCCTTAACCTAATGTATTGACGTCTCCATTCTCTAAGTTTTCCCACCTTAATTTACCATTGGCATCAACGTTCTGAACACTGATGGATTCAATATCTCCTCTGAGTTGTACTTCCCCCTATTTGGACATGAGCTCAACCCTACTACAGAAAATGGGGCATTGCGGATGGTTGAGATCAAGTAATTACCTCGAATGCAAACAAACAACCAGATTGACTCCATTCGAGCCCTCTTAATGATATCTGAGCAGGAGAAGCCATAATACAAGCAAACGAGCGTACACACTCTGATGATCTTTTCTGAGCTTTCTCTCATCCATATTGGAATAAGTTTGCCCAATTTGGGTTCCCCAGAGAGAGGGAACTGTGAGCACTTTTTTGCACCGCCAATCGAGGCCAAATACTACGTACAATGATACTTTGTCGTAAGTCAGATTGTTCCGAATGCACACGAGATCTGTTTTGTGTAGAAAAACGAGGAGGAGGAGGTTGGAAAAGACGGAAAACATTTGGTCCCTTGAGCAAAGCAAACACAAACTCGTCATTGTACATTACCTCCATTGGCAGAAGATCCATATGGCATCGATTGAAACTCGGGTGAAGATCAATTGAGCGAACATCCAAAGAACTTACGAAAAGGCATCTCTCTGTGAAACAAAAAGTTAATCATGAACTCTTTTGCACGATAGGTCGAAATGCATCGGAACTCGGAAGCTCAAGTTGATTTGAGGACGTGTCCTTTTTCTAGTCAAGCACCTCTAGAAAGATGGACTTTGACCCTAAAAACGAGATTTATCTTTTGGTCCCTTCAGAACATAACTTTGAAGGGACATTACTTTTCACTCAGTTTTTCGATTGAGTTGAAAGTTGAGATACGTAGTTTTCTAGTGATGGACCGAAAGGGCTCATAACCGAAACCGAAAGTTTCGGCCGAAAGAGGGCTTAACCGAAACCGAAACCGAAAGCAGCTGACTACAAAATTGTGTAAATGCAAAATCCACCTTAAAAATTAAATTGCTCATGTGTTCGATGTTGGGTAGGGCGTAGATTTTGAAAAATCGGAAAACTTGAATTTCAGTGGTTTTTGGACGAATTTTTTTTCGATTTTGTTGTCAAACTCCGTCCTTTATAGTGCATGTCTGCTTTCGGTTTTGGTAGGCATAACCGAAACCGAAACCGAAATTTCGGCCGTAATTTCGGCCGAAAGTGCTTTCGGTCCATCACTATAGTTTTCCTAACCCAAACAAAATTTCAAATGATTGATTCCAACTCAAAATCCCAAGTCTCATCATTAGCCACGTTGTCCAGATAAAATAGTGGTTCTCGTTCCAGCTAATGAATCTAGTGGAAATTGGCCTAGTTTTGTCGTCATTTCCACTAGCTTTTAGTAAAGGGGTCCCATTGTGCGAAAAGTCTCTTAAAACGGGACATAAAGGCAGAAAAATTTGCATAACTCCCACTGCTGTTTTTCAGACGTTGGAGTGAGGAGCTCATTATCCCAAAACAAACAACGGAATTTTAATTCCGTGGAATCTTCCTTTGAGTTTAGAGGCTTTTTCGACCCTTTTCTTCTTGTTGGCTCATTACTCGAGGACGCCTCCTTGAGCGATATCCTCCCAACGACACAACAATAAAAAGTGCGAAATTGCCCATTTCAAACTTGACAGAAAAATAAAATGAAATTGTTACTTGCGTGTTGCGTTTTGTTCCTTTCATTGATACATGCAAACGAAAATTCAACTGTCACGAAACACAAACATAAAAACGAGCTCGAATATTTGAATGGATGTGAATTTGCGCCCATGCTTCGCATTGTCGTGAGAAATCAGTCCCATTTTCCATTAAGTAAACAAACAAAGCAACAACTCTAATGTCCTGAAATGCTCTATCATAAAGCTGGATTCAGATTGAAGTCCAATAACCGTGGGTAGGAAGTAAGATCCCATCTCCGTTCCCACCTTCATGTCCCATTGTTCCGTGTTCCAAACAACTTACAAGTGAGAGAGGGACACCTCGAGATAGGATGGAGCATCGAGATCGGGGCGGAAAAAAGTTTTGAGTGGCTCAATGGGAAGGAAAGAGTCGGTGGGACGTCGCTCGTTGAGCCATGTGGTAACCACAGATATTGATAGATGCGAAATACTAGGCCAGTCGCCCTTGTCATTTGTAGGCCACTTTGAAGTTGACCCGGACTGCATTGTCGCAATCTTTTCTTCTGAGCAAATTTGTTTTTCATAGCACAACCTCAATTGACTCTGGGTTAGTTGTTGAGGCAGCTTTGAAGTATAGTAGAAGCATACTTAGAAAATCAAAAGAAGTATATCAGATGGAATAGATATTACCATGCTTGATCAAGTTTGGCTGCATTAGCTGTGATTGAAAAACACACAATAGGTAGATAAACTTAATTGAGCATAGTTATTTCTCATCCGTCTTAAGTGCTTCTAGGTCAGTAGAAGTATAGTCGAAGCATATCTAGAAGCATGAAAGAAGCATATGAGGCAAAGTGGAAGTAACCATGATTGACCAAGTTTCGCTACATAAGCTGTGATTGAAAAACACAGCTTATGTAGCGAAACTTGATCCAGCATGATTATTTCTACTCTGTCTCATTTGCTTCTTTTGTGTTTCTAGGTAGGCTTCTACTATACTTCTAAACTACCTCATCAACTGACTTAGAAGCACATAAGACGGAGGATAAAAAACATGCTTTATCAAGTTTATTTACCTATTGTGTGTTTTTCAATCACAGCTAATGCAGCGAAACTTGATCAAGCATCACAACCTTCTATCATGACTCTAGATTTGCTTCTATTATACTTCAAAACTACCTCAACAACCAACTTTATGTCCACATTGAAGGAGTTAAAGTACATGGCAATAAAAATAAATGGTTAACTACATATATGTTTAATAACTTGCTAAATTACTCAATATTTCAGTCAGAAATGTTGCTACTCCTCTAAATTTGACCACTTTTGCGAATCATGAACAAGCTACTTAGAGATATTAAGACTTAATCACCATTCTACATAATGCCTGTTTTACCTTTTGGATATACTCAGGGGAATAACTCTTTCAGTAATATTCTAGTTAACCTTTGGTCAGCTATCTGTGAAAATTGTCCTCCAAAATAGGCAAGTATCTCGCATCTATGGATATCTATGGTGGTAAGTTTTTGAAACCTCGCGGATGTCCGGGAAAAGTAGACGGGAGAGCGACTTCTCAAACATATGACAGCGCCACCTCAGCAGGGTTGAGATGAGAAAATGACCATAGAGTACACTCATCAAGAAGATGCCTTTGTTCAATCATAAGATATTTGTTTCACTTTCGATAGCTCGTTTACTTCATTAGATGAAGGGCATATGATTTGAACGTTTTTAAGCTTCTTTGACCCAATTTGAAAACGGAGAAAGGTGTGTTTCTTCCAAAATTTACAGTACCTCCTTTTACGGACAAAAACTTGTTGCGTTGTGGTGCATGCATTAACTTAAAAATATGAAAGTCTTCTCGACCAGGAAAACACCTATTATTTATTGAAAAAATCCCCCATCAGTAAATGAATTTAATTTAGAGTTAAAGCGTTTTCTGCGTTTAAAAAATTGGAAAGTAATTTTGTTAAAAAGCAAAAAGAAATTATAATATGTTTTATGCAATTCCATTTTTGTCCGTTACTTAAAGATCTGCAACAATCCAATAAAATTTGTTCCGTGCATCTGGATTATCAAGGTACATTGTTGTTATAGATGACCTCCCAACGTATTTTACCTTCATTAAGACTTATCATTCAACACTTATATTGAGAAGTCGAAACGTAAAGTAGATGAAGGCCGATATTGATGAATCTTGAAGAAGATTTCAGTACCGACAATTGACATAAAAGACCTATTTGTTCTTCGGTGCAATTTTGTCCTTACTTGACTTGTTTTTTAATATCATGTTTTGCTACTATTTAGGTCTTGCAAACAACTAAGATCGATGACTTTCTACGAAACGAGCAACCCCTTTTCTCCTGGAGAAAAATAATTGGTTGACCTTCTTCATTTAAAATTGCTTGTTTGTGAACGATGAGTACTGCACTCAAATTGTGTTGTTTGAATAAACTCGATGTTCCTTAGGTGTTTCTTGCCTCTTGTTCTGGTCTCTGTGGATCAAAAGGAACGTGAAATAAGTTTTGGGTGTTGTCCTGAAGTGTTGGTGCGAGGAAACATCGTTGGGATGGCCGAAGTTCACAAGTGCAAAGTTTTAATTACCTCTCGGAGAGGGACCACCAACCACGAGAAGCACATCTATGAAATGTAGAGTACGTACGTATGTATGTACGTACGTGCGTCGGAGGAAAAGTTTTTATGTGCCTAAAGAAGTGTTTGAAGAGACCAATAACCGTAAGGCTAAGTTGACCCAAGTTGGGAAACCTTGTTGTTTTGTGAGTGTGAAATCGGAACTCATCCACATCTCTTGCTGTACATCGCGTGGGAACATCGGAATTGTGTGTGGAACACAGGGATCTGCAGTACTGGATTTGAACCTCAAGACGTGACTCTAAAGTTGCTCGATTCTGCTACAAAGGAGTGCTAATGAAGCGACGCAAGAACATTGAATTGACGTAGTCGGGCCACATATTGTGAAACCCTTTTGTCATGTGGAGGCAAGCAGTTTGAAATATGATTGTGATTCCAGGATAATGACAGCCCCATGATAATAATGAGACGAAGAGGAACACAACAGAAACGACCGAATGTCGTTGTTTATCCGTCCCAAAACGCATGGTCGATCGATCTCCAAGCACCCTGACGCAAGTTGCATACTCACTCAAGCGTGGAAGTAATATGTGTTGCTAAATGACACATGCATGAGTGCTTGAGTTGGTTCCAAATAGTTTGAAACTTTCTCAATAGACTTTGGAGCAACCCATACTCAACCATCTTGCGTTGTTTCAGACTGAATTAAATGCAAGTGGATACGTCGTTTAGCATCGAAACTGGATGAATAACTAACAGCTGAAGTGCATCTTTTTTCACCCACAAGGTATACCGTG
Source organism: Tigriopus japonicus (assembly GCA_010645155.1). Classification (NCBI taxonomy): domain Eukaryota; kingdom Metazoa; phylum Arthropoda; class Copepoda; order Harpacticoida; family Harpacticidae; genus Tigriopus; species Tigriopus japonicus. The sequence continues at coordinate 7,200,137 of CM021323.1, forward strand.
TATCCCTTCTAAATTGAGACTAAGAGTTCCCTGCCTTTTGTGCGCTATTCTTTTCGTTTTGCACTTTTTGTTGAAACAAAATGTTTTGTGTTTCCTTTTGTCAAGATATTTGCTAGCTACAAACGCATTTTAAATTTGCAAAACTGGCCTCTGAACTTCCTCACTCTTCCAACAATATTATGCTCTTTCTCATGCTTCACGGCTTGTCCAAGTTACTTTGAAGATGTCTTTTCTCATCGGTGGGGCAAGGATGAATGGTCTTATTCATTTCCAGGCCTCAATCGTATGAACTTTTTCATTAAGTCCATTCTGGAGGGGAAGGCATATGCTACTGTCAATCCCAATATCCACCCAGATCCACCCAAGCGAACCGTTTTTTTTTTTAAAAGGCATCGCATCATTTGTAAAACCACTACCGATTTAACCAAAAAGTGTGCAATGCACTTAATCTGAAATACATACATCAATTCACTAAGGACCAAACTGGTCGAGGTGTGTGCCAATCAATGCTGGGGCTGAAGTTGGGAGATGCAAGGCCGCTGTGAAGCCCAAACGAGGGCATTTTGAAAATTGAGCTTTTTTGACCTCCGTAGGGCATCTGGTATTGTATTAAGGCAAAAACATTTTCACTTAAATGAATAATAAATGTGTTGTGATACAATATCCGAGTCTCAATTTGGACGGCACACCCTGTACAGCAGAGGTCGGCAATAGAGGCTAGTTTTTTAGACGCAAAGATCGATTTTAAGATCGGACTTTTAGTACTAAAGTTCGATCTTGCAATCGATCTCTTGCGTCTAAATAACTAGTCTCTGATTTTTGGTCAGGGCCCATCAAACTTGATGTCGTTTAATCTGCGGCCCACAAATAAACGATCACAGAGCTATGAGCCCACTAGCATAGTACTATGCATGACTTCTGGGCCCACTGATTGCCGGCTCCTGATATACAGGGTTGTCAGTCACGAATTGGTTTGTCATTTCAAATTAAGAAATAGTTTTGCCATAATGAGTCTCTGAGACTTACCATGGATATCTTCTATCTAATGAGTGGTCTCCACCGGTTTACTGTACTGTTTTGCCAACCAACCGGTCGGTCGTAAGACATCATCCAGTAGTCAAGATATCTATGAACTAATCAAGGATGAGTATTTCTACTTACTATTTCGACCACAAATTAACTTCATCATCTCGTTTGGTCATAATTTGCTTATCACATGACAAATCTGCCTCGATGAAAAATTCGAGTTATCGTGACGATTCAATGTTTACACCCAAAACCAAGATCACATTGACAACTAACGGCAACCACCACTTTAGCCGGCTTTAATATGCGAGCCTCTCTCAATGGGGTGGCAACGACTGTCCTCCTTATCTTATAATGCCAACGTTCCCCCAACTACCCATATCAAGATGGACCGACAAACCCAAAATTCAAGTTGACAAGTGACCATCTCCGATGATTTGGAGCTTCTCACCCTCGTCGTTCGCTCAATGCAGTCAATGCAATACCGAGTCGGGTGAAAGAAATCCGAGGGAATTGGACCGAATCATGTTGACACCTGTCAAAGACCAAAGAGATCCCGAACCAAAACCAGTGACATGCTAAAACGTCCCTTTCCCCCTCCTCCACAATCCTGGCCGTGTTCCAACTTTCTTGTCCCACATGCGAACCCCAACCAAGGGGGTGGATAGGTTTGATCCTCTCCCTCCATTGACGGATTAGTTCTAGAAGACAACATTTGTTAACTAAACACTTGGGTTAAGTGCTAAGATGAAAGAATGGAAGACTGGAGAATCCAGAAGAGCTTGGAATATCATGTTTGAACTACGGCTTTGGAGCTTCTTGGGGCAAGGTTGGACTTGTTCTAGAAAGATGGAACGGGGGTAGGACGTGGGACGTGGGACGTGGGACAAGAGGGAGAATGGTCTGTAGAATGGTTGATCGTTATCACTCTGAATAGCCAGGGAGGCTTGTTTGTTTTGATGGACTCATGTTTTATTCAGAATGCTCAATGATTATGAAAAGAGAGAAAGAGAAGGAGCTTTGATCCGTCTGTGATGATAGATCGATGACGAGCGGCAAAAACGGAACCGGCAGATGGATTAATCCGTCTTCAGGTATGAATGGACACTACACATAAGAGCTCGTGACTCTGATTGAGCTCCGTTTATTCATCTCCAGTCTTGAAATGGAAAAGGCACGAGTTGTATCCATTCTTTCAAGGATAAAAAACGACCAGACTCGTTGGCTTTGCCATTCAATATAAGATGGGACTGCAAAATCTTGACGCTTTTTTCTTCTCTTGAAACGAGAAAATTGGCCCAGCAAAACTTTGTTTGGCAATGCGGACAAAACAGATATGTAAATGAACACATGAATGAATTTCCTCATTCCGCAAATATTTCGCGTTGCAACATCACTATGTACTGTTTCCCTATGTTAGGGATTCGGGGAGGAATTGGAAAGCGGCGTGATCCAAATCTAATTTGCGGTCAAAGCAGCTCTAGAGATGAGATATTCGCTTGAGTGGATCTGGACAATGCTGATAGATTGGCAGGGCTGGATCATCTTGAACCAACTTCCTTTTGATCCACGCTCTTCGCCACTCTTCTTCTAGTCTCTACTGAGAGGAAGAGTGTTCCAAGCGGAGTAGCTTAAAATGCCAACCATTTGGGAGCGTTCCATCTTCTTTAGAATGACAAGCCTAGTCATAAAATACTGGCGACTTGAATGCGGAAGTCATGAGCGCATGATCGAAATGTGGGTCATCATAGTTTATCCGTCGCCGTTCTTTCCTTTTGGCTGTGTTCCTTGGAGAGGAACGGGAATGCGGATGGTCCCCATCTTTAAAGAAGGGATCAGCCTGATTGAAATTCATCATGGGAAAAAGGAAAAGAAGATCTTCAGAGGTTTCGTCAGTCTTCTAAGATATGACTAGAATAAACTCGTATGGGAACTTAGAGGGGGATAAAAGTAAGTACAGGGTGGAAGACACAAGACCCAAGGGCTGCTTGAGCGCTCAATTATTATAATTCGATTCCTAACGGGATCCAATATGTTCCCAGAGGTGAGAAGGGGCCAAAGATCTGTTCTCTACTAAGGGGGATCAGCCTTTTTGGGTATTCTCTTTGACTTTTTAAGTCTCTTGGAATCTTCGCCTCGAAAGAATTTTCGTCTCGATTAATTGGAACCAAGATCACTGATCCCATTTCCAATTGATTCCCGAACAGAGAACACAAAAGCGGGAAGTTGTGCATTCAGAAGTCGACATGATGAAAGCCTTGTCAAGGCTCTCCCGTTTTTTTGTGTCGTTTTCTTGTCGTTCCATGGAAATGTGTCCCACTTTCAAAAGATCCACATTGTGTACTGTACTTTAAGCACTTGCTTGGGGAGGACCAAGAATGGGTACTGAACCCGAAATAAAGCTGGCTCTGACTGGGTTGACCTTATTTGAATTCATTAATTTTATTTCCATTGTCAAGGAAGAGAGACGAGAACATCGGAACTTGGGAGGGGAATTCATATGCACCCTCCACCATTTGCAATATTTGTTCCAATTTCTCTCCCAACTTGAATTTTCACATGGTTTCAAAGTCATGAAGCGTCTAAAGAGGGTATTTTTACACAAGTTTTTTACATTTTTCGGACAACTAAGCCTTCAAGTTGGAGAAAACAGGACCTGGTTTTGTCGTTTCTCATAATTTGCCGTACATAAAGACTTGCGAACATGCATGGTAGTTAAATCCTCCAGTTATATGGTCTGTTCCACTCTTGGTTTTATTGAGGTTTTATGCGTCAGTAACTGAATTTCTGCCTCCAAAAACGTCCTTATTTTTTGCACTCTCAACTGAAGCCATCAACCAGACTTTTTGGTTTTGGATGAACAGGATTCCTTGTTTGAGAACGAAGATCATCATCATCATTCTAGGTCAATTTGGAAAGGCCTTGCAGGGTTTTCACTCGATTTGCTTCAAAGGCGATTACACATCCGGACTTTTACTTTCTCTTTGCCCGTGTCGAGCGAGGGTTTATGCGAATGGACCAAAAGAGTCGAGGAGAAATGCAAAATCTTGACGATATTTGAAGAGGCAGGCAAAAGTGCATTCTGAGAATTGTCTTTGTTTTAAAATTCCACTTGAACCAATTGGTGCCTTTTCCAATGCAGTTTCTCGTTCTTAGTCGTCTTAGCCTGGGAGAACAATGGGATTCATTCAAATTTGCGTAGCCCACAGACCAATGCGAGATCTCCTCTGCAACAATAGACACGATCAATGTTCAAAAGCCTGGAACCTCTTGGCAACCTTAAAATTTCACGATTTTCCGTTTTCCACAACCAGCACTAATTTCCCGAAAACTTGGCCAAGTTCTTCGCGGAACAAAACTTGCGAGACCCGTATCCCAAAAAGTTTGCTCTTGTTCCAAAGAAGAGAAGGACAATTTACGGAGAAGTCCGCGAACAAAACAGGTTTCTTGGTTTGCCCATTGGCAACATTCAATGAACCTTGGAAGTGGAAAGAGCTCCAGGCAGATTTTTCCTTACCTTAACCATGTCTTTAGGTTTGATGACGAAAGTTCGATCTCAAATGGCCCTTGATTGGAAGTAACCTATGGTTTGTTTTACGTCATCCATGGTTTCTCAATCCTATTGGCAACGCTCGAAGGTGTACCAATGCATCTATTTCTGTCGGAACAACATACGAACAAACAAAGTTGGTCTCTGGGGGATAAGTGACGTAAATGGCTTTTGATTCAAGTTTATTAAGCCTCATAGGTCATCCAATATCTTCAAGCTTTCAAGGAAAACTCGTACAATAGTCGGAACCGCTTAAAACACTACCCCGCTTTTGAATCTGATCAATTTTTTTCGCGGTCCATTTACGACTCATGCACTTAAACGAATGTCCTCGTCCTCTTCTTTTCTTCAACAATGTACTCTGTCCGTTCCCAAATTCCAACCTTGCCACCCAATTGCTGAGTGAACCATTTTTCAAACCTTATGATAGCCACATCCCTCCGAACCTGTCGTCTTTTTTCTTCTTCCAAATTCCACCTCCCATTTGAAATGATAACACTTTTGCCCACCAGTCGTTGAAATTGGAACACTTGAATCCCCAAATGGAGATCAGGTGGCCCATTGTCGCAATATCTTATTTGTGTTTGACGGTCTCGGAAACTTCTTTCAGAACGGGTTTGTCCTATTCCATGCGACATTCACAGTTCCTTCAAACACCCAGATGGTCTTTTGGTACTTTTAGCCAAAACAGGGTTGCCAAAGTAAATCATTCGCGCCAGAAAAGCCCAGTCAATTTATTGGAATGTCATCTTGATGACAATCAACGAAAAGCATCCAATGCAGATGGTGTCAAATTTGGATGTTATGGACTCGACGTCGTACCTTTTCTCATCGTTATCGTTGGTCGAGACCGGGTTGGGAGTCTCTCAGGAACCTATGGAAACCCTTGGAGAGAGAGTGAGAGAGAAAGAGACCACTCACCTTCTCTGGGGTCTCCCTGAAGATCCATTAATTTCAATCCAGACCTTGGCGACGGGAGCCAAGGTGTTGGAGAAACGACTCAGAGCCCGTCGTATTATGTTAGATGGAGGTGCTCAGAGAGTCGATATACTATATATGCTGCCAGACCAACCACTCATAGAATGTGTTTGGATGTATTTTTCCTCCTAAATCCCGTGAGGTGAAACCTCCATATTGAGAACAGATGGGTCGATTTAGAAAAATTACTCGTCCACGAGGGCCATAAATGCATCTGTAGGTTTGAAATTCCGAAATTCCAATAATTGGCTTCGAACGAAGAAAAACCCACCGAATCGAGCGAATTCCCACATACGTACAACTGCAATGCAATGGTTGCCCACACAAAAGAAAGGCTTTTCAGCTCTCCGGATTATTGGACACAAATTTGGAAGCGAATTTGCAATTCACTGGTCTTAAGGAACCCAATTCTCACCTTGATATTATGTGATTTCCATACGACATGAAAACGTTAATATGCCTGGAACGATTTTAGTTTTCGTAAACGATCTCGTTTGCTGAACTATCAAATTGACTTCAAGAAGTGAAGCCAGATGAAATGTTTTATTGATGAATTAGTGTATTATTAACGGAAAAGAGATACCCTTTCAACAAATTATTCAAAAGCCTTGAAGTGAAAAGAAAAGGAACGAGCTTGCAGCATGACGACAAAAATCAAAATGAAAGTAACGCTGCAACATTTTTCAGTGTAAAAACGTTGAGGAAAAAGTTCAAATTTGGGACGACAAAAGGATCTGATTTTTCGCCACGACAAAAAAAAAACCTCAAGAGCCTCGAATGTTACAATTCAGTTCGATGGCAGCCATTCCTGTTGTCTCGTGTGCCTCTTCCGGTAAAATAGCTTTTTATCCAAGTGTCTCTTACTCTCCCTTGGCAAGTAAAATTCCCTCTAGACGTTTCTCCAAGCCCTTTTATTTTGAGTTACTGGACAAGTCCTCAAAGAAAATCCGCCTGGATGGATGGAATGCAGAGCGTCGCCGAGGAACAAGTAAACCTCTCCTGGATATACTGACGGATATACTGACAGACTGAGTGAGTGAGTGAGTGAGTGAGTGAGTGAGTGAGTGAGTATCTGGCAGGCAAGCTCATCCTCCTTTTGCTAGCTTGTTGGTCCAGCCCCCATGGTTTTAGTCTAAGCCTTGTCCAAACAGACTCCGAAAAAAAAGTTCCTTGGGTCCAAATCCAAGTTGTTATTCCCTGGACTCTTGGCAATGAAACTAAGCCAAGAATTGACGAGCCTCTCTATCTTCTTTTCCCGTTCTCTTCCACACCCACTGAAGGACATTGAATTCTGAGTTCATTACGGGATAACATTTATTTGGAAATAGGACAAACTGGTCCTGGAATATAGGAACAGACACCCCCTGACTTGTGTTCAATTTTTTTATGTAGAAGAGGAAAGGCGCTTGATCCTTGGTCTGAAGAAATAGCGAGAGGATTTTAGACCAGACAGATTTAGAGAAAACACATAAAAAAGGCTCCTTTCGTCGGCGGCCTTGGGGACAAATTGATTTCTTTATCTGTTGTTCGGAAATCCACCTAGGGGGTGTTCCAAAAGATCAGGATTGAGAGTTTGGCCAAGTTTGATTTGACGGAGACAAGTCTACTGTGTATTTGAGGTGAGAGTGAGTGCGAACTTCTTTTGGGATGTAAATTATGGATTGGGGAGAGCAAAAGAACGTGGGTTCTGATCCCCGGGAAGCTCGTGGATCCGATCGAGTATTGGCATTGGATATGTTTCAATATCTGGTGTATATGTCGACTCACTGACCTTGAAGGCTGTCTATTCCTGATGCGCCCATCCGAGACTCAAGGAAGATTCATAGCTTCTCATGCGGAAGATTTTTGCTCCATATCCTCGTTGGCTCTCCTCTGCAGTTTCCAAAAAACACACCCGTTTTCCAGCGAGAAAGTGAAATTAAAGCTTTCGAAATACTCCATGGCAGGATTGTTAACGACATTCAATCAAGAAGATGTATTGTGAGGGGTCAAAATATTTTCTTTTTGACCGGTTTTGGCAACAACAATAGCAAAACACAACCTGGGCTTGACCCGTGGAGATTAGGACAAGAAACGCAGGCTTTGTTTTTTGGCTTCGTTTTTCCTCCTTAGAGTTGGTTCATTTCCTTGACCTCTGGCCATTCTTCTTCTTCTACAGTTCTGTACCTTGAGCCAATCAGCCTTTATAGAGACGAGAGCGAGTCCGACTTGAAAAGTAGAAGTGTCTTTTCTATCATTTTGGGCCAGAGAGAAATACGTCCGCTCTTTCAAAGTGGGCGATGAAAGGAAATAGCTCTTGATCCCAACAAGAAGAGGACCAAGAAAAAGTTGCCCCCCAAGTTTTGACGACAAGGCCCTCTTCATCTGATGTGCTTCCTTCTCCTACTTAGAGGGTAGAACAAAAAGTTCCTCTCTCTCTCTCTGAAAACTCCAATTAAGGCGACATTTTCTTCCTCCTTCTGTTGGGATATCCTGAAGCTAAGACGTTTTTTTTTCTCTCCACCGCAAAAATTGTGGGATCCCAGAATATGACGTGCTTGGAAAGCCATCAATGCATCATCTATGTTTAGTTTCTTAGCCCTAATTTGGTCAATTAGTTACATAATGGAGAAACGAATCAGCTCCAAAGAGGCCAAAGCATCACATTCATCTCTGAAGAGCCCAAAACTGCCTCAAACAGCATGGTTTTTGCCTTGTGCCAAAAGACGTTCCACAAAGAATGAACCCAAAGGCTCAATCAGGATCTGTCGTGACCAAAAATAGATCTTTATCTGGAGAAGGAGGGGATCCCAAGACTGCTTTTGTGTTTAATAAGGTATCCGTCCTCGTTTTGCAGCATCCACGGGAATCAAGTACCCAGATTGAGGATGGAAATGAAAAACATACAGAAAAAAGCCTCACGGTCGTAATGCATCATGTGGCCTGGAACTGTTGAGCTAAGTGAAGCAATCTTGCCAAGTGGAATTAGTTGCTCAAGGCACAGTTTGGAACTTGTCCTCTTGGTTCCGACTAGTTGTACTTAGAGTTCTTGAAGGGAGAGAAGCGATAGGTTGACTTAATGCTTCTCTCCTTGATGATTTGGTTTCCTTTTCACGTCAAGCCAGTGCAGTGTATTTTGGACCACTCAAAGTTGTCAATACACTTTTTCCAAGGAGTTATTGGTCATTTGAGCGAGTGAAAAGTTTTTTATTTGGAATATTCCCAAGTACAATGCAGAAGTAACCTTCCACCAAAAGTTATTTTTCCCATGTCATGCTGCGACAGCCAAAATAGAGTTCTTGTACAGTTACATTGTGGTATAAAATACTACTGGTAATAATGATAATAACAAAGATGCTATGCTGGAAAGAAAAAAACCCTTGATAGGTCATTTGGTAAGCCAAATTCCTAAATAAAGAGGACTATTTTGACTAAGGGTTGTCTAATAATATGTGTTGCATGTGTGGTCTTTTAATGTTTACAAGAACACCTATTTTTAAGAATTTATGTCGCCACAATTTTGTGCAAGGCAAATTATACTGCATGATTTGTTCCTTTTTTTACAACACTTTTTTGTTGATTGCAATTAAATTTACCTTTCACCTGCAAAAAAATCAGTTTAAGGAATAAATATACTAGAATGTCCACAAATGTTCAATTTACTTGGAATTAAATTCAGATTTCTATTTTTTGAACTTAATAAAAAGCATGAACGCATTTCTAAAAAAAGTTAATGTGTAAGTTCATTAAGCGATTATTTTACTTTTGTGTTGTCAATTTGTCTTATAAGCAAATTTTTGAATACACGAGTTGCTATTTCCTTGAATGCAGCATGTACTGTTGAATTATGAGATTGTTCCCAACTTGAAAGAATCTCGTAAAACTTTAACCCGTTTAGCAAATTTTGATTTTTCTATTCCAAATCAGATGGTTGTCATAAGCTTTATCTTAAATTGAATGGCACAGATCTGCCTCCAGGACATCAGTGGGCTAAAACTAGTCTCTGTACTACTTCTTGACGTAAATTTTTCCACGTACGACAGTTTCCTTTTTGATTTGACGGTTTCGTGTTAGTTCCAAAGAGATAATTCAAAATTGTTCATTCCTTGTAAACTTTATTAAAGTTGAAGATGTTCCCAACACTTCCATTTTTGGTCAGAAATTGCTTGGATTTTTACTAATTTGCGCTCAATTTTGATTCACAAGATAATTTACCTATGTTGTTTACTGTCAATTACGGGTGCAAAAACTTTCGTATGTGTCCATGCATGGCGGTTCTCTTGTCGTAAGTACTCTAATTCAGCCAAGTGTCGACCTTGGACATCTACTTGAAGCAACATTGCCACTCACTACGAAGATGACTACATACTAAGCTCCTTCAAACCAAAGTTGAACTTTCATAGAATGTCTAGTTTGAGAAATATGAAAATCTCAAACTCAGACTTCCAACAAACTTGTGGCCATTAGTTTTATTTTTGCTCCCCACAAAACATGAAATCATCATACGTTATATTTGAGATGAAACCATACATATAGAAATGAGAGGTCCACTTCAATGAAGTAGTGCTAATGTGTTCCATTTTCCTTTTATGAGACTCTCGACACCTGGCACCCTCTTTTGGTTGTATTTTAAATGTGAAAGTTATGACACCTTGGTTCTGGATATGTCACATGGGTTCAGATCAACAACAGCTGGTTGTTGGTGACAAAATATTTGCGCACTTCTAGGATACACTCTAACCTCTAATTAAGCAATGTATTAAAATAGCATCCTGAGTGTTTCTACGTAAAGGTCATTCGGTTCATAAATTTGGTCAATCTCAGGAAAAGTAAGTTATTCGACCGTACAAATCTCCCCAAGGGGCATTAGCTACAATTAAATTTCCCACGCACAATCCTATTTATGGTGGTGCTAATTACGTACGTACACTGTTTGTTGCCACCTCGCTTGTGACACGGAGATCCGTTTACTATTTGCCCTCTCAAACTCTTGGCAGAATTTCGCCTTATTTTGCTGCAATGACGTCAAACGGGAGATTTTTCGTGCTTCCTTTAAATTTCAAGCTCAATTAAGTTCATTATTCTAGCTTAACCTGGGCCGAGAATTTAGCCTGGATTGGTCCCCGGCTCCTTTAGGGTAATGGCTGGTACCTGGTTCCACTTTGACTTTGCCATCTCAAACCCTACTTAGAGTGGTCCTTCATCACTTTGACTCGCTCAAGAGACAGGCCAGCAGAAGACAGTCAAGGAAGAAAACTCGAGAAGTAATTAAAAAGTCGTTCAGGGCACCAGAGGTGTTCCACACTTGTTCCTTCCTTTTGGAGAGAGGCTCGTTTGGAAATATCCCTAGAGATTAGGTAATGGAACACTCACTCGCCAAATGTTTTCGTTCGTTCGCTCGTTCATCTGCGAACCTATTGCCAAGAAAAGAAGGCTTCAAGATAAACAAATATGGTCGTGGGAAAACGGAAAGTATTCCCCCTTCTTGCATTAATGCTATGCTGCATGGACTTGGTCCAAGGCCACATGAACCCATTCGCTTTCAATGTTGCTCAAGGCGTCTTCTTGGTCGTTGTCGTCGTTGTTGCTGTTGTTGTTGTTGTCAAACCAAACCCCCATTGTTTCTTGGACCCTGCGAATTAGCTTACTTTGTAAATAGGCCTTTCGGAGGGCGTGAGATGCAGGGAGTGTTTGTGCACTTCCAGCAGGGCTTGAACAACAATAGCTCTGTTCCATTTTATTGCCACTTCTCTCGTTCCTTCTTCTTCAATGCCATAAAATGGGCTTTAGATATGAAACACAGTGAAGGGACAAGAAAATCCTTTTTCCACCGTGGACCTTGAATGGACCCTGGATGAAATCCAATTCTCTGGCCATGGATGATTAAATATCAAGAAATCGAATGGAGCCTCGGGATACCAGAACAGAAAGAAAGAGCACTCATAAGACCTTCTAATGAAGATTTATGGCTTGCCCGAATGGTTTCAAAAATGGTGCACTGGCAAAAAATAATGCACCTGATGCAGTTCAGGGAAAGAGGATCTCTAGTTGCCTCAATAGTTCTCTATTAATAGCTTGAGATCCCAAACCTCCTTTCATTTAGCATAACATGAAACCTTAGTTCCCGGCGTAGAAAGGCCAACTTAACTAATTGATGAAGTAACTTCATTAGAAGTTGAATAATTTGAACCGAGTCTTTGAGGAATGCGGACCAAGTGCATTTAATTCTTGTTCCATGGGTTCACAAATATAATCCAACCCCAAAGTTTTCTGGCGGCTCCTTCATCTTGGACCCTTCAAAGCAAAACCAAAAGTCATTGTTCTTCTGCCATGATTTGGCCCGTTGGCCTGGAAATCAGTGCAGCTTTTCAGTGCAACAAAATGGAAATGACTTTGGAAGACAGCGTACAACCAAAGAGAACCAAAGTTATGTGTACAGGAGAGTTTTCTCGTGTCTGATATGCATTTGAGGTCGATCTCATTGACCTCGTTCTAGACTTGCTATGCTGACTCCTCAAACAGCGTTCAATTACAACAAAAGACTTCTTGGGAGCCTTGGAAAACGATGTGCTATATCTAGGTAAACTACCTGGCCACCCAATCATCATTGGATGATGCAGACAAGCGCCCTTCGGGCACTCAAAGTTGGCCCATTATGAAAATGAAATTTGCCATCTCTCTAGTGTGAAATGGTTCTTGACGTAGCAAGGCAAGCAGACACCCAGTATTTTGGCATTTTGGAAGGAAATGGCCCGTCTATGTGGTTTTGGGCCCACCCTTAGCCGTCAGTTATATCATGGTTAGGTTAGGTTTTCGGGAAGCAGTCTCAAGTCACTTGGGCCAAAATAGTCCAAATGCACTTCTTCTTCTTCTCCCATTACTACTACTGTCCACGGTGGTTTGGTGTGGGGTAGCGATGAAAAAGGCTGTAAAATTTGTCATTTGCCAACAAATTTTCCCGGTCTTGAATTTTCTTTATGAGCCTTTCAGCCATTCTTTTAGTAAGGGACAGAGACAGTTTGCTCACATGATCCTTTTTGTCCCTCCGAGACCCTGGCTTTCATTCTTTCTTTGATTGCCAAACTTTTGTCTCGCTTGCTCTATTCAAATATATTATGAAAGATTGTTTTTGTCTGACTTATTCTTTTTATGGCCGACAAATGACGGGATTTATGCTCACAGCCTTGTCGCTCACCAAGGTTGGCCAAGAAGCTTGGAGATTCAAAAGCAACACCCTGCCACATTCTCAGACAACGTTTTCCAAGCTAAAGAGACACCATTTACAAATACAATCTTTTCCAGGGGATTTGTTGAATGGTCTTGAAGAGTCTCATCATTTTCTCTTCGGAATACATTCGTACTTTTGAATAACATTCACGTTCTCATTCAAGGACAACCGTATAATCTCCATTAGCTAACATGAAACGCATCAAGTTTCAGGAAGAATGCAAAAGTACCACACGCAACCTCCTCTCCCCGAGGTTTTTTTTCTCGATTCTCTAACATGACAGAAGGGGCTTTCATTTTTTGACGGCCCATCGTTCCTGAGGGGGTGGATACCATTAAGCAATGTTAAACAACGAGTTGATGGCTCTGGTCGAGGGTTCCTGTTAGAAGTAAATAAAGTTGGTGAACATAAATAAAACTCACCAAGTCTTCACTCGCCCCAGCGTTGAGTGAATGTAGTAAAACGGTTCTTGCTGGCCTTCTGGCCGGATTTAATTTCCGCTTTTCCTCACTTTTACGACCTGTACTGTCTGCCAGCGACCAAGCTAGTCCACGGTAGTATCAGGGCAGCCCCATGGGAGGTCGCTGGAGTCGGTTCAGAAGGCCAGAGAGATAACAACCACCTTGAAAGTCTCCCACGAGATTTGGAAACCCCAAAATAATGTCCGGAGTGAAACGTCCTTCCTTCCTCCGTGGAACCCGGGCAATTACTTTCAATTTCAAAGCTTGGATGCTCAGTTTGGCAACAAGGCCCTTTTCGCAGGATCCCTAGTATGACCAAGAGCGATTATTTTGAAGGTTTTGAGTTCGTTTTGAGGACATTTTTGACCACTCTCCGTAAGGATTCATTCAACGTCTCGACAAAGCAAAGGCCAAGCTAAAAGCAACATGATATTTATGGTCGTCTGGCACTCAACATTCTAGCCAACAACGGACTTTTTTAAAGGTTCTCATGACATAATTTCGGCTTCCCTCGGAACTACTTTTATTCATTGCTCTTTGTTGAGAAAATCCTGGAGAAAATCAGTAACGGGATTCAGAAAGGTCGTCCTTCATGCGTTCACGCATGACTATGGGAGAGAGAAAAGCGACGAGAAAGACAATAGCTGTAATGACAAAATTACACCATTTCCTACAACATACCCGGGTCTTCTCTGGACGAAAGCGGTTATTTGTTCCCAACCCGCCCGAATCGGAACACGAAAACCCACAAAGGCCGTAAGGTCATCGTTTGTGGGGGAGAAAACGAGTCTTTGAAGGCCACACGGATGACAGACCAAGACCATGGTATTCTACTCATACTCTACGTAAGCCTGAATGTGTATGTGGCACAATTTTTCTCCATCGTCTCATCAATGGGAAAACACACAAATAGGGACAAGCTAGTCCCAAGAATACTCAGCGTGATGAACACCGCTGTCGTTGGGACGGGGGACAATGGCTCAAGTCAATTTGTTGGAATAAGGCTTCTTATCTTGCTTTCTCGACTCACGACACTTGTTTCTTGTGCTGGAACACATATACACACATATTGAGGGTCACATGTTTGACAAGGCTTTGTACCACAATGGTTCCAACGACTGGTTTGAAAAGAATGGGTCTTGCTTTAAGTACAAAAGGAACATTTGGACCAAGTGGTCAAAGGAATTGCAGTACATTCGACTCATTGACGTGCTGCAGTCCATCGACGGATAACGGATCTAACTTTGCTTCTTGGAAATAACGAAGCTTGTAGAATGTTTTGCTCAAAGAAAGGCCAAAGAACCAAGGAAATGTGATTCCTTGGCTGACGAATTTGATGGTATGAGCTTCTTTCCCCACCCTGGAGTACATATATCTGGCATCAATAAATTAAGATCATCAAGAACCGAAGACAGCCAATGTTCAGATGCCAACGTCAATTCGAATTATCACTACGATTAGTGATTGTGGGGATTTCCAATGTTTCGAGAAGAGAATATTTGTACTGTTATTATCGATTGTAACTTACCGATTTCGTATGTTCCTACCTGACATGTTGTTTAAAGTTTCATGCACCATTGATAAATTACTTGATCCAATACAATAACAAGAAGTGATGGACCTGAAGTTCGTTCTCCCAAAAAGTATGCCGAATTTCTATTTCGGTTTTGCAAATCGAAGCCGAAAGCATATTTTCACTATGAAGGATGGAGTTTGGAAAAAAATCTTATTTTTCCGGTATAAGATTTTTTTTCGGTACAAAAATTACTGTAACAGAATGAAACATGGAATTAACCATCTTCTATGGTATGGATATGTGTAGGCAGTTGCTTTCGGTTTCAGTTTCATGTGAGCCCATCACTAAGAGCAAGTATTTTTCCACTTTAGGACATACGTAGAGCACCTTGCATGGCTTTGAAGTTGTTTCTTAAACTATGTGTTTTGCAAATTCGATTCCACATATCTTCACCGATTTTTGTTCAGTTGAAACTTGTCTGTTGGCATCACTTAACCGTGAAACTCACCAAGTTTTCCCTCAGCTGGTAGGCCCAGTCTCAACTTGTGCAAGAGGATGATGAGCACTCTTGTCTTCACTCGTTTAATCTGTATGATTTTTTTCTTGGGAAATGTCCTAAAGGGAGGTCTGACAAGGATATGCAAAGCGAAATGTGGATGAAACTCTTAAATCTTGCTGGAGACTGTCAGATGTTGTCAAAAGTTGTCACTCCAACCGGGCGTAACCTTTTTTTCTCCCTTCGTTGGTCTCCCCCAGAATCTTGCCTACATACATAGTGCTCCCTCTTTCTCTGTGTGGCCTTGAGGCATTTGGGTTTTAGAGGCTCACTCTCTAATTTTCCGGGTACCCACATCAACAGAAAATCCCCCTCACGGATCTTTGCTTAATTGCATCTTTGCACTGTTTGCAGTTTTGAATTTGTATTGCAAAAGGAGAGAAGCTTCTCGATGTTTTCAGCATTTCATAGACGGTAGCTTTTACAAATTAGTATTCCGTTCACCATAAAGACGTCAGTTTATAACTTAAGTAGGTCGAACAATTTACAAAATTGTAGATGGGGATGTATGTATCTTTTATTCAAAATATGCTTGACGGCATTTTAATAAAGTAGGTGCGACATCGAGTTGAACCAATTAAGAGTTAGATAATCTCACAAAATTTCTTTTTCAAAGGAGTGCAAATGAATGAGATAGAAACGATGGCGGCTCTTTTAGGGTAGAGATAGGTGGAAACACTTTTTTCAGCTGGGGATCTGAATGACGAGAATAACTTCAACAAGCTTTCGGTCGATCAGGGTGACTAGGAACGGTAGTCTAGTAATTGTCCGCCTCGCAGATATTAGTTCTTTAGTTAGGGATACAGTCACGCAACTAGAATGCACAAAACTCGAGCCATTTGGGTCGAAAACGAAATGTTCCTCTCATTTGCACTTATTGTTATGCACTTTCCCAACACGTCCAGCGAATTCATTCGGCACAATGACACCTGCAGCCTTAAAGGCAGTCGAGTACTTCCTGAATCACTATGTAAGTACATTTTAGACCTACGTCTGATACACGAAAAGAGATCTCATCTTCTTTCCTCGTGATTTCCTTCGTCTCGAGGCGAATTGAAAAGCGATGGTGAATAAATTGAGGACCACTTGCTTGGTGATTGTTCCAATTTCCCAAGCCACTGTGCTCCAGATTTCACCATCAATATCCTCCGATTGACTCACACACTCTCTCTCTCTCTCAGAGGGGGCTCTTCCGGACTCGATCTGACTTCGGATGGAGATAGAGGCAGGCATTCTACTACGATCAGCGTCTTTGATCTCACTTGAATACTTCCTTTTTGCTTCTCCTTCTTCTTCCTGTTCCTTCTCGAGTTCAGGGATGTCTGCTGGATTGTGAGGAGTCCTCTCTTTCGCACTGGCTTCTTTCCATCAAGAGGCACGCACATGCCAAAGCCAGAGATCCAGCAAGATTTTGCCTCCCCTTCCAATTGAATCCAATCAATTTTTCTTCCGCTCGAGTGGCGCCAAAACTCAAATCCATCCACACTTGGTGCTTGAAGGAGAAAACACGTTGTCTAACCACCGTCCAACAGCTCCTCTTCAGATCTCTTCAAAGTTTGGTGGTGTCCTTGAATTTCTTTTTCATTAAGACTCTTCCGGTCATTCTGACGGAGATGAGCTCTGACAATGGGGACCAGTTTTTCATCCACAGACCTTTGGGGGTCCAATATTGATGTGTTTGAAGAATCATTATCCGTTTTATCACAGAAGCTCGGATCTGGCAAAGAAGCAAGCCACAAGAAGTGACAAGAGATAAAGATCACCCACGGGAAACACGGCCAAAGTGCCCCGTGAAGTGTCCACTGGGGTATTGATGAGCAATGAGCTCTGCTTGTGAAGGGCCTCCATCTTGTCCACTGAAACGAAATAGAAACAGATGGTCACGGGATATTTGACGAGAAAACATCTAGAAGTAAGGACTTTCAGGAGTGCAGGCCTACTTGGAAGTGATGAATCGAATGATTCTTCATACACCAGCCTATTAGAGGCAACCGCACAAGGTTGATTTGCCCCAATTTGGGACCGAGTTTTTCCACATGTCGAAGAAAAATGGAGTTCTCTTTTTGATCTTTTTAGAAATATTGCTCTAGACTCACATTGTCATCTGAGAATTACCATGCAAAGGAACTAAACAAAAAGAGTATAATGCATGGTTGTACTCTCCACCATAGTGACATTACTCTCAAACACTGAAGAACTTAAAAGAGGAAGGTTTTCGCCGATTCCGCTTCGTCACTATTTGAACACAGAGATTTCTCCAATATTTTCGCCCAGCTGAATAAAAAATGGCTTTTGTGTGCAAACTTTCTTAAAGTCATGTCAAATCTGATGGTGGAACGAATGTTTGTCCAATCACCGACCATTACTGGCATCTTTCTGTCATCTTCGGAAACAATCTTCAATAAAATAGATATTGACTTCTGATATGATAGGAGTAATCCATTTTACATGCCAAGTTATTTTGAAGCCTTTAAGTAATTAGACCACAATCCCAATTAAAGTGTTTGCCATGTCATCTCTCATCAACTAAATAAGGTCACAATGACATTCTCTTTATGCCAGACCCATTGACCTACACAAGTTTCCTCGAACCCAAAAGGCCAACCAAAACTTCGGTTGACCACTTGCAAAGCTTAGTTCAAAATTACGCACTTCTTGGAACCCTAAATCATTAGGGAAGATAAAGGCATGAAAGTAACCAAGTCCGGCTGGCTCATTTTGCCCAAAATGCAAAAGGTGGAAGCAAATTGGCTGTTGAGATCATGTTCAGACAAGCCGATCTCGAACATGAAGTTATCACCCGATGGCTCGATGCATCACTTGTTGGAATGCTCCCTACAAGATGTTGCACATTTCTTGTCTAGTACATGCCCCATTCTGAGCCCACGATAAATCATGGGGCAAATCCAGACATGAAATATTTCTCCCCCCAGTTAGTGCACTGCATTTGGAATGAGAAATCTCGCCAATAAAAAGTCAAGGTCTGTTCCCCGTTCCATTTCATGTCTCCCCCGTGGCTTTGCAATAATGCCTTAAGCCATTGATTACATCATCTTCGCCTCTAGCGAAGTGAGGATAATAAAGCATTGTGGTTTTGCAAACAAATGAATTCGTTTTAAGTGCCTGGCTGGAGACCACTTTCCACAAGGTTTCGTTTTCCTGGAAGATGCCATCTCCTCTGACAGATGCTCTCTCCTTCCTTTTTTGTAAGATGATACATTGAGAGATGGTTTGAGAGAAAAAGAATATAGCCTTGAATATTGGCTTGATAAATTGTTGTTCTCAAGAAATTGGATCCAATTTCGTGTTGTCGGCAACTCGTGGAATCTTGTGGAGGCTTGGCTTAATGAGATTCTCACGTTGGTCCGGTGCGTACAATACAAACATAGGCCTTCTCCTCTCGACCAAAGAGCCTTCAACATTACCTCAAAAATGAGTTTTTAAAACCTCCATTCCTGATCTTGATCCCCCAATAAATCCACAATGCACTTTCAAGTTCGAAAAGCGAGCAGATTCACATCCCGTCAAGATCGATTCAACATGATTTCCCTTCTAGTAGTTGAGGGACGATGGATCAAATTAGAAGACAGCTATGCAATTCTGACAACGTGATTACATTTTCAGAGGCAAGTAAGATCTCTTGTCTTGCCAAGTTTACTCTCAAGAGCGACAGTCATTGTCTCAAGTGTTCTATTCATGAAAAACGTCAACGAGTCACCTGCCACCTATTTGGTGCCAACATTTTAATTAGCCTGCAGAAATTGTTCCACACCACTTTTTGACTAATTGTTGAGCAAGAACTTGAAGGACACCTGCAGAATTTGCAACATGTTAATTTGATTGAACGTGGTGAAGAACATACATAACAGCTGAGCCTCTTTCAAGTTTCAACGCAATTAAAGCCGCATTGCAAATTTCGGGGAACATTGAAATTTCGGGATCAAAATTGGACTTGGAAACACCTTACCCAAAGCGAATAATGATCCAAGCACATTGATATTATGCACCATTGTCCTTCAATTCAAGGTCAGTTACACAAAGGAAAAGTGCAATACATGTCCTTAAAGCACTGGCTTTCAACACGATCTGGCCTCCTTTGGCCTTTTGTACAGTAGTGACAAGGAAGGCCGGCAGCTTTCTTCTTACTCACCCCGACTTTTTGAGACAAAGACTTGGATCGATGCTGGGATGGCATTGGATGGTTTACACGTGTAGTTCCCGGAATCACTTGGACTCGCATGCTGGATGTTGAATCGAGATTGAGTCTTCTCGGGGCTATGAGAAGTGTACACCGTAATGCCTCGCTCTTGATCGTAATTGACCATTCGGTCATTGTGGAACCAAAACACAAATCTGGAACACAACCAGCCAACAAATTAGCCGAGCCCCATGGCGACCTTGGCCCATTCAATTTGGGCAAGGTGACCCCGTGAACCACTGGTTGTCTCACATGGTACAAGGGTGGAACTTACTGTGGAGCTGTAGGCGCCTTTTCAATTACGCACACCAACGAGATTTGTGATCCTCGGTCAATGTGATATTCGTCCCCTCCCAAGATGAAAGCCACTGGACTCACCACGTTCAAGAAGACTTTTCGCGATATGGTGCCACTGTTGGTCGAAACCTAAGGGAGAGAAAGAGGGGGGATAACGACAATGAGAACTTCTCAGGAAATAATTATTTGATGAGAAGATCTCTTACTTGACATTCGTAAACCCCCGCGTCTCGCTCTTGGACATATTTGATCTGAAGAATCCAGTCGAACGAGCCCTCTTTGTGAAGGATGGAGAAGCGATCATCCGAAGTGTAAGTTTGCACTCCATTGGTTAGAATGTGCCAATCTCGCAAACGGATCCACGAAATCTGAAATGAGCAAGAAGGCACATTTTTTGAGGTTTCGGAAGGAAAATATTTTGCTGAGTTTTCTTTCGTTCGTGTAAAAGAGTCTGTTCATTTATCAGGTGGCCCTGGGAATTTTCTTGTCTCCAAGACCTTGTCCACAAAAAGAACCATCTCAAACTGTCAGACGGAATTAGAAACGGCCCAATTGGCAGATCCTCTGAATGAGTATGGTCGATCAACATAATTGAATTGGCTCGCTAATGTCGCAAACCAGGCGCCCCTCATCAACATCAAGATAATAGTAATAATAATGATGATAATGCGCCACCATTCACGAATGCATCCGAAACAAATTGCCAAGGTCAGCTGGATGTGGCGGGGATGAAAACTATCTGACACATCTTCGTGGTTGCCTATCTCAGTTCCAATTGAGTAACCACTGACGGGCTCGCTCATTGAGTGACCATCAGCCCATCCACCAAGCAACTCAACTGACTTGGGAAAAGACACAGACGAACAGAGAGAAGGAGAGAAAAACGAACTGACGAAAGACAGGGCCAAACCGTAATACGACGACAGTAGTTGGCGTTATTGCCAAGACAGTGCGAGATGAGCATTTTTAGTCCATGATCCCTCGCAGAGGGGCAAATAGAACATCAAGAATTTATAGGGAAAACATTTTTCGCCTAAAAATGACAGTGTTGCGCTCTAGATTCCCAAAAACGTATAATTTAATGTCCCATGACCGCATTTTTTTTTACTTTATGTAGTAAAAATCCCATGAGAAGCTCGTAATATAAACATTTTAATCTATCCTCGGGGTCATTTTTAACACTTTCTCATATTCACCAATTTGACAATTATCAAATTAAATAGAAATGACCTTCCACATATCATGGCAAACGCAATCTTAAGTGAAAATGCTTGTTTTGCAAAACTGCACGCGCTTATCGATCGAAAAGAACAACTGCAATGGCTCAAGGCGAGAGAACAGACAGACAGGCCGACTAAGTTTGGACTTTCACGTCCTAAAGGACCCATCCCCAAACGAAACGAATAGGCTGAGCCATTCCAGAGACCACGACGAGATTAGAGCTCTGGAAGTCGTCTTGAAAGCATCAAGCGTCGAAAACCGGGTCAACCATTGGTGAGCAGCCACTGCACAATGAATTGAAAGATATCGGGGCCGATTTGTTCCAATTGCCTTGGGCACAAAGAGTGAGTGTTCCATTGGAGGTGAGTATGGGCGTACTCTCTCCAAAGACCAGAGAGTCGTCATGATGAGTACGATTGAAACTGGTGCGTTTAATCAATCATCCTGTCAACGTGGCAGCAAAATTGAAGTCCTTCGACCACAAAGGTCAGACACTTGATCGTTCCTGAGTTCCAACTTGGCACAAATTCCACCATTCCAGAGGGAACAAGAAATCTGCTTACAAGGGAATCATTTCAATCGTGATCGAGGTTTAAAGCTTCCACATGAAGGATTGCTCCCTTTGATGCGTTCCATTAACGACTTGATCCAACTTCTCCGACCTCCGGCTAAAGTTTGGCACATGTTTTTCCTCTCCTCGTTCCACGAAAAGTGCAATTGAGCTAACTCCATCCAGTTTCGTTTCATTCGGCTTTAGTGCACTTTTCATTCATGACATCAAACCATGCGGGAGACCTCTTTTCCGTCGACAATCGTTCTCCAGGGAAATGGGACCAGGCAAAATTTGTCCAATTTGGGACGCCTAAACCCAACAGCTGGGTTTCCCTCGACTACGGTACTTGGATCTCGCTTGGCTCAAGTCAAGCGAGCACTGGATCACTTCCAATCATTATTTGCACCAAAACAAGGCCACCATGGGATTGTCAGCGAGGTCGCGTTCCGTTCAATCTCTCAATCACGGAGCAAGAAATGAATGCAATGTTGTTATGCCAGCTCGCATAACCGACGAAAAGGGGTCACACAGGGTTATTATGTTCACGCCCTTGAACAAAGAAACGAGAAAAGGCATGCCAAAAGGATTATGCAAAAAATATGCATTGCCAAGCGGAACTCGAAAGGCATTAGGGCAAACAATCGCTCCGTACTGTTTCGAATACTAAATGAGCAATATGTTCCGCATTGTGTGGAACAGGATTTCAACCCAACGTACAAAAGCAACTCCGTATCAATAATAATTAGGAGTAAATTGGTTTCGATACCACAACAATTACAATCCAGATTGTTTGAGTTAATAGTATAATCTTCAGTCAAAATATTCATAACGTAGGACTGAATATGATGTATGGGAAAAGAATTGTGCCACGTGGCAACCCTGAAAAAGTTTTTTTTTTGAACAATGCCCATTCTCAGGCATTTGAAATACAGGTATCACTATCATTTATCCTCTTGCAAATCCTTTTGTCACTCGCAGAAAGACATTTGCAGACGGAATTGCTTCATATTTTATTCGCAAAGTAATTTCCCAACAAAATCGATGACCCGGAATGCAAAAAAAGGCTTTCTCCAGACTGAAATGGCATTCAAGTCAAATTAAATGTCCTGTTACTTTAAGTTTCTCGAAGCGAGCACAAATCTCCTTTCATTTGCATAGAAAAGGTAAAAACCAGAGGGATCAACCAACATAATTTTGGCACCACAATCCAAATATAAACTCACTTTTGAAAAGGTCTTAAATCAGGTGGGAAATAATGTACCTTATGTTATCCTCAGGTACGAAAAGAAATTCGCAAACTAATGTCAAGTAGGAACGCCTTGGTACCGAAAGGTTTGACAAAACCTATAAATTCCCTCGTCAGCACGAGGAGTAAATGACAGGACTCAATAAATATCTAGTCCAGGGTTCATATTGTCATTTTGAGCCTCTCTAACCTTGCTTTCATCGTTCCAGAGTGCGAAATTTCAGGCCATTCAAGAGACATAAATAATGAACAATGCCATTTCATAACAAAACATTTGATGAACACTCGCTTATGATCTTCTTATCGAGCCCATTGAACGAGGTGTACTTTTTAATGCGATAGCAGTACATTTCTTGCCCTACTCGTTAGTCCTAAATAAGTGTAAAATGTGGCCACGTTTTTGTGCGAGTAATACACTGAAATGTAGTACATAACTCTTCTTTATCGACAATCGTTTTCTACGCTACAAAAAATGGTTCAAACACACCTTAAGCCTTTTCCAGGAGAGCACGAAAATCGCAAAAGAGCCTGAATGAATTGGACTTGGGGGAAAAGGCTGCCCTTTTTGTGGGGAAAACGTGCTAAAACGGACGCTACTTTCCCCAAACTTTCTGCCACATTGCCTTTCATAGGCCAAAGCTCATTTTTACAGGGGTCTTTGAAAAATTCATCACTGATTGAGAATTTTATGGGGCAAAAACCAACAAGAAAATGCGCAACCAGATCCACAAAACCAGCCACAAGGGTCCCGTTTACAGGAGAACTTGAACAAAAAACTGAGCAAGGGCTCGCCAGCTGCGAATCTAGCCCTAATTTGACTCACAGGCCATGTGGAAATAGTAGACCAGCCAAACATGCAATCAACCGTTTTTTCCTCGTCATTCACATGGTTCTTCAGAGAACCCAACCACACTGATGACTTGGATCATATCGACGAGATTCATAGACGAGACCTTGAACCTTTTAGCTAATAGCCAAGGGCCTTTAAAAAGGCAGCCTTCCATTTTGAAATTGCCATAAGTACTCAGATATGCAAGTTTGGCATATTCTTCTTAGTGTAGCTGAGTGTCCAAAGGAGGCAACCAGAAAGAAGCTTGAGGAGATTCACGTGAGATTTCGGTTGTGGACCCAAGTGGAACAAGAACGTAATTGCTAGCCAGTGAGTGAGTGAGTGAAGCCAGCCTTCAAGGTTGGTACCACTCGAGTGAAAGAACGCATTGACATTCATACACGGGTTTGAATGGTTGTTCACCGCAAGCTAGCAAGTTCCTGGGAACAGTTCTCCAATGTGCGGACATACTAGACAGGGCGGAACGTGAAATAAGAATAATGACCTTTTTTGTCTTCCCTTGGTCACTGCTCCAAATCGAAGGCTGTCGTGCAAAAATACTTTGAAAAACAAGTCTTGCTTGAGCGGCTTCCTCTGTCTCTGTCCTAATGAACATTTCTTTTCTTTTTTTTCTAAAAGGAAAAAGTTTGAGGCATTGATTTCCTTCTCTTGTTACAAGGTCTACCGAGTTATTTTTCAAGTTTTGTTGTCCCTTCCTTTCATTACGGGCTTCTCAGACAACGAACGAAGGTCCCTTCAAAGGCCAACCCAAGAGCAAGAGAGAGACAGAATACGAAAGAGAACACAGAAGGAGAGAACTCGATTCTATAAAAGCTCATTTGATTGCTGTTGACACAACACTGATTTCTTAAGGAAGAATCTCCTTCAAGATGTTTAATATTAAAGTAGAAACTCATTCACAAGGTTTGATCAACCCCGTCAAACAAACGTTTGCGAAAAAAACCCCAAGAAATAACAGCCTTTATATGCCATTATGTAGGTCTTAAGGGCATGCCAAGAACACCGACTTGGATTCCAACGAACAATTAAAGGTTAGCCACTCGTTGATACCTATTAGCCCTCGCCAACTCTAACCTTGGAATGACAACTAAGACTCTGACGATGATGACGACGGCCTTGATGGCTTGTAATGTCCTTAGTCGGACATTGAAGGCAGGTAAATAAATGACAACAAGGCTACCTTCTGGCACATTAGCGAGCCAAACTTTTTTCTTTCTGACTAATCCAGCCTAAGGAAACAAGACCGGAGAGACGAAGGCCCCCTCAGCATAAAACTGTTTTGAAACTGAGGGGCCTTTCTTTCGGCTATTGTTTTGTGCCTTTTCGCAATAACGGGCCATGTGGCTCTTAGGCGAAACGAGACTTCTTTGGCCCTCATTGGCAGAGTGCACGACAATATTTGTATTCTAAAATCATCCACCATCGTCAGGCCTCGGATTTCCAAGAAGCTTTTAGCGGCAGTTCATTGCTCAACTCGGTTGGTACATTTTTCGTGGGAATGGGGTGTGTATTAAGGCACAAGTGGGTTCATGTTTTAGTAAGTTAGGTAGATAGGATAGAAAAGGGATACTAACACTCGGATAACTCACTGCCCGATCTCCGGAATTGACCACAGGGCAATGTAAAAAGATGGACCCTTCGAGTTGGGCGGTGATATTCGTTTCCGAGTCGGCGAATTCCGGCTCAGCTGGCTCATCGGGCAAATAAAAACCACTTGGATGGTTCTCCAATAGAAATGGCTCTGAAAAGGAGAACGATATCGGATTGAGAGTCATTGTTAAACAATCCACTGTGCAACGGAAATGAACACGTTTTGAATAGACTACAGAGGACCTCTGAACACGCTGGAGAATTCACTTAAATAGCTAAGGTTTGAAGAGGTCCATTTGGGAGGTTGCGAAAACAGGCCCTAGATTGTAATCTGCCACCATGTCAACAATGCCTTTCAAACCCCTTTTTTGGGTTCGTCGATATTACTCAAAACCTTGTGAGTCTCAAACGGCTAATTAGTCTTGTTTGGAATTAGTCTCATCAAAACCCATAAACACTCTTAATCAAAGGCAAAATGACACGAAAAGTGGTGGATAAGATTGTCCGGGAAGTTTACTTTAGCCCACGAGAACCTGAATTATTGCACTCCATCCAACCTTATGCTATTTCCGAGAATGTCCGCCTTGCAATTGGAAAGATGCATATTCTGCCAATATAACTCAGGGTTAATGTCATTTTCGCATGTCGATGTGCCATCTCTCGCAAGGGTTCCTACATATAAAAAGGCAGAACAGGAAAAGACCTCTTTATGTAAACTCGTCGAGCCTAAAGTACGAGTACATGTGACTACAATGAGAAAGGGTGAAAGGGGACTGTGGTTGGGAATAAAACCCGGCTTCATCATAACAAACACAGAAATGCGGTTCCTAATGACATTGGAGCATGACATCCCTCGTTAAGTTTTTAATGCTCATATGCAATAGGCAATAAACATGTTTTCAATCGGGCCTCCAAGTTTCCCCTTAACTTTGAGCGAATGGTAGGCATAACCGAGAGTTTCTGAAATTGGAACTTCAAAATAAAGTCCTTGGGGAGTGACTGAGTGTCTGTGAGCCCAAAGGCATATTCAATGACTTAAGAAGATTGATCCCTGCTCACAATTATGCAAATTCAAGCTTGTCCAAACTTTGTCGGCAACCCTAAGAAGAGATGCCGAATTTTTGGGCTAATTTTGAATTCTACATCCAATCCACTCAGAAGCCTTTTGAACCCATTTCACCTATCCACTCAGTTGAACCCAACAGAAAGAGAGTGAAAAGGAAAAACGAATGAGAAAAGCCTCCTGGAGTCTCTCTTTCTCCTGGTAGCTTGCTCAACAACTTGGAATGGAATTGGGCATCCGAGACGACGATGATATTGAAAGAGATCCACTGAGAGAGAGCACCAAGGACGGCGAACTTGCCTCAGACAGCCTTGGCCTTGATCCTGACTGACTTCGAACTCAGTCTCGTTTGAAGAGGACCGTCAAGGCTTAAGACTCACCTTCAAGGTCAGTGGTGAGCTTGTCTCGATGTGGAACTCTATCACTAGGTTGTGATACCACTTCAAACTCGCTAACTTCCAACACGATTGACAAATGGCACACCACATTGGCAGTAGTTCACATAGCTAACTAACTCTACTATGCAAGATGAAGGATTTCCAAACGAGAAACTTACCTTTGTGATTTGTGGATGATAATACTACAGGGAAGAGAAGCAAGATGAGTGGCAGTTGGTTCATGATGGTTCCAACGTCTCGTAACTTCATTCTCACGACACAATTAACGAAGGCCTGATGTTGTTAATCACCATAAGCAATCCTGAAAATGAAGCCAAGATTTATGGTCATTGAGGCAAAGACAGTTTAATTAAAAAGGAGTTGCAAAATGAACAAGGTTCGCACTTTTTAGTCATGGCCACCAAATATATTTAGTAAGACTTTTATTCGCCGAATTATTGTTCAAATTCAACCATTCAAAGAAGTGCCCATGGCAATGCAACCAAAGCCGGATTCACTCACTCTTAAGAAATTTGGCATTTTTGACCGTATCACCTTAACATTGAATACAGAACCAGAATCATCAATAAATTTGCATGAGAAATTGCAAAGGAGATTGAAAACATGCTTATTGTGTCCTTTTTTTGGAAGTTTTCTTTCTCATAAACAAAAGGTAAAATGAAGCTTTCAAACATCTCTGTCATTAGGGACATGGCCATTAAACTTCGGTCTCTAGTAATTGGGCCGTTATTCTCAATGTTTCCCCAAAGGCTACGACGAGGTCATTCTGGACCCTTTTTGGCAATTTCTGCTTCTTTGACAACGCGAGTGCAATCGTATCAAATTGAGGCGATTAGTATTCCAATCCTTCTGTTCCGAAAAAGGGTTGAGGGAAGGAAAACGGCAACCACCATTTCGTTATTACTCGTCGAACGCGTGACTTGAGGAACAGAAGGGCCCAGCGTGACCCAATTTCTCCGAGAACCTTCAAAGAACCGCAAATAACCTGGTTGGAAGGGGCAATTCGGCCTCGACGCTTCACGGGTCCAAATCATTGGATATTTTGACTTGACTTTCTTGGCCAAATAGCCTTCTTCTAAAGTTTCTTGAGACCTAAGAAACCTTCCGAGATCCAAACTCCGCTTCAATGACACTCCAGTAATTACATATATTTCCGTTGGCCTTCATGTGAGAACTGATGAATACACCTTCTAAGGATCAATGAACGGAGAGGAAGGATAAGAGAACATCCAGACATCAAGATGGCTTAGAAACCACATCACCTTGTACAATAAATACTGATCAGCCTTGTTACGAGGCCCGGATGACCTTACTCGTTGGACAGGATGTGTTCCCATCTGTGACCTGCTGACATTTAGATAAGACAGCCTTTCACGACGACGCATCTTGAACGACTTGACCTTTGGACCAGAGCAGGATCTTAACCCTGTCTTTTTTTTAACTCCACATCCACTCTTTTGAATGGTGGCAATATTCAAATGAGTCTCACAAAAAGATCCTTTATGGCTTTCTCTTAGGCATTACAAAAGTACTTTTTCGAAATTTCAAAACAGATATGTGCAGGTGTGTGTTTCCATGGCTTATTTTATGGCAAAGTTGGGTCATTTACCTGGAAAGCCCAAACTTTTAGTGTGAGGTAATTTAGTTTCCGACGTGCTAGACAATTCTAGTTTGAGTTAGCTGAAAGCATGATTCAATTTAGAGCTCCCTTGAAACCCCTCAAGTCAATATTGACCCACGTGTTCGGCAGAAAAGAAAAGAGAAGAAAAAGTACGAAGGCGCTTCTTTCTCCTTCTTGGTTTAGCACTTTTTTCTTGATTTTGGACACGATGTTAGACAATATTTGAAGCCAAAAAGAGGCTGATAACTTATTCAGGTCTCGTTTTTCTCGGTCGCCCTTCCAGTTGATATGTATTCATTCAGAGATTCATCCACTAGAATAATGAAGGAAGCTTTCATTGAATAAATAGTAGCACAACCCAAGTCTGTAACCGACCACAATCAGTTAATTACAATTTACTGTTTCTCGCAAACATTCAAACTCGTTCAGTACCAAGTATACAACGCCGGACTTTCACAATAAGAAAGTAAGAAAGCTTTATGCATTTCATGAGGCCATTGGCGAAAAATCCATTGGAGACCTTAGAAGCGTTCTAACAATAACAAGAGTAGCGTACAAAAAATGGGCGAAACAAGCGAAACCGACTCTTTCTCACATGGCCTTCAAAGTACTGAGAGAGAGCGTTGTTTTTTTTTTTTAAACGAGTCTTGGGGATTCTCTCGCTTGGACTCAGCCTCAATTGGAAGTTACATGGAAGGACCCAATGCTCGATGTGGAGCCAACCGACGAAGGGATAAAGCTTCTACGGCTGCCCGAGTTTCAATTTTTGGCAAGATTAGACCGACCCACTTTGGGGCTTTTCTTAATATCTTCACGCCTTCCTCTTTCGAAAGAACCTCATAGCCATGAAAATTGTTATTAGCAGATCAGAAGGATAAAATGGGAAACTTGATCTCCCTCCAAACAAGAGCCTTGTACGCTTGATTGAATGAACTTCATTTTTTACCCGTGCTTGAGGTACTCTTTCGGGTGTCATGGCATGGTCACATTTGGACCCGTGGAGGGATCTCTGGGGAGGATCTCAATATGTCAAGTGTCTCAACTGGGCTTTCTGTGCCTACGCCAAGGAGTAATCATCATAATTTCCAAGACCCCCTTCGTCCTCTTTGTTGAGGCCGTGGCCACAAAATAGAGGATACGCAATGAAAGAAAAGTTCCCGTGGAACAGTGAAATTTTCGAGTTGGGCGCGGAGGTTTCTTGGCAAAGGTGTTAAAGGGGCAAGAGGATGAAGGGAGGAGAAATGTACCATTAGGGAAAGTGAAACCCGCGGAACCACCGGGGGTCTCAAATGTTGCACATGGTTCCCGAGAGATTGGTCCTGTTCCACCTTGTTCCAAATTTGAGCACACCCATATAATATAGACGGGCATTGAAGGCGCCGGGAGAACATGAAGACATGGAGGAGAAGCCTTTACTCAAGAGACGAAGCGGATGTATCAAGTTTTTTCCCTCCCTCTTTCAACATTCCCCATCCTTCATAACCCGAGTTAAAACACCCAAAGTTGCACTATAGAGTCTTAACAGAAAGCAAGGCCGCATTAGAAGTTCATGTCTGAGGGGGTTTTGTCGAAAACTTCCTTGATCTTTGCCATAAACCAAATATGGAATGACTAGGATCCCTTTGTAACGCTTTGGGTGCTCCAGGGCTAACAAGTCAAAGACCTCCCAGACTTAAGATTTCAATCTTGGAAAAAAAATATCTACGATCTGAACCCATGGCAAATGCATCGTCCCAATGTGTTCCACTCGCCGAGATAAAAGCACATTTTCGCTTTCCAAAGTCAGAAAGGAGATGCTTCAAACGTCTCACAAATATCGGAAAAAAGCAAGAGGTCCATAAATTTTGACCTCAAACAGTTATTGGATGTGACTTGGAACTCGGGTGGTTCCAGAAATTCCCAAGAAATCTTTGAGAAGCCATTGTATCTCTTTCATGGGCTTCAATCAGGTCTCTAAGCCACCGGACACCTGGAACCATTTTCTTTCAGGGTTCCAATCCGTCTGACCCTTGGGAACTGAGATTGGTCATTGGAATGACCTCAGCTAAGCCCTTAACCCTTCCATACAAATCATGTGCCCTAAGAAGAGCTACGTGCTCATCAAAAGCTCTCCAATGGTCTCACATCTCTCCCCAAAGACTGTTTGTAGTATGTAAATCTGACGGGAATCGTCTGTAGCTCATTCCTCACACGACCAATGATGAAGCCCCGAGAAGATCAGTTGCCAGGATATGTCAGGGTTATGAAGCTCGGTTAATACTTAGAAGACCATTCAATACATGGTATCAACGGATGGGATCCACGGGGAACATGGTTCTCTCTCTAACTATCTGATAATTATGCCTCGATACAAACCGAGATGCTCATTGTCTATTATTCTTGCTCTCTCTCTCAGTACATCTTGAGTAAATAAACCAGGATAAAGTGGGCTTGTGCCATGGCCAATCCTAGAGGGAAGCTTCAACTGATCAAACCCTAAGGCTGCGAGAGAAGCGATCTCAAAAGTCCCTCGGCCATTCTTAGAGGAAGAGGAGCAAGATAATGGGTTCCTGGCCTCGGAATCCTTCGGAGGAAAACGATGAAGCGAGCAAGTCCTTGGCTCATATCTAAAAGAAGGAAGTAGTCAGACTTTCCGTGCGTCTAATTGTTGTTGGGTTGATGAAAAAAGGGCGCTTGTGGTTGGTTGGTTGGTTGGTTGGTTGGTTGGTTAAGCACTTTCCTTCTCTATGGATTAGAAGAAGAAGATATGACGAACAGCTAATCGAGTTGAAAGGCAACGTCATCAACTTGCCCGACTTTCGGATTAACCCGGAACTCAATCAACCATTCTGGTATGAACCAAGATCATTAATGTCATCTGGTGACTTACAACGAGAATTTTATAGCGCGTGACCACTTGTAAATTGATGTCCATTTACATCTTTCTGGTGATTTGTTAATTTACATTGAGAAAATTACTCCGCGCTGAAGTTACTTGAAAGCGTTAATTTGAAATTAGTAAATAATGTCAGTGAAAGTTAAGTTCCACGGACTCTAAAATAGGTTTTGCATGTCTCTTAAAACTCTCGAAAAAGGTTCAATGTTTGGTCTAAAATTAACACTAACATGTGGGCCCAAAGGTGGTCGTTGGTGGGCCCAAGCGAAACTCCAAAATAGTGGGCCTGCGAGCCATCCATGGTACTGTGCTCGTGGGCCCAAAGCTGTCATTTGAGGGCCTCTGGACGAATCAATGTCTGCTTGGTGGGCCCTTGATAACATGGTCATATTGGTGGGTCTTGACCTAAAAACGGTTGCCAACCCCTGACCTATAGGGTTTATACTTGATTGAGTGGCCCAGAAATGCTGAGTAAATAAATAATGTGTGAGCTTATGTTCACTTGTCAGTTATCTAACCATAGAGATTCCTCAAAAAACGTACATTCTTAAGGGGGAGTTCGGTTCAGTTCTAAAAACAGATAGGTCGACTGTTAACCGCAACAAGAAACCCATTTTGAGTGGATGATTAATTAAACTTTCCCAGACACAATAGATGAATTTATTACCTAACATTGTTTTCCAACGATCATTTAATGACGCATTAAAAAAATAGTTCAATATTGCAATTACCACTGAGCTAAAAAGATTCCACTTCAAACCTCCATAATCCGATTTGAAGGCCCTTGTTGCCTTCAAAAGCAAAAAACATAAGTAAAAGTAGAATATTTAGCCCTCCTTCTACAAGGCTTCCATTATGCAACAAAGTTACTCATGACATTTTCCTAGAACTTTTTATCTAATCAAGATTTATTTTTGACGAGTTTCATCTCCGTATCAAAAAAGAGGAGTCCAAATGGGGAGTTTCGGTCTAATGGAATATTTTAACGCTACTAAAAGTATGCTCATGTTAGTTTGGTTTATGTCATATCCATTAGCATTTACTATTAATAAAAAGCAAGTAATAGGTCCAATCCCTAATATTGCACAAAGGGATGGGGATTTACAATAGCGAACTTTCCCAAGGAACCCTTGAATTCTTGCTCCATTTCAATTCCAAGTAGGTCTTTGAACATTGGTATTATTGGATACACCAAACTAAAGATACGCTTAGTTTGTTTTTGGCGTGTTTTTCATCGTATCACGTTGACGCTGAGTAAATTTATTGTAAATGTTTACTCTCCATTGGTGCCAAAGACAACTGCAATGGCCTTTCTTGTAGTGATTACAACCAACCATTAACGAAAAAGATAATACCGTAACCTTTCATTTACGATATCGGTTCTCTCAGGACTGTGATATTGATCCCAAATTTGAAATGATTAATTGATCATTAAGCGAGGGAACGAAATCAAAGTTTTGCTCTTTTGCCGCACTCAACGAAACAAGCCCGTTTATTTAGGACCATAATCAAGAAAGGTTCTTGTTTGGCGTGCATTTCGAGAGAATGCTCTTGAGGGCTTGTTTCAAATTTCAAACTGGATGGGCTCTTTTGATGTCAACTCTTGACTACAGACTTTGTCCGATTCAAACGAACCATCAGGGTTCCTCAGAGCATATGTAGATCAAGTTCGATGGTCATTTTCAAACCGGAGAATTGCCCTTTCAAATAGAGCCACCACAACCACCACAGTCGGTCAAGTTTGGCTACACTTTCTTCAGACTGAACTGAAATATTGATGGCATCCCTGGCACCACACGAAGAGAAGGCCATTTTGCAACTTTTGACAGAAAGTTTGCATCCTGAAGTCCTTTACTTTGGTTTACTGGCTTGCGGCCTTGTGGTGAGAAAACTTGAAAGTGGCGCAAAGCCGCGAGAAATTTCAGTCACGATGAATCTTGAACGAGAACAATGGCAAATATGCTCTCCACCTTGTCCTTTTACCTTTTGTTTACCCAAGCTTAAGCCGAGAAAGAGTAGCCAGTTTCATAGAATTCAAGATGAATTGTACTTCAAGGTTAGACTTTGAAGTGGAGACGTGTTCTCCAGCGACAAAAACCCTCTTAAAGAACCATGCAAGTCGACTTGAGTTGAAGTTGTAGTAGAATGATGCAAGAGAAGCACTCAATGTACATTCTTTTTTCCCACGTTTTCAGAGATGTCTCACCTTCAAATTGACAGCTAACTGATATGATGAGTGATATGGTGAAAAGAAAGACAGGAAGGAGACAGGACATGTTTCTTCCATACTCCTGGTAACACTATCGTTTTTCATGATGTCAGGATTGCCATGAAACATTCCATGGTTTCAACGACAGCCAAGAACAACACGACACGCCAAGAGAAAATTCAATTTACTTGGCTGGTACTCTAATTAATGGATGTATGAGCCAAGTCCGAAGTTTTTTAATCAATAATGCTTGTCTTCCGAAAATGACGTTTGAGAGATGCCTTTTCTTGTGGCGGACGCGCTATCTTGTTCCATGCTCAAGGTCAAAGGTGGGCCTCAAAAGCCATGACCATCATTATTGGCTCCACTATTTTTTCGTCCGCTGGTTATCGATAAATATATTAATTGAGTGGGCGAGTCTCGAGAGTCATTAGATTACGCCGTAGGCCTTTTTTGGCTCGTGCTCCAAGAAATATCGAAGATAGATGATCCCTGACGTGTTTTGCTTTCATCAGCACCCATCCACTATTTCTGAGAAGGATATGAGTATTGAGTGATATCTCCGGGACAACCGCATGCGCAGAATGTGTATATACCGTATATAAACGTAGTATACTTTTCCCGCCGAGATCCGCTCAAAATTCTGCTCAAAACTCTTGAAATACGGTGGTATTCATGTTGGAACACAATGCTCCACCACGAATCACTCGTTCCATCAATGCCAACAGTTCACCAAGCAAACCAGTTGGAACAAGTCGGCAAGAAGGAAACCTTCTGAGAGTGAAGATGTATCAAGAGAGCTGTACTTTGATAGAATGTGCCTCGTTTCGAAATATTCTGGGATAACTGGAACGGAGGAACATCATTCTTCATGGATCAGGGAGGAAAATGTCTTGGAAGTGTCGTCCTTGTGGTTCAATTACTTTACGTAATGAATAAGATGGCAGTCCCATGTGGATGGCTCAACCTCACATCCTTGGCGTAAATGTGGCTCATTTATTGCCTAGTAGAAAGGTTCTAGCTCATGCCATGCTCCTTCAGAGCAAATGAGACCTTCACGTTCCAACCAGAGGGTTTTCGACACTTCATTGGATGTGCATTACCTCACTTCCGGTGGATATATTGATCCAAATGGACCAGGTTCCTAAGCTAAGCCATTACATTCTGAATTTCATCGGAACAAAGGACACCTTCTACCCAAAGTACAGACATATTCAAACGATCCATCTTATTTGCATACCCATCAACAATGGGAACAAAGTGTCACACATGAGCATGAAACTTGTGTTTCATGGAACCAAACACCATTTTGTTTTGCGGGATGTTCTTTGTTAGCACGCAAAAGTACCAAAGGGTCTGGCCTCGATGGAAAATAATTGGACATGTCATTTGATATTGATCGCCAAGACCAGTCTTCCATTAGCCATATCTGTCTAGTAATCGACCTCCAAATACGTGGAAGTTCGTTGTGACCAAATGTCAAAACAATATCCAGATACCAGAAGTGAACGAATGGTGACCCAAAATTCCTAGCCAGAGAAAAACCGCAGTACAAACATTAAACGGTTTGGACCAAAAACGAAATGTGATCAAGATGAGCATATTTTGAAGTTGCCAAAATAAACGTAAAAAAACATCTTGTTGGTCAGAAACCCTTGTCAGTCCTTTTGAATCAGCCCAAGTTCTATCACACACGATAACCTCAAATCTCGGCACTAAAACGACAAAACCAATGACTGTGTCCAGTCTTAATCGAATGCCAAGAGATGGTTTCGCGATTACACCAAATCAATCTTGGCTCCAGGGCCAAAACGATAGTTATAATGAGAAACACAGCCTCGATGTACGATAAACTACAGTTAAGAGCTCAAAAGTAAAATTGGATTAAAAAAGTTTAACAATATTGGATCTGAAATGGTTTGATGCTGAATGTTTCCCCAAAAGGGTCCACAATTGGTCTTCAAGAGCTGAGTTTGAAAATAAGCAAGAGAACACAAAACCGATTGTACTCACTTAGTTGTTCCATCTATATATGGAATTTATGGCCTATAACATTTTCTTTGAACAAGGTTTCGAATCATGATTGCCCTCTCGTGAGAAAGCGAGTAAGAAAATCGGCTCGAGAACTCAACCGTCCAGCCATTCGAAAGTAAGGTGATGTCATTCAATTTATTCCGAGGCTTGAATTGTTCTGTATTCACTTTTACAGTCCTTTTATTATAGCGAGCCATTCCCTGCCAAGCAAGAAATCGGGAACATGGGAAAACACAAAAACAGAAAGGGGAGTATAAAATCGATGACATGGAGCAAAATACCCGACTATATTTTCAATAAATTTGGTGTGAAGGAATTTAGAGAGCCATTTTCACATAGAAAATTAGTAATTACAGCACATTCCAAGAACAAGGATTGTTAGGCACAATTGTACAAAATTATCCCATGCTAGCAAACAAAAATTCGAATAAATGTCGTCTGTTTCCGTTTCGTGAAGGGTAAAATTAAGGGTTACGAACAAAAAAAAAAGAAGCCAGACTGCTAAATTTTTGAAACCAAAATTGCTAGGTGGAGCCAATTGAATACACTGGGATCATACGGAGGCATAAGAATTAGTTGGGCATGCAACGGGGTCAGGGAAGGAATAAAAAAGCCCGGTCAGCTGTCGTTTCATGGTCGCTTTTAACCACCCATCTGGTTCTAGCTCATGCCTTATTGCAGCATATTCAAAAAAGGCTCGGAAATTGCAAATAAGGGCCTGAATTCCAGAGGCCCCCCCTCCAGCCTTTGCTTTATGAAGACTTTCTTGGAAACCCTTTCCTTCGGTGACGAAAGAGGGAACAATGGAACAACGCCTCTTCGGGACATTTTTCGTCCTTTTTCCAAACTCTACGAGATAACGCCACTTTTAGAACCATTCTAATTCTCCCTACTTTTTGGTAACGTTCACTAAAAGCCCAAAGTAGAAGGAGCAGACACACAAATGTGGTTCAATTTTCAAGGCTATATGATAACATTAGGAGCTTTTCGAGACGAGGAAATGAAGAGTAAAAACACTGGTGTAATCTGAAATTAAATCTACAATCGAGCAACGACAAGAAGCCGTGAACACATTGATTACTCGGAACTCTTGCCAAATTGTCACAGGTGCGTGCGTATTTGGATTGTAGAAACAACTGGACCGAAAAATATGATCAAACCTCGGCGTGCAATCTTTGTCTTCTTCTTAAAGAAGTAGTAATCTAACAAAGTAATATCTGTGGATCTGAAAACAAGACCGTTTTAGGTAAGAAGCACATTGTGGGAACAACCTCATCGTCCATTATTGCCCATTACGTTTGCTAATTGCTTACTAACGTGTCATTAAGAAGTACATATTAGCTTACTTAATGACTTTGCCAATTTTGTAGCTGTCCTTCAAGACTCGTGAACGACAGCTAGTAAATGCGCTTCACGTCCAACTCAACCCTTTAT
The DNA here is from genome assembly GCA_010645155.1 of Tigriopus japonicus. Classification (NCBI taxonomy): domain Eukaryota; kingdom Metazoa; phylum Arthropoda; class Copepoda; order Harpacticoida; family Harpacticidae; genus Tigriopus; species Tigriopus japonicus. The sequence continues at coordinate 7,237,020 of CM021323.1, forward strand.
ATCTTGATTTCCTCTCGTGTGTGATTTACTGATCAAATATGCTTTTGGAACAAATGTGCTCACGAAATGGGAGCCCCATGTGTTCCAGGTTCCAACGCCGATACCGACGATAACGCTTCAATTTGAGTCTGAGAGACCGAACATGTGTTTTGAATTGAGAGGCAATTTATGTGCAAACAATTCCATTTGCTCTCTCACAATCTGCCAGTCAATGGCAAAAAATTCCCCATTCATGTCGACAGCCGTTCCTCGAACGAATCAGCAAGTTGGTTCTGTTGGTAAATATTTCATTACCAACCAAAAGAACAGAAATGCATAAGTCCAAGGTTATAAAACTTCAGCTTATTCATAATTTGATACCTCTTCATGATCAGAGCATTTTGAGGTAAAAGAGTACAAAAAGAACTTGAGTGAACTTTTTCCATGCCAATATGGAGCAATATCTTTCCAATTCTATCAGCCTGGTCTTAATGGCAAACTTCAAGCAATTTCGCCTCACCAATTCAAAATCTTTCTTTCTTTCTTCATTCAGAACAAACTTCAGTCTTGCTCAAAAGAGTGTTTTTAAGAGGATCGAGCATGAAGGTTGCGACCTTCCAAAACCCCCAAAAAGGATCTGAAAGAGTCTCCCGCCTTCTTTCATTGTGAGTAAGTAATGCCTTGGGGCAGACACTCATTGAGATGATAGTTTTGGGTTGTTTTCGAAAGGAGGTCTGTTTTTGATGTGATGCAATTGAAACACCGCACCAACCATCTGGAAACGCATTCATTTCATAGTAAGGTCCAATCAGCCAGACAAAATGCACATGAATGATAACAAAGATTGCGACCAAGATGAGAACCATGACATCTTCAACTAACATGATGTTGAAGAACCATCCTTTTCAAGACTTACTAGATCTGAAATTTCGCTGGTGCCTAAATTTGCCGGTTCCCTGATCAAAGCTTCCAACCACTCCTATTAACAACTGTTCAGGAATACAAATTGGCTTCCAGTGCAACCACCTTTCCAAGGATCAAAGCGAATTATTCTCGACTGATCCCAACTAAGACCAAAAGATACCTACCACAACAGTAATCCTTGCTACAATCCGAGCAACAACAACGGACCAATGTGATTTCCCAGATGCAGGTCTTATGCAGTGTATGTCTGTCTGGGTTTTCCTAATGGTTCTGCAACTCTGGTGTGGAACAGGCATTCGATCAGTCCAGTCTCAGAGTCTTATTCAATCCAATGGAGGTAGATATTTGCTTGGTACCATTAATTGAAGATTGGGAGGTCCATAGGGACTAGAAAAGTATTCTTTTCCCACTCCTATCTCAGCTTCTGCACAGAAAATCCAAAGTAATCATAAATGCGTAATTCAATGACCTCCAGAACTTGAATACATAATACATTCTTGAAAAAACTGACACAATGTTTTTGATTAAATGCCGGAGTTTTCAGTGCGACTTACTAAGCTTTGCGCAATCGAATGTCATCCATTTTAGTGTACGAATTCTTCTAAGAACCTGGCAAAATTTGGAAGTAATTTCAAAATTTAGCAATGACAATAGATTTTGATCAACTCTTGGTATTTTTACAACCTAGCATGATTCGCAGAAAGTTATGGCCAACCGGAACCTATTTTCAAAATCTGGAAAGCCCCTAATTTAGCAAAAGCAGAGAACACAATGCAATTTAAAGCTGAAAATATTTTCGCTTCCGACTAAGTTATAGTTGAGAAGAAATGTGCCTTTGTTTAGGTGAGAGATTCAGTACTTGAGTAAGAAATAAAGCGTTGCCTTGTGTCTTTAATGGCTCTTCAAGAGAAAAATTCTCAGAGGCAACCCGAATGTCCGGCGGTTCCTTGGGGCAAATCTTATGAGATGAGACTTTACCAAAGTTATCTGGATGATTAATATGTCCAGCCCCTCCGTCCAACTTGCTCATAGTTTGCTGGAGTGAGCTAGCTTTGCCGTGCTTGACACTGAAACATAGTTGTGTCCTGTGATCTATCCAATAGACAACTCGCCTTTGATGTAACGAACAGGCTTAAGGCTCGATTTCTGGGGTCAGCTCCATTCCAAGATGGTTCTAAAAGCCGAGGTGCACAATTTGGGCCCTTCAGAGCCCCCACTTTTGCGCTCGAGCTGCAACTTTTTGACCACTCTCTTTCCCTGCAGCGGGATATTATTATACATCGAGTACTATCAGTTTCCTTGAAGGACCAGGGAACGTTCCAACTAGATCCGACCCAGGAACTTGATGTGTGTGCTGGAAAGTTGAAAGCGAGTGTTCCATATCAGAAATTGACCTGGAAAACTTTATCATGAAGGCATTCTTGCAATGTCCAATGAGACAGCGTCAACATCATGCACCATGCCACTCCTCACTTGGCAGGTCAATTGAAGAGGTCTGAAACTAAAACCAACTGCAAGGTAGTGAAGATTCCCAAATTTGGATTCAACATGCTGTTTTCAAATAGCTCTCTTGTTTCAAGCGCTTTTATTTCCTCCTAAAGAATCGGCTTGTCTTTGAAGTGTCTGGAAAAAGGCCAATATTTAAGAGATCCACTTGAGAGGTTGCTATCAATTTATTTTTGTGGCAATATCTGTCAGATATCGAATTTTTGGTGCCAACAATGTGATGGTACATATCGACAATAGAAGAATGCCTTTGACTCTTGAATTGTAACTCCAAAGATTTTTGTACCGCCTCAATCTAAAATATCCAAAGGATTTCCCTCCTTCTCTTACCTTTAAAATTTGTTTCAAGACCACAAGAGGGGAAGTTCCTGAACTAAAAAGCAAAAACAATCACTTTCTGTCCGCTCCACTTGTAAAAAGAGGATGAAACGACCGTTATTATGTCAGATTGTGTAGGATCTTTTTCCAGAGCGTCCTCAATCTCGAAAAAACAGATGGGAAGCTAGTTGGCACATAGTATCTCCAGAATGTTACACAATTTCCGCTTCAAGCACGATGTCGGGGATCAATCAAATCCCAAGTTTGCACTTGATGCTTCTCTATTCACGCTATTTGTGTCCCAATCTCGTCCCAACGTGGTGCACGCTTCGTTCCAAAAACAAAACTGATGGGCTTGGTACCACGGGGCGACCGGCGGCAAATGATGATCCCCACTCTCAAGGGGACGAAGGGAACAAGGAACCGAACCTCTGAAATAACAAGGGGCACCCGCCATTCACTCAGGAAGTACGCGCCTCAGCCAGAAACAAAAAAGACACGCGTCTGCTGTTCAAGCACGAGGCGAGTTCCAAGCGAGAGCAAGCTCTGTTCTCCGTCAAAAACCTGATCAAGAGTAGGAGGTTGCGAGAGAACATCTTGAATCGAGCAATTGAGTCAACGGCATTGAGCTTGGCGAATCCCGGTTGAAAGCAGGATCTAGAGTTTTTTGTTCCTTGACGAGGTTATCACTTAGAGAGGAAAGATTGGATCCGGTTCCTTTTGATTTGGAAGTAGTGAGTGCGTCACAAACTAGAAGGACCAGTATCAAGTTGGGATGGAATCGCTTTTAAATGATGTTGGCGCAGAAAAAAGCGTGAAACTGTCAGTGGCCTTGAAATGTATAATAATGGCCTATTCTAATCTTGATGAGCGTTTTAGTATTCATAAGTTCCATTCCCGTGAATAATAAGATGTCTGTCATCCCTTGATTCTGAATCTTTTTGCGGTTGTGAAATATCCAAAAATCATGACTTGTGAATAAGTTTGCCTTTACTTTTCTTTTCAATAGACCTATAAGGTTAAGGACTCCTTAGAGAAATAAACGCATTAACAAGAATATTTTCATGTTATCTCAAAACCTTTGACCCTTGATGGTCCATAGCATTCTTGAAATTCCACACTAACGAGCTCATCCCAAAATCCTTTTTTGAGAAACAAAGTCGGTTTGGGCCTACGAGGATGTTCCCATTCTTCTCAATAAGGAAGGAGGGGGGAGTGTTTGAGCCATTTTCCATCAAGTGCAAAAAGAGGCTCGAGAAGCCCCGTGTTAGATTTGAAACTCGTGTAAAAGTGTCAAGATATAAACCCTCAAGTGGATCCCTATCCCAGTTTCCCATTGAAGACACTCCTCGAACTGGATAAGGGTATGTGAAAATGTCTCCTCGCCATAAACGCCCACATACTCGATGGAAATGGGGCCAAGCAGTTTCCCAAACCTCCATGTGTACATACCAGAAGTACGTTATCAAAGCTATTAGTGCCCAAGATTGGAAGGGTGAGTTTTGAGCCCGACGGAACGTGGAAACTGAGCCTAGACTGGAACCATCCGAACATCCAAATTGAGTAAAGCCTGGTTTTGTGGCATAAATTGCCAACTCAAATTCGGGTGGAAGTGTTCCCCCTTGACAATTTCATCAATTCCGTTTATTGGTAAGGTGACCTGGAAGCTTTCATGGTTGGCAAAATCGATAGTAGACTCATTGAAAATTTAAAAGATTGCCGTCACCAGGACCGATGAGCAATGAATTGAATAGGATTTCGTCCCCTCGATAGCAAAGTTGAAGTGGTTTCTCGTGTCAACGGTGACAAGGAAATCGCGTTATAAAGTGGGGCGGATGGGCTCAGACAGACAACAGTTGCCTACTCCACCAACGTTCCTCCCAAATGATCAGCTACACTGTATTCACCAAAGTCCCTGAGATGTCAACCTCATTACTAAACCAGGAAAACGAACAAGTAAGCTCATGACAATGGAGTCGATTTGGAGGACAGGCTTTCTCTGTGTTGTGGCAGTGTCCGTTTGATCAAGTCATGGTTTTATGGAGTGAAAAATTCCCAGTCTGACGATTTCAGTCCCCATTGAGTCTTCCTTTCTTTCATAGACAAGGGAAGATTGGGAAGAGACAACATAATATTTGTCGCGTGTTTCCACAGCATTTGCAAGGGGTGCTTTGGACCCGAAAACGGGGGAAGTTTTCACAGCAAGAGGCCAAGAGCAGTTTGAGGAGGAAAGGGGGTTGTTGGATATGAGAAATCTCAAGTAGTAGGAACTAGAATGTAGAGTTCTAGGGAAATAGTGCGTGAAGAGAGAAAATCTTGGGGGTGAGTGTGGGTCCATCCACACTGCCGAAATTGCTTTTTTATGAACTGGACCAACCAGAATGGATCAAGTGGTCTTGGTCCACTGCACCAAGAATCCAATAGAGACTTGATGAAAAGGGCGGAGCTCTATTTGGATGAGGGGAAACGACACTTAAATTAATTGAATTTCAAAAGGTCTCTAACTTTGGCAACTTGTCAAGCGTTGTTGCGACTTGGTGGCATATCTGTGTCAATGTCTTGGTTGAAACGAAGGCTTTCAATGCAAATTCTTACTTCTAAATACGGACCACTATATGCACTCATAAATATCTGCAGTGCTATTTCCTGTTTTGCAATATGACAATGACAGAAAAGCCCCGACGACAGAACCGACAACAGTCACCAGTTTCAGACCAAAAGTTAGGATTCCCCTTGCATCGGGTGACATATTGTTGGCATTTCCCCCGGTTCCAACCCTGAAGCACGACAAGAACCATTGAAACCCGTCACACTTTTTATGCCCTTATGACCAAACCAACAACAGAAATGATGGAAATCAACCACGACAGCTGCATCCAAAAGGGGAGCTGCAAATTTTGCACTACTCTAAAATAGAATTTCTGAATTGAGATGGTTTTAGTAGAAGGTAGTAGGAGTATATTGAGATGGAGGAAAAATGCCTTGTACACAAGTTGTCAAACATTGTGGGCTTAAAATATACTTGGAACCTTTTTTGCAAGTTTTGAGTCATTTGGTGGAAAAAAATTAGAAGTTGATCCTCATGATCTTTTGGTTTACTAAATAACTTTCCCAACCAATGATTGAACTCCATACGTTTCAACAAGAATAGAGGCAAACCACGTTGATATCTATGTATTATGGTTGTCGTGATGAATTAGTCGAATGCTCAGAAAGGTGGAATAGAAGACGGAAAAATGGAAAACTTCTGGATTTGCATTCGTTTTCATGTCACGACTCTGACTGATAATGACAGCCAAAGGTTTCTTTACTCTTCACGCAAAAATGGATCCAATACTACAATCTACTTTTTGTCATCCCGAAAGCTTTGAGATCGGCTCCTGGCTTCTCCTCAAGAAGCATGATATCGAAACTTGTTCTGACATAGAGCGTTCACAACAAGACGATTCATTTTCAAAACAATGTTGGAATTGGGAACAGACCCACAATTGTGTTCCCAAAGTGTTTAAATTGAGCTCGTGATGATCTTACGGAAACAATTGCTCAAAATGTAAATGATGTTGTGGCTAGTAAAGAACGTGTGAGACTGTTGTGTGCCAAGTTCATTTTCATCCTACTCCGATGGGGGAAAAGAGATCGACACCATTCGAGTCTGTTTGTGATCAACTGGCCAGATCTAGAAAGTTGGAACAGTCAAGGTCTCGAGGAAAAAGGCTTCCAATGTCAGAAGGCCCTTGGTCGACTGGTTGCTCGGTTGCTCGGATGGTTGCTTGGTCGCTGGCTTGCATCATTTAGTTGTTGAAATGGAGCTTGATGTAGTTGCCAAAACGCGTGATCCAAGGTCTGCTTCCAAAGATGGATCACTGAAGAGTGCTGAAGGGTGTCCGGAGTAACGGTACAAGTCGTATGGATGTAGTAAGTACGTATAAATGCAAGCACACACACATACATATTGGCCTGAACAGAGTACCTCCGTTCAAAGAGCCGTGCCATGATGCCATTAATTATTCAAACTGAATGGAGAATTCCTGAAAATGGACGGAGAATGGTTGCAAAGCCTGTCGAGAATTGTTGGAGATGAAAAGCGGAATAAAAAATTCAGTACCAAGCCATTTCTGTGGGATGGTCCATGACTACGGGAGAAGCATACGTGGTGATCTGGAACAGGAAGAGGCGCTTAAAAGCTACAAGTCACGATGATCATGAAGATGGGATACTCTCAAAGACAATACCAATGAATGGCTGGGAATTCCGTCAGTAATCTTGTCTGCTTCCCTTCTTCATGTTCCAATGTCCCTCGTCGGATCCATTTACTCGGTGGATAATCGGAACATCTAGGCGAGTAAATTTGTTCAGGCGAATTATTCGAGCGTTTTACTCGGACTTTTTTGTCCCTTTTGTTTGATTCGAACAAATGCTTTTGAAATCCGACTCCGCCATGCACCAACAGCGAAGTCATTAAACAATGGAGTTCGAGGGCACTCAGAGCTCGTCCCATGGGACATCTCGAACTCCGGGACTTGTCACGTACAACAAAGTGTATGGATGAATATTCAAGACATAGTTGAAACCCCGAATTCGCAAAACTGGAATGGAATGAAATGTGTCCGACGTATTCTGAGGGTGGGACATCGTACTTTTAATGGTAATTCCAGGGCGGTGTCCGAATATTTGAACGAAGAAGATTGCTCTATTGGTTAGTTCGTAATGTTCAATTGCTATTTTGGATCAAAAGAAAGCACTGTGAAGAATTTGAAAAGTTTAATAAACCTGCCTGTCTGTTTAAAAACGGCTCTGTGTCATCGTCCAACTTTTTTAAATCTTGAAACTTGACAAGTATCTTTAAGATAAAACTCAAAACTTGAAACTTGAACCTTCTTTTCCCTGATTTTTCTTCCTTTTATCCCTCATTTTTTTGTATCTACTTCCTGTCCCGTCATTTAGATGTTCACATTCTTGAAATGATCGACTGAGTGGAACTTTGAAGAGATTTAGAACAAAAACACAGGCCACGACGATGATGGCCACGTTGTCGTTGTCATTCCTGATCTGTTCTCTGATGTAAGTACTGCAATCCTTGGGAGGACATCTAATGACAGTTCTTCGTTTCAGCCCAAGACTCAAAACTACTCATCCTCAAGACCTCTTCGATCTCAAAGCTTCAAAGTATTGGAACAATACACTACCTCAACGGTTCCCTCATTGGGCTTTCAATCATCTCAAAAACATACTTTTCAGCTAGATATCATAGCTGACAAAGGCTCAATATTCCACTTGGTCAAACTAGTCAAAATTAAGAAGTCGTCGATGCAATCCGACTCCAAAGCAAGAAGTCGATTGAGAAATGTTTAGAATTTGTCGCTGACAAAAGGGGTGCGGTTAATGTCTCTCTCGCGCTCGTTGTCCATCGTTGAGACAAAATGTAAATATCTATGGGGAATCGGAAGGTTCGGTGAAATATGGTGTGGGTGAGAAAGATTTTTCTCCCTTAAATCGTCGGCTTGTCTCAAGAACGATCCTCCCACAGACTTGTAACGAAATTTGGCCGGAGGGCGGACAGGGAAAAAGCATTCAAGAAAAAACGAGAACGTGAAAGTTGGTTTAAAATGACAACTCTGTGAAAGCCTTTAAGTCGAGTGGACCATTCAGGTTTTTTTATGATAAATGATTTTCATACCGAAGTATGAAGAGATAAGACATGTGAAAGTGCTCGTAGTCGAAGGTTCCCGACCATTGGAAAGTTCGACCAAACAGCTTTTTAAAGTGGAACTTTGAAAGGAGCTCCTTCTTCTACCAAACTCGAAAGAAATCCGAAGAACATTAAATCGAAAGATTTGAATTCACTCTGGTCTTAAGTTGATCCTTCCACACTAAAAAACAACATTGTTTCTTTTGGAGGCCAACTCAATGCATTCTAGGTTGTTCATTCTTGGTCCTGGGGGAACATTGTTCGATAGAGGAAATAACATACTATTTACGTCCACACACACACACACTTCAGTGTATTTTCCATTCGGCCGACAGTCCCACAGACATCATTACATGATAATATTTCAATTTCCTTAATGTCACGAACCCAGTTGGAGTTCGATTGATTATTCTTCACTTGGTTTGGTCGACAGGCTTGTTATTTTCAGTGAGGAAGCCACTTGGAACAGAACTATTGACAATGGATCGGACATGAGATTTCTGAACTTACGACAAGAAAAAGAGGGAACACTTCGTGTGTGAGGAGTAATGATGATGATAGAAAATTGGCCTTTTATTGGTATTAGATCAATTGGATTTGAGATTGATTTTCTAATTAAAAAGGGGACTAATGCCAAATCTAGATATGAGGATATTGTCCGTCAACAGCAAAGTTATTCTTATGTAATGTTACTCTGGTCTTATCAGACGCTTTGCACTGCATCAGGATTTTGGTCGGTACCAAAATATTCTTGTTCGGAGAGTTATTCTTTGACAAGAATAATTTCAAAGCTTATTTTGCCAGCCCCTTTTTGCAGTCTTTCTTTCATTGCATTGATTTTTGACGCACTCATTTGACTTGGAGCTTCACTTTCACCTTCATAAGATTATGCGGGCTGATAATATTTGTATGCCTACAATTTTCCTGGATTTGAAACGCAGACTAAGTATTTAAGCAAAGCCAAACACCGAAACAATTAAATATTATTATCCTAAACAAACATACGTTTTGTTGACAACAATATTGTTTACAGTAAGCAAGGTTTCAAAACAAACATTTTGCAAAGACACCCTTGCTTTTGACCTCGAACATTTTGGAGTGTCTTTTTTATGGAAAACATACATGGAATAAATAACACAGGTTCGAGCCAGATGGATTTATCAATGGTAGGAAATGTTCGATGAAAACCATTTTACGACCTGAACTTTTGTTATCTCTCGCTAAATCTCTGACTTTGGGTCCACTTGTTCCACATTGAAGGCCATAATTGAACCGTTTCGACAGTTTTGTTGGCAAACAATGAGGACGACTTCTCTAACAAATAGCTCTCTCCATTTTTTTTCTGGTTCTGTTCAAGAGAAAAAACACGGGAACCTTCATTTCGCACTCAAACTCCAGAGCACAATTGTCGGAAGAGTAAATTTTATCTGGTAGATAGTAGAACTAAGGAGAGCTTAGCTTTGTTACTGAGCAAGAAGCAATTGACGCGAGAACGAACGCTAAAGTGCATCTCACCCGTTGGCTGCTTCAATTTGTTTGCTCAAGTCTTCACGAAATGCTGAAAACTCTATTACTTTGATTGCCGAGCTTGTCACAGGAGAGAACTTCTGGTCCTTCCAATTTCGTAGATGGCGGTTTTGCTATTCATATGGAAAAGGTCTGATGCGATGATCTAGTAATTGATCTATTAGAAAGAAAAAAGAAAATAAGTTAAGTTCCATAATGATCCATAATGTCATGAGATCAATGATTTATTTCGAATAAGGCGATTATAGCAAACTTGGATTCAATAATACTGCATTTGAATTAATTCATTTCCACTCTTCCAACACATCAATGTCTAAAAGGCAAATGAATATATGATTCTGTTCAGTTTCCATGTCAATTTTTCCATTATTTAAAAGTTGTTTAGTGTTTGATTTAAAGAATTTTATATTCTTAGAGATAGCAGAATCATGTTGAGGCGTTCGTGATGACAGGAAAAAAAATGGTGGCGCCCTCTATTTACGTAAAAAAGACAAAAAGATATGCATTTTTGCTTTTTAAGTTCCAACTTCTCCTATCCATCTAGTGTGACGTCAACAATTTGAGTATATAACTAGAATGATTAAATCCCTTTCCGATGGAATTCATATTTACCTAGTTTTACGGTATTAAGAGCCAAAATGGCCAAAAACCATAAAAATTCTGTTGATAGTAAAATGAATTCAAAAACTAACGTGGATAAAAATCTCCACTAGTTATATGAACTTGTTTTACTTTACGGCTTTAGTATAAATTGCCCTAAAAATATTTTCGCACATACATTTGCTTATCCGTTTTCACCCCTATTTCTGCATGAAATTGACTTGATCTCATTTCTTCGTCCCACGGGCTGATTTTGGATTTTATCGGAAACAAATGAGTTTTGTGCCTCATTCCTGGAGTGATTGTCATTTGGATAAAACCTGGCACGAATATTCTCAGAAGTGAGGGAAGAATGTCTTGAACTTCAAACGTGATTGTTATCCCTCTCATTGGAGAAAGATTCATGTGATTGAGTTTTGTTCAACTTAATGGGAAGAGGGACCAAAACTTTTTCCCATTTGTTCGTTCATTTCAATTTTTGCTATTCCTCCTTTTGTCGTCCAATCCAGGCCTTTCAGAGGATGAAACCCAAAAAGGATCCATTTCAGGCGTGGATGTGACACAAACTTATGGACTTTTGACACTTTGTCTTATCATTTAGAACAGCTTGGGATAGCCAAAACTTTGGTCACAGATTTCAATTGGTTCTAGATTCGATCCTGTTCGTCAGATCGATGTACTTCAATGCTCAGCTTGAAAGCAAAAGTTAAATATTGAACTGTTTTTCACCATGAAGAGATCTCCAGGGAATGCTAATTTAAAGGCAGCCATTTTCATAGCTATGACTCGAGAATCGAGATAGGAAGATCTCGCTCTCGATGAGAAAAGTTATTTATTAGGTTCGAAGGAAAGGAGTTGGAGAATTTCAGAGCACATGTTGGTAGTGATCCAGTGAAATGGAACAAGGAGGACCCAAGTTGGAAACGAATCGAGGAAATTCTCCTGATCAATTTCCTTTCGATGACCATCTTAAATCAAGTCTGCCATCTCGAGATGGCCAAACAAAGTTGGAGCACTCAAATTGATTTTTGCACTGACATTTGGAGAAAATTGCTCACAGAAACAACACTACAATACTTTTGTTTCCCCATTCCGTCTCAAGCTATGCCATGTCTTTCAACTTTAAAGACCATTTCATGAAGTTTAGTGAATGAACTAGGTTGCTTTCCTTGTGTTAAACCCAGGCAACAGTTAGTTAAAACACCCATTCAAATAGCAACAGGGTTTGGTTGAGCAATAAATTCCGTGAAAAGTTCTAACTCTAATTTTTGCCTCAACGACGAATGCACTCGTATCAAAGACTCTCCTAAGAGGTCGACTGAGTTGGCTAGAAGTTCTAAAATATTCCAAAACTTGGAATCCCTTTTTCAAGTCACTTTCGAGTAAGGCTGCCTTTACTACTGTTCATCGAGAAGGCCGAAAAAGATAGAAGGACAACGAGGAAGAAGGCCAGGTAGACCTGCAGAGCTGGAACATGGCGAAAAAGATCCAGAGAAAGAGAGAGTAAGGGCTCGTTCTGAAATTTGGGTTGGAACATCGGATGCCTCCTTCTGCTTCTTCTTGAAGGTTTTGAAAGCATAGAGTTAGAATTTCAAGATGAGTTGATATTTCGTATTTAGATCGCGAAAGATTTATTGGGGAATGTTTACCAAACTTTTAGAGGATAAGTAAAAGGAACAGTAATTCAATTAACCATTAGAATGGTTGGAAGGGATGAATGGGTTGATTTTGAATAACACAAATGAGGTTTTTATTCTTGACTTTTCATCTCTATGGTTGAAGGCACATGTAGAAAGATGGGTGAAGTTGGTGCAAGATGAGAGAGAACTTCCTGATTAGAAAATCTCAGCAGATATATCAAAGCTGATTTAAAATTCAGGTGGAATATAAATGACCTCTCCTTTTCGATTCCAACTTGATTCTGAGAGGCAAGTTCTTGCCTTAAAATGGCATCAAACTCAACGCTTGATTTGGTGCGAACATCCACATAAATGACGAATGATGTTTTGGAAGTGGGCCGTTCATTGGCACAAGAAACCAAATGATCTCCTTGATCTTGCTTTACCAAAATCGGGATCATGGTTTGGACGCTAGCTTGGAAAGTGTTCCTCGCCAAATTCCCGATCCTTGAAAGCAGGGTGAAAGTAATTGAACGACCGATTTATCTCCCATAAACGATGGCTTACCATCTTAAATGGCAGGAACCTTGGGGGAAATTTGGAACGTATTGCGTCTCAAATGTTCACAAAATGAAGTTGGAAAAAGATCAGCCTTGAGACCATTAAGAGATGACATAAGCCAATCAATTTATCTACAACTACAACAAAACACAAAAGATTCAAGGAAATGATTCTTTTATCCAATCGTTGGATTGTGTTTATTTACCCCATAACCTCTTTGATCGTCCCATTTTGCTCTAGAAACCATTGGACATGAACGAAACGAGGGAACAAAGGGGAGATGAAGAGATGAAGGGCGTAAATGAAACTGGGTCCATCCACAAGATTAACACATCCAAGTTCTGACCAGAATTTATAAGTGGATCAAGATTAATCCCCGTTTGGACCAAAGTGGAACAAAGTCTTACTCGCTCACTTTGGCGAGGGTGCTTGTGGCAAAGTTACCCCACTTTGAAGAGAAAAGAACTTGGGAAGCATTATGAAATTATGGTCCAACCACCAGACAGACATTAATAGCTGACTTGTTACATTGAGTGTTGTGCATTGGATGGTCATGCCATTGACCCCTTGAGGGTTATCGAGCCAATGCATTAGCACTGGAAACGTGGTGTATATACTCACTCACTCTTGTTCCTCTACCTGATTCGAATACCAATGAGTTACTGCTCTTTCTTTTTCTTCTGTTCTACGTTTTATCTGGCCAAGAACCCTCCCAAGATTGGGGTGGGGATTGGAAAAGGGATGAAAAGGATCTCCTTTGTTCCACCCACTTGAACTTATCTATTGATGGCATCGAGGAACAGACACACGCGCATTTACAAGCAACATTACGTTCACAAGTTCACAAAAGAGAAGTAGGGTTGAGGAGGAAAATGTGAAACAGTATGAAAAATTGTGGTCCAGGATCAAGCCTGAGTGCCATAAAATGCAGCATAATTAATCCTACAATACATCCACTTTAAAGAGCATTCATTTCCTTGGCTCTTGTTGGGAAAAAATGTCCTTTTACCTACGATCTGCTCAGGACCGAAAGTGTTCCATGTTTTAACTCCCAGTCAAAAGAGAGAGGGTTTTTAGTAGTGTCTCCATGTTCCGCTACTTGTCAAGCCATTGTGCGATTTGACAAGAGCAAAAAGAGGAACTTTAGGGATCCGTGGAACCACATGGGATTGCAGCAGTAGTAACAAGGGGGAACATGGAACATCACAAAGTCAGATAGAACGAGAGAGAGAGAGCAAGAGTGAACGAAGACCGAGATCTCCCTTCTCAACAATGGCCAACTTTAGAGAAGAGAAGGGGGGATAAAAATTGTCCCCGTATTCAGTTCACTTCAGTTAGAAGGAAGGAAGCTTGATCTGCCGCGAGATATGAAAATAACAATCATTTGGTGGATATTTTCGACATGACGCGTACAACGTAATAATGGCTCACTCGTTTCGTGGAATGTCCCACCCATTCAAGCCATTGCCAAGACGACAGAAATGACATGCATATATGTAAAAAAGGTCATACAGTTTCTAACAAGGTCATGCAATGTTGGAGGAACGGGGGTCCTTTTTTGCCAGCGGGAAGCCCACTCTCATCATTGCCTAATGTACAAGTAATGCAAATGAGGAGACAAGTCAGACGACGACCAAGACCAAACACGGCTACGAAGCCATGAGATTGCGGGTAAGTACAGATTGTGCATTGCATACTAGCCGGTCGCAAACCCTTAGAATCTAATCTACTTCGTCTGACATCGCCGTGTCAGTTATATATTTTTCAAAGCCTTTTCTCAGCTGTTGGCTGAAAGCTGGCTTAAAACTCCCGCTCGTTTTTCTTTAGCGTTGTTGACAGTCCGGCAGGTTTGCTATGAAGCAGGTTTAATAAATTAAGTTGCTTTAGGTTCTATGAACCAAGCAAGCAAGCAGCTTTCAGTTCCATGTTGAATGGTTTCCGTCAATTTTTCCGTCGTTATTTAAGATTAAAGACTTCCAATTAGGCCCGTTGGATGGTAATCGCAAGTTATACCTGCCTAGCCTCCTAACTTAAGGAGGGAATTCATTTCCTGTTGGGGGAAAACCTCAATTCGGCAACACTTGAGACCGCTTGCCCACGGAAAGAACATTTACTTCCGAGCAATATGATGGGGGAGGATTTATGGAAGACATTTTTTGTAACTCATGTGGGAAGCTGCATGGCCATGTATGTAAGTTGGTTGGAGAGGGCTGTGTTTAGAAAATTAGCATTAAGGAAAAATGTTGTGCGTACTTTAAAATGCGCTCGGTGTTGGTTAAAGCGTTCATATTTCAACTTGTGGCTCGTTCCAGTTCTTGGAACGAGTTTCGCACAGCCTCGAGAAGAGGTCCAGAAAACAGTGTTTGTTCCCCACACACAGAATATCTTAGTATGAAGCTCTTCCTCAAGAAAATCAATTGAGTCATGTCGCTACGCTAATATTATGCCACGACTTGGTTGTGCTCTGGAACTCGCAGAAGCTTCCTGTTTCTTCAGAGAGCCTAATGGAGCGTATTCGTTTGGCTTGGTCAGTTATTCTATCTTCATGTGTGCCCAAGATCATGTGTTGTGATGAATGACGACACATGAAAAATGGGTTTGACACCGAAGCTACCCTAACCGAACATGGTTTATGAGGCCAAGGATCGCCGACCCAAGCTGATATTTCTCACTTCCCTCCGAACAAATGATTGCCAAGTCAATTTGTGAAATGAGCTTTTTGCGTACAGGCATCAGGGAGTCAGAGAACTCTCTGCTTGATAATTATCCAAAGTAACGAGGTGGGTTCACGAGGATGGACGGTCCCGTTGAGGGTCTTCGAATTGAAGCCGTTGCATCTCTGACTTAATCAACCCAATAAAGGTTGTTATTCATTCCATTTGATGTGGTTGGATGTCCCAGTTTTTGTTGTGGCAAACCATTTCCCTTCTCATCCCCCGAGGATCCTTCCGGCCATGTTTGTTGAGCATGTGCTCCATCACCCTCTGTTCCAGCATTTACCCTGTTGTTCATACTATGTTTGAGGAGAACGACCAGCACCTTCACCACAAGAGCATCCTCTGCTTTCATTATAATCCATTACAATAACTGACCTCATTTCTTCGGAGTAACTCTGATTATGGCGGATGATGGCTCACCCAGCATCCACCCCTCATACTACTACTATCATGACGTACCATGGGTTGAAAGCCACTGAGCTTTCTTCTTGTACAAATGTTCACAGAATTACTTCCATCTGAATAACGACTTTTCTTCAAAAGAGATCTCGCCTCATTTGCCGCTTGGAAGAGGTCGTCATTGTTTCGGAATTGGGAAATTATTGTGGGACATTTTTCTTCATAGTTTTGACAGTGGCCATCTCCATGTTCATGCATGTTTGAGGGTCTCTCTGCATACAAAGAACCGAGAGAGGGGGTGAACTGAAGTCAATACTACAGTAAAGCAGAATCGGAAAGTAAGGAAGGCCAAGCAAGAGTGTGAGTGCTATCTAGAACGAGACCTTTTCAAGAATGAATAGCCAGAAAAGTTGGTGCAACATGGTGCCAGTGGTCCTCGCAAGTCACCAAGGTATTTTCCCTGGTGGATCAGGAGGCTTGTTGTAAGGGCCAAACTTTCCGCGAGTTTTTCAGAGTCTTAAGTGCATCTTCAGGAGATGTTGATGATGCCTGTTGAGTTATGTGAATGATAATCTTCTCACATGACAGTTGCAACTTTATCTTGATGATGTCACGTGCACTCATGAGCCATGCAGGCTTCTTTGGCCAAGGCTGCAAGGCCGCAAGAGGAGGAGGACCTTGAGGCCTTCTCCCAAAATATGATCCCTGCATTGCATTCTCGCCTACTGCTTTGGCATCCGAACAAAGCCTTTATTCATGCCTCACCACTGCATCTTGTTGACTTTGAATGTTTAGACCAATTCCTCGAGACGATGTCAAATGCCAAGCGAGATATTCATGGCGGCAAGTCGAGGAAAAAAAGAGCAAAACTGGTGCCTCCTGGACAATCTCCGCCATATTTGAAAGCCATCTTTGAGCTCTGGCTTTTTTCCTGCATTTGGTGAGGGTCCAGATGTTTCGTAAAGGTCGGAATGGTCATGAATATGCAGCTATCCGTGGAGGAATATAGGACGTATACATACATTATTCTCAATGAATCCTAGCTCCTTCTCTGGTTCTCTCTCGGTCTTGAAAATCCCCCTAAGGAATTGCCGATTTAAAGTCCTTTTTGACTGGAGCCAAACACACATACGGAAAAAGGTAGATTTCATCTGGGAAAATGCAACATGGTAATAACAGTCGACGGTTCGCTTTGGGCGAATAAATGGTAAGGCAACTTTTAATTTAGCAATAACCTCGTCTCTCAACGACTTTTCATGGCATGGGAATTGAGAATTGCAATGAAAAAAGTACATTTACTCGGTTTGACCTTAAAGATAGGTTGCTTTAAATCTCACTTTTTTTCTAAAAAAGCTACGCATTATATTTGGCAATTAAGCGTAAACAGGATTCATAGGTACGTTCACGTGAGATGTGATCAAGATAAACAATCACGGACATGAGGTCAATAAGAGCTAAGTTTACAATCAACCTTACCTTAATATGACCATTACCTACAATTATCTTCTTCTGCCCAACAAGATTTTTTAAAGCAATTTTATTTTGTGTGTAAATGATTTCGTTATCGATTTTGTTCTCCATTTCAATCTATCAGTCTATCACTAATATTTACACCTGAAGAATAAAGCCAATAAAAACAATACATACAATGTGGACACTGAAAGTACAAAAAACGTTTCTCAATTCGGAAACTCAGATGGTTTGATCGTTCGCGGTGATTTGGAATATGATTGTGACTTCATCATGACTACCTTCTGCTCGTGTTCCATGTGAGCAAACCGCGGGATTAGAATTCCTCGAACGTGACTCCTCAATAACCTCTTGTTCCTCGGCCCCGGTCTCCATAATACTTTGCATACGTTTCACCGGATTCCCCATGTTCTCTCTCTCTTTCGCCCCTTTTTGAATTCCCCTCTCGCAATTCCCCCATTACTCATTGATCTGAATTTGGTTCGGGAAACGTCGCGGCCAAATCCCAGGAAGTCATCTGAAAATGCAGCCTGTCCCCTCAATGCACCCACAGATGTTCCAAACGAGTTACTCGTTGGCACTTGAGAAATTGGCCCCTACGCATTATGCAAGATTTGAGAAATTCCCTTTTTCTTGGAGCCACTTGATGTTTCAACAAAAGCGTAATTCCAAACATCAAGTTATTCAACTGGTCATTGCAGCTGTGGATCACCCTAAAATCAAAGATACAATATAAAAATGGTTGACCAATAATTTAGAGATAAAAATCAAACAAATTCTTAAAACTCGTAAAAAGTTTATTCTAAAAAAATATGGCTAGTTTATCCAAATATCTTATTTTTGATGGGTACCGGAGGAAATTAAACCAAATTTGTCCGTGGCCTAAAACTTGTTGCATCTTAATTATTCTTCCATTCTAATTTCTCTTGGCATAAATTTGCACATTTTTGAGGAAGATATCCCGTTTTAATAGCATATAGCAAGGGAACAAAAGGGGGTGAATGGAGAAGGAGAATGGCAAGGATTATACAGTCCAATTGTATCTGAGCTTTTTAAAAATGACTTGCTATTTTTTAAATCAATCTCTAAACGGAAATCCCCGTTCAAGAAGTTTTTGATCCCATTTTCCTCCAAACAGGTTGAAAAGCTGTTCCAGAGTTGGCACAAAAAATAATAATCGTACATTAATTAGTCTTGATTATTTACACAACTTTTGGGTCAGACTGTATTTTCAGCTCGCGAGCATGTGTAAGCACCCCTTTGTCGATCTTTAGTGGTTTGGATTCCCTGCCCTCAATAGCTATTAAGATGTATTGGTTGCTCCCCATGGACCCAACAAGAGCGAGCTTTCTGTGTAATCCTTGCCATTCTCCTTCTCCATTCACCCCCTTTTGTTCCCTTGCTATATGCTATTTGAACGGGATATCTTGCTCAAAAATATGCATATTTATCCCCAAGAATGGGTACCCTTCTTATGTTGCTTGCAAATTGTTTTTTTTTTTCAAACTTGAAGATTAACACTTACCTCAGTGTTTGTTTGATCGTAGTTCATTCCCCTGTAATAGATATCGATTGGGCCTTAATGACCTACGAAGGTTGATAGATCTTGGAATTTCCTGACGCACATGGGCTCAAATCAAATACTGATTATCATTGAACAAGGCCACTCGGGCGTAAATGGAGATGAATTGCATCACTCCTGGATATCTCATTATGAAGCAAACATATCTTTAATAGTACAGGGAGGAAAATTGAAACATAGACGTGCATTGAAGAGCGGTCATGTCTAGAAATGGGCGACTTGGCCAAATTGTGCAGATAACTCATTGATCGGGATGGGTTTGTTTTGATGACACTCTCATCTGACAGGTGTCCACGCAACGGCTCAATTCGAATTTGATTATACAACAGGGTGTGGATCGGCGTCAATGCTCTTAATTGCTAAATTGATGTTTGCTTTGGCCATGTCCTCTCCTAAAATGCTCCTCGTTTGTAAGGCTTTGGAGGGGGGCCTTCAAGGATCTGCATTGACATCATCATGCACACCTCTCATGACTTTTTATCTCGAGCCATCAGGGGCTATAAAAGTCAAAATGGGAATCCCAGAGAGCATCAGTCACCGCTTCGGACTTCAAGCCTCCTCTTCCTATCAATCCTCCAGCCACCTCAAACTCAACCAACATCATGAGTATCATCCAAAACCGAGTTCTCTATGGAGAAAAACCTTTCACTCCCATCTGTGTTCCACGGGAACGGGATAACTTGATCCGACATGTTTTGGAAGCGGTTCGTCGGATCTCCGCTGAAGAGCCTGATCGCCAATGGATCACCGATGTTCTGGACTTTGCCAATCCTCGAACCCGATACATCCGGGATATCGAGCCAATGTCGGTCAAATTCGCTCAAGCTTTGGTGGCTCGAGGAGTACAACCCGGTGACGTGGTCCAATTGTACTTGGAGAACAATGTGGATTACTTCCTGATCATTTTTGCGGGATGGCTTTGTGGAGCTCGAGTGAGCACCTGTGATCCAACTATCATGAGCAAGGGTATCCAACAACAACTGAAGGACGCTCAACCCAAAGTTGTGTTTTGTTGCGATAGCACCATTGAGAAGGTTGGGGCCAGTTGGTCGGGAATGATGTCCTTCAACCCGAACAACTTGATCCATTGGAGCGACAAGATGTGCCAAAGCTTCTTGGAGACCCCTGAGGTGCCCCTTCCCATCTTGGATAATAGTGTCGATGACACAGCCATCATCCTTTGGTCCTCTGGCACCACTGGTAAGACTTTCAAATTTAGATCTCTCTGTCACCACCGACTGTTTTACTAAGTGACTTTTATTCAATCTACAGGTGTTCCCAAGGGAATCGAATGGACTCACCGCGGTCTGATGAATTTGATGGATCCTGTGGACTTTCCTCCCTCCACCCTGTATGCCACCACCATGTTTTACCACATTGGAGGCTTCAACATCCCAATGAGTTGCTGCATCTTTGGCAATTTCCACGCCATCTTCCATGGCAGCAACTATGATGTGCAAAGTGATGATATCTACAAAGTAGTCGACCAGGTACGTTTCCTAACTCTTTGACCTTAGCTAATAACACAAATTAACAAATGTATTCTAATTTTAGTACAAGGTAAAGCTGATGTTGTTGGGATCCCACCATGCCATTCGATTGGCCTCCGATCGACCCAAACCTGACTACGACCTCTCCTCGGTCTTGGCCATTTCTCCCTTGGGATCAGCTGTTCCCACTACCATTGGACAAGAGCTCAAGATGAGCTTCCCCAATTGCGACGTAAGACCCTAAAACTCGCTAATACACCAACATTAATATCATATTTCAATCCTGTAATTGATATTACAGATGATTTTGTGGTACTACGGTTTGACCGAGACTGGTGCTGTCACCAATAACATCGACAACACCAGTTTGGGACCTCTTCGTGATGGCCGAATGGTTCGTATCGTGAACCCCGAGACCAATGAGCTCTTGGGACCTTATGAGCATGGCGAGATTCAGGTCAAATCGGGCTGTATGTGCATTGGATACTTCAATCGTCCCGATTTGACCCGAGCAGCCTTTACCGAGGATGGATTTTTCCGCACTGGAGATTTGGGGAGCTACGATGAAAATGGTCTTTTGTACTTTCACGACCGAATCAAGGACTTGATCAAGTACAAGAACATGCACGTTTACCCTGCTGATTTGGAAAACATCATCCAGTCCCATGAAGATATTGTGGAAGTGGCCATCTATGGCAAGCCCAATCCTTTGACCCAAGAGACCATTTCGGCTTTGGTCGTGTTGAGGAAGGGATCAAATTTGACTGGAGAAGAGATTCGAGAGATGGTCAATTCACAAGTTGAGGAGTTCAAGAAAATCCGGGGAGCCATCCATTTTGTGGACATTCTGCCACGGAATTTCCAAGGCAAAGTGCTCCGAAAACTGCTGCCTGCCATGTTTTAACTTTATTTAGAAGTCCGAATCTCTCCTCCTCTTCTTTTTTTTTAATGTTAATTATTGTAAACGGCTCTGCTTCATTCTTGCCAATTTGTGATCGTCCAATGCTACTAAAGATACATGTATCTCTAGCTAGAACTAACTATTTTTGGTCGGACTCCAATTGTGAATAAATCCAATTTAAATCGCACAAAAATGTTTCTTGAGATGGCTTGAAGATGCGCTTTGCTATTGATTCATAGAACTGGCGATGTCATTGGTTTGTAATTTATGGCGATCAAAGTCGAACAAGTCATGCTCCAGGATAATTGAAAATAGAATTTGGAAGGAGAGGAGCTTCAAAGACTGACTTTTTCTAGCCTTTTTACATTTTCATAGCACAATACAGTGTACAAGATATCATCTCTTTTTAAGTTTTTAGTTAGAACTGTAGGATGCCCAGAAATTGATGTTGCCTTCGGACCAATAATTTGCTTTACAACTGAAAAAATATGCAATATCGAAGTGTTTTGAAAACCCTTATCCCATTGGAACCTAGAGTTTCAAATGCATGAAGCAATATTTGAAGGATTCAGAGCATTTTAAGCAAAGCAGGTCAAAAAGATATCTGATGTTCGTCTTGGAAGGACACTTCAATAATTACATGACCCATGAGACATCTACTGCAAATTTTCTGACAACAAATCACTATTGCCCAGGATGCAAGAGAAACAATCTTAGAAGAGCCTTGACCTAGATTATTTAAAAAATGTGAAGCTTATTTGTGTGTATGAGTTTTCAACCTTGTGTCAAAACCCAAAGAAAGACCGAAAAAGAAAACGAAGAGCACATACCTCTATACCAAGTCAAATGAGTTGAAGAGCTTGATACAAGAAGTCTTAAAATTGGTTCGAAATTATTTGCAACTAAAATATAATCACATCTGAAAAAGTACCTATTTT
This sequence comes from Tigriopus japonicus, assembly GCA_010645155.1. Lineage (NCBI taxonomy): Eukaryota > Metazoa > Arthropoda > Copepoda > Harpacticoida > Harpacticidae > Tigriopus > Tigriopus japonicus. The sequence goes on from CM021323.1 coordinate 7,259,240, forward strand.
TTTACCTACAGTATTTTTACCTAGTAGGTATATTTTCCTCTAACGTGTCTTTAAGCTATTGAAAATCTGTTTTTTTTTAAATGCACCATCATTTCTTGGACAACCTGTATTTGAACCGACGGAATTGGTTTATCAACTGAACCAAATAAGGCAGTCAAATATCGACATCATTGTCAAGAGCCTTCGAGAAAGATTTCCCTCCCTGATGAAATTTGAATGAATGGATAGCAATTGCTAATTACTAATTACTACTTCCATCGAGTGGTTTCGAGAAAACATGCAAAGGTCAAAGGACCTCATGAACTTTGAAGAAGAGTGAAGTGAAAAGGACATCGATATTGACATTTAAGTTTTCCGAGAGATGCTCACTGAAATGACTATTGGCGGCCATTAAATGGTTTAGAGACAACCTGAGAAAGAAGTGTGGCGGTCCAAAACAAGTTAAGAGCTTTAACGACATTCAGATTCTGACCTCATGTTGACCTCAATGCCTTTCAATGGATGGCTTTAGAAGATTAATTTTCCCTTTGACACGATCCATTTGCTTAAAGACCAAAAGGCAAGTGCCCCATCGAGCAAAGCGAGTGAGGATAAGAACATAACAGCATTCGTGTACCTCCATTAGGAGTGACACGAAAGAAAAACGAACTTTGCATCTGGAACAAGGACATGCCCCAAAATAAATCCCTCCCTCAAAAGCCTCTACTTGTCAAAAGTAACCGACGTGGGTTTTGTTTCTATTCACGGTTGTTTATTACTAGGATTTGGTCCATGGTCAAGATCCTCAAGGACAGTTTATGTAAGAAATAAGGAAAATCCAAAGGTAAAGGTTGTCTCAGACAAATAGTGCGTGGACTAAGTACCTTGTGGGTTACATGTTCACGTTTATCATACGTAACCATGCTCCTCAGTCCCAACTTCAGCCAGAACGTTTACTTTGAAATTCATCAAGGATTGGTCAAAATAAAAAGAGAAATAACAAGATTTCAATTTCTTCTATAAAACACACGGATTGAGTGGCCTCTTTGCCCTTTATTTCATTCGTCGTTGATATTTCTTTTAAAAACACCATATTGTTAGTCTCGTTTCACCATTTTTTATTTTGTCAGTGTTTCTTTTTTCTTTTAGACAGGCTAAGATATAAAATAAAATCAACAAGTGCTCATTAGAACTTACAGTTATGGGAACAATAAATGAATAAATGGAATGCTTGATTTTTTGCTCACAACCTACTGCAGCATTAGCGTGAAATTGGAGGGGAAAATGGCGTTGGTTTTTTAACTAAAGAAGAAAAGATCAATTTTGACTAAATTTTGACCTCAATTTTGACTAAAAATAACAATTTGAAAAGATGTTTTGAGTGTAAAGGAATCACAAAAAAATCGCAAACTATTAAGTTCTGGAGAACCCTTGCAACATTACCATGAAGCATCCTTAAATAACCAGTTTTGTTGTTCGTTGAATGGACCGTTAGTACGTCTATTTGCGAAGAAAACGGATCTAAAAACCTACATCATGCCTCCATAACTACGTTTTTCCATTTCGTAACACTGTTGAATGTTCAATCAGCATGACCTTTGCAAAAAAAAGCATGCAGACTCTGAGAGTCCTTTTCTTCGGCAAAACATTGTTTGGTATTGTATTGGTCTCAAAGCAACAAAACACCTTCAATTTCGAAACCATCTCATCTAAAAATACTGTCACCACAATTTAGAGTTTGCAACGTTAGTGGTCTAGTTCCAAGCTACAAAGTTGGTAGAAATTTCAAGTTATTTTAGAACATCGTTGTCAAATATCATTTGTGGAAGGTTCTTTATGAATATTATTAGGGTCCAATTTTCTCCTTGAATGTTGAAAAAGCACAAGAAATGGCAATTACCATCACTTTTGGCATCCCTTCAAAGCCTAAGAGCCATGCAAAGGAGAAACTCTACATGGACTGAAAAGGTCCCTTTCCTGTTCAGCCTTTATGCTTGGCCAAGCACGTGGACATTTACTTTGCTTGCATTAAGGAGTCTGTTTGAACTCAAAGTATTGTGCTCATTTCGGTTGCTTTGACGGTGCAAGTTTGGTAGACAAATTCAATTTGCGCCTTCCATTGACCCTGAATGAAACAAGTTCGAAGCACTGTCCAAGGTCCACTTTGGCCTTGCAATAGAAGGTGGCCAAGGCCCCAAATGACTCAAGATGTAATTTGTCGGCAATCCGATAGGAGCCTTTCTCTTTGGACTTTTGGTCGGTCAAGGAGCACTTGAGCATGATGTTGTCGCAGTGCTGTCTTGGCTTCAGAAAGATGGCCTTCACCTCCCAACAACACTATTTTGGGGCTGGCAGAGGAATTTCTATTGGGCCCTGGCAATCGTCGACTAAATGACACTACGCGTTGTTTGAACTGAACACTTTATTCCGGGTAAATTAATGAATGAATGAATGGGAAGGCCAGCAATAGTAAACCCACTTAATTTCTTTGGACTTTTCTATTGGCTTGCAAGAGCCCTTAGAAATATATTCAGCAGTTGGGTTTAGGGCGTAAGAGTAAAAATACAAGTAAAGGCCGACACGAAATTGGATCCAGATGACAATTTTGCACCCAGAATCTCGATTCCTTTGCTCATAATTTCATTTCCAAATCTGCTGAGTCTAAGGCTGAAAAAAAGTAAAAGGTTGACAATTGTCGGAAAGCGGATTGATTAGATAACAAGCTTCTGCATTTTAGCTTAAAAAATCTTATTGCTTGATTGAGAATAGCTGCGTTGTAGTAATTTGTTCGTAACATCTAATGTATCCTCCTATGACATACTCTTCAAAAAAATGCAAAAACTCACCTGTTAATAGTTTTCTCTCTTTGAAGTCGATCTAAACATGTTTTTATTTGTTTGTTTATTAAGGAGTGAGAATTTTGGTAATTTTAATAACATATAGTTAATTGGGGATAATAAAACTATGTTCTTAAGGAAGTTAATGGGGAAAGAAAAGAAATACGTATTTAAGAGCACGAACTTTCGCCAAGAATTTAGACATGAATTTGGCGGAATTTGACAATTTCATGTCAAAAAGTGACGTTTTTGGGCCAGAAAATAGCAGCTTTTTTGGAACTATCTGCGAATTGAGTGCAGTTTTTGCCAAAAAAAATTGCAACATTATGGCTAAAGCAGCTTGCAACATTAGACAAAAAAAACAACTTTATCCCAGCCCCAGCATGGTGGACATTTTGGCATTTTGTGTCATTCATCATTTCAGCTTTTACTTATGATTGATGTACTAACTGGTTTAAACAATGCTAAGAAGATAATTGGCTTCTCTGACATTTTCATATTTCTTGTATTGTTTGAGCAAATTTTGAGCAGTGTTAAAACATTCACTTGGCTTGGCTATGTTCATCTCAATGCCAATCATTTCTCCGATGAGTTGAAAATTTCAAACTTGATTTCTTCCTAAGAATGACTACGTCTCTTTGAATTTGGTTCAAAATAAAAAAATCCTGGATTGAGTGTATAAATCTAGAGGTTAACAATTCAGTTGACTGCAAGGATGGAATGGTGGAACCAACGGCACACTTTTTACTTTATCTGTAGTGAAAATCTGAAAATCTAGTGCCATGGCTAACGTATCAGATGCAAAAAGATCATAGAAACCCGTACTTTCAATTCAGATGGTTGTCACTAAAGGACCTTCTTGTCGCTTCCTTAATTGTTGTACCATTATGAGGATCTACTAATATCTCTACTAAATACTCCAAGGCCATGGTTTTTGTCACAGAGAAACCTTTCGACTTATTCCAGAGAGGCAGAGCCCACCAAGCCATTAACAAAGAATAGCGGAAGAAAAGTGAATAACCTTCATTTTTCTGGGCACTCTTAAATATGTTTTTATCTTTTTAACATACAAAAATAAAGAAGAGTATCAAAGAGTTCACTTCACAGTATTTGGTTCCCACAAAGCGCCCTGGTTAATCAACACTCGTGAGTAGGGCCCGGAAAAAACAAAAAAAAGTTTTTGTTGTGGAACGAAACTCCTAAACGCTTTTCTTCGCAGCGCCAGCTGATGTCTGACCACCTTAATTATCAGCTGACCGTACTCCTTGAAACGTCTGGAATTTCCGCTCCACAGGAAAACAAACATTTTTACCGGGGCCTACTCATCAGTTTAAAGTTCGGTCGAATCTCGATATAAGAAATCTCAGTTTAAGAAATTTTGGCGATATAAGAAACTTTTCCGTGCTGACCAAAATTTTACTAAATAAGAATTCCCTATATAAGAAATTTTTCATTTTTTCCACAATCTCGATTTAAGAAACATTTTCCAATATTTGGCCTATTTCTCTTGCTTAAATTTGTCACAGCACAAAACAAAAACAAAACAAAACGAAGCATTTCTAACAGGATCGATGCAGTGCTTGCATATTTTGCGCTGTTGTGCAAACAAATTTTGCGCTTTTTAGGGTGCCTTTTGCGCACTTTTTGGGCTCTCGCGCCTTGCGCCTCTTTTGAAAAACAACTTGCCCTTTTCAAGCTTCAGTCAAAGAATGAAAAAATGCATTTTGAACCCTAAAATCAATAAAAATTGTCCAACATGCCACTCAACAATAACTATTTTGATGACATTAAGTTTAAAAGAAAAATTTGTCGACAAATTTAAAAAATAATATAAACTCATTTTGCCAACAAATTTGCAATGCTTGAAAGTGAAAAAAAAAATTGTGTGTCTTCCAAAGCAAAATCTAGTGGAAATAAGCAATCCAAGGAAGTGTCATGTGAACCCAAGAAAGTCTCTCAAATTTGAAGTATTTTTTTTAATGCGTGCGGATTTTTTAATACCGCTACAAGGAATGGGATTCCCTGTAAAGAGAGGTAATCATTAACATAGTTTCTATAATTAATGTTTGTATGAAATTTGATCTACCAATGAGTTACTGTTGGCAGATCTGTACAACCCTTGTATAGTGGGTTGGTCAGGAATAATGTTTAAAAAATTTGTCCAATCCTGCCTTAAATGCTGTTAGAGGATCAGCTCATACATATTCCCGACGAAGGCAAATAGGCAACAAGTTGAACAATGAAGGAGCCCGATAAAGAAGAGAAGAGGACTTTATTGTTCGAACTAGCCTCGATTCCCTTGGATTTGGAGGTGCTCTCAGAGCGCACGTAAAACCTCTACGATCGCTACAACTGATCTCAAATCCTGGGTTAGGACAGAGCCCATGAATGCTCTTGAAAACATACAGTATCAAATACCTTTCATACCTTCTCTGAGTACTGTACAACCCTAACTTTTAGAGTCTCCCCCAATACGAGAGCTCTCTCATTCCTGCGATGTTCCTGGTAAAACATCTTTGGACCTGCTCGACCTTTTGCAAACCTGCTGAACTCATTGTAACCCAAATGGGTGAGGCATATTCAAGATGCGGCTGAACAATCGAATTGTACAGAGTTAGCATCGTAATAATATCTCTGGACTTGAAAGTGCGATAGATCCAGCCACATGTTTGAAATGCCTTCCCCAATTTCAACTGGCTATGCTCATCAAATTCCATCCCTCATGGACGATACCTGCTCAATATCACAACCTCCATTGTCTTTGAGCGGAACATCTAATTTTGACGCCCCATATGTCATTGTACGAAATTTCATCCCGTTCAATGCCATGTTACTCTCGCCAATCCAAGAGTAGACTTACTCCAAGTACTAAACATTTTGAGTCCTGACCATTCCTTCCACAAACTAATTTTGTGTCATCAGCATATGAAGAAATACTGGCTTTTGTTCTAAGCTTCTGGAGAGGAGCAATAAAGAGAATAAACAGGAGCGGACCTAAAATTTGAACCTTGTGGAACACCTGACTTGACATCATAGATGCCACTAAATGAACCTTCAGCCTCATGAAACTACCAATCCAATTCAGGAGCTTACCCTGGACCCCAAACTCTTTGAGTTGATCGAGCAAAAGACCATGATTTACCTTATCAAAGGCCTTGGCAAAGTAACAAAGGATTCCTCCCGACAACTTCAATCCGACCCCCTGCAGGATTCGAACCTCGACCGTTTGGAGAGGCAGTTACGCCTCCTACACGCTAATACGCTCGGCTATTCTGGTTAACGTCAGAAGATTTTTTGAGATGTTCCAAAAAATTAGCAAAAAAAAAACTTCGTCAGTTTGGAAGTATAGAAGGCTCAATTTTTTTAAAAAGTTGTTTGTCCCTGTATAGGTTGGATAATATACCAATCATGATGACAACATTGTACTTTCTTCTTTCATTTTTCTGTCAAATTGTGATTGAAACATGTTCTGAAGCTTTGTAATAGAGATATAAATGTATGCACTTGTATTGTAAATTTTTGTGTTTTAATGGCTATTTTTTAAAAGCTAAATTTTTGAGTCATTGTCGGATTTTGTAGTAATAAAAGTAAGCTTATAAGGTTATATAAAGGTGAGATTAACTCCTCTGGTAGTTTCCTTGTATTTTTTATCGTTTCTTTAGCCAATTTTCTTGAGTCTCGATATAAGAAAAATATAAGCAACATTTTGCCGCTGACAGAAAAGTTTCTTATATCGAGATTCGACTGTACATTCAAATATCTTTCGTCTGTACATCTAGTACAGATTCTGAAGTCATCAGGCTCATTTAAAAACTCTGATTTCATTTTTTGTTTTATTTGGTCAAGTCTTGTTTGTTTATACATGAACCGCACGGATCCGGTCGTTGTAATATTGCATGGTTCATGTTTTTATTCTAATAATTCTTGGATTGAAATTTGATTTCCTCAAATCAATTGTTAGTTGATCCAGTTTTTGTCCTCCTGGATTCAGAGCCCAAATTGGTGAATACACAATGTGGCTGTTCAATTAAAGAAGCTCTAAGGTTATGAAGAATGTTGCTCAGACTTTTTTCGAAGAGAAAACATCCAAGAAAAAAGAAGTTTCTCCGAATTCATCAAGGGTATCTCAATCACCAAATTCATAAGGGTAGCAACCACAAGAGAAATAGCCAACGAAGCCAAGATAAGCATTGTCTGAAAGTAAGCTTAAAGTTTGAAATCACCGTAACAGGCATATAACCCATAACATCCTCACCACAAAGATTTGTGAAATGTAAATGTGGTATGTGAAGAAAGAAAGCATAACTGGAATCACCGTACAGTGACAAAGAAAGACACAATATGTCAATCGGCTTAAAGGTACAAAACCTTCCCAAGATAAAAAGGAGTTGATCCAATAACTTCCTGAAAGTACATCAAGTTATCCCTTAGAAGATTTGTCAGCTGACGTTAGTGGGATCAGAGAATCAAGCACAGATCATATAATGACTAGATGTCGCATTGGCCCGGTCCGTCGGCGAGAGAAAAGTGACACCATTTGGCCCAGCTGCGCTAGCTTCGAAATCTCAGGGCGACCGCGTGCTCAGAAGTAACGACGCTCGCTCGCGTCGAGAACAAAGTACGTACGGTACGTTGAGTTTGTTCAGGATTTGGCCACGCTGGCAAAATATTGAAAAGTTCGAAATTCCCACCATTTTAGGGTGTAGTGTTATGTACCAGCTGATGAAGCAAAGTTGTCCACCTTTTTCTCGCACGAAGCGAGGTCTAGCCATTATATGGTCTGTGGAATCAAGGCTAAAATGCAAGAAACGTTTGTGCAGGGACGGTTAACTCTGTGGCCACCTTAGTGATTTTGATGGAGTTTAACTTTCCGTATTTGCTTTGTCTTGCTGATTGTGGCGACCCTGGCGCTTGCGATAAATAAACATCACCGAAGAACGGGCCAACCACTAAGCAATCTTTCTTCAGGGTAGTCCGTAATAAGCATATCCTAGCCTTTGGCAATAATTCATGATAAAACAAGACGTCAAAGCAACTTCTTGGTTGAAATAACAGGAAAAGTAGAGGTGTCTACCCAATAATTTCTTTGATGCAATCAATTCAGTCACTATTAGGATATGTAATGTGCGGTGGCCATCTCTTTCCCCCAACAGTGATCTCCCCCTGTAGGTTTGCACCAGGTGATCTCCGCCAAGGTTATCTCCCCCAGCACTTATCTCCACCAAGGTTAACTCCACCAACAATCAACTCCGCCAACATTGAACTCCGCCACGGTAAACTCCACCAGGGTTAACTCCC
>CM021323.1:7267882-7389401 GCA_010645155.1 Tigriopus japonicus
GTTAACCCTGGTGGAGTTTACCGTGGCGGAGTTCAATGTTGGCGGAGTTGATTGTTGGTGGAGTTAACCTTGGTGGAGATAAGTGCTGGGGGAGTTTACCTTGGCGGAGATCACCTGGTGCAAACCTATCACTGTTGGGGGAGTTGTATGGGAACCGTAATGTGCAGTCAACGCAAGGATGATTTTTTTCAGAATAGAGCGTTCGTAACTCGAGTAAGAGAGAACCACCACTAGAAACAAAATCGTAGTTTTTTGGACAAGTCAATCATTTTTACCAATGCTTTCTATAAGTATACCTAAAGATGTTTCCTTTAACAGTTATTTCTTAAATTTTAGTGTGTTGTTGTTGTGCTAGGAGTGGTTCTTTGTAGGACAGGGGACACTAAACACGGATGACCTTGTATAGAGATAGGTTGGGAAGGAAGATTCTTTACCCGGTAAGTCTCTACAGCTAGCAAAAATGACCCATCCTAAAGAAAGGGCCCATCCAATTCTTGAAAAGGCGTTGAAAAAGACATTGGCCACCAAAGTTGGTGTCACACCCGTTTGCCAAATCTGATGCACGTCCACCACCCAAATAATGGACAAAGCAATAGCTGTGGATGCAATCCACAACCAATAACTTAATGCCTGCAATAAAAAATGCACTTTTAGCCCACATTGTGTCACAATTTTGCAACACATCTTACCCAACTAATCTTCAGATTTTGTTTCTTGGTGGTGTGAAGGAGATAGCCCACCATCAATCCTAAAATGTAGGGTTGGCATCGACACCAAGGTTTGATGTAGCTCTCTGACTGATAATCGTAGTTCATAAAACTGGAATATGAAAGATATTATTTGGGAAATGCTTCTTGTTTCTTGAGCTTAATTTGTTCTATCTTTCAGTTAATTATGATTTGATGGGAAATCAAAGAGAGCCAAGAATAAAGATCTTTCAGAATGACATTTGAACTATTTTATTTACTTAGCATCTTCTATATTTTCGCCATCCTCCAGTCAGTAATATTCGTGCTAAAAGTGTCTTTCCACATTTAAAAACGATACACGCCAAAAAAAGAAGAAAGTTTTGAAGATGTGAAGCAAGTTTTTTGTCGGCACATTAAGTAAAAAGCTTTTTTAGAGTTTTAAACTAATACTTTTGGACCACTTTCTCATTGCGCAGGCCTGTCATTTGTTCAGATTTTTAATCGAGTGGTCTCAACTCTTCTAAATTTGAAACATGACCAATTTTGAAAGAAAAACGTTGTTACCTTTTTACTTTTTAAAAATTACAAAAATACGTTTACTTACTCAACTAAAGTAGACAATGGCCAATCTTTTACATAAGCCAAAACAGCAATGATAATCGTAAACACTGCCAGCCATACCAAAGCAAGAACCAAAGCCCAAATTCGTTTGTATTTCTTCGTGATCCACCACATTGGAATCATCAAAAGGGGCGATAATATGAAGAAATATAAATCGTTGGTCAAAAACCACGTATGTCCCAAACACTGAAATTGAATGGCGTTTTTCATATAGATATTGAAACCTCTATATTTATGAAAGAACTTACAAATCCTTGATCAAAGACAAAGATGTTGTAGTACAACAAGTTTGTATACCATACATCTTTGCACATTTCAACCTCAAACTCCACATTATTAAGCGGACCAATGTCAAAATACTTGTACACTGTTGCACTGAAGAATATCATCATTGCGTACACTCCCGTTAATCTAAAAAGTAGGAGAATTATGACAAGTGTCATTTTTAGCCCAACATTTTTCTTCTCACCGAAGATAGCGATGGATGTAGAAAAGTGGAATATTCAAGCGGCCTTCATTTCGGTCCAATTCTTTGAAGGTCAAATAGGCCGTGAGAACACCACTGAGAACGAAAAAACTATCTACACATACATGACCATTCAAAATTGTACGAAAGAGAAACGGTTCCACAAACTGAAAAAGCCAAGAGTCACATAATCATTTATGGATCATGGCACTGGATTAAAACTTGCCTCATCTCCCACGTGGAACATATTCTTCAGGGGTAATCCAAGACACGAAGAGTACGTATGGGACGCAAGGACCCAACTCATGGATAAGAATCGAATTCCATCCAAGCAACTCAAATGATCTTTGTTCTCGGACTTTTCCACCACTCTAAAGAGTTTCGTGCAATTATAGTGCAGAGAAAATCCAACCAACCAATTATCAGTGGGTGCTATTATTTGAGGGAAAAGATTATTACAATTTTGTTGTTGAAAGACTTTGAAAATGAAATCCAATCTGCATACCCAAACATTTGTTCCTCTGCCATTGATAGATCCAATCGTAAATTGTGCCTAATGCCACCAAAGCCAAAAATATTCCAATCGTGACTCTGAAAGAAATAATGAAACCATTTAAAATTTGTAGTAAAAGAATATACTCTGTTCAGACATGAGATCTATTCTTACATAAACAGGATGTCCCCCGTTTCAAAGGGCTTGTCAGATTTGTTCTCAATGCAGTTTTGAGGAGACATAATGAAGAGTTCATCCGTTGACGACAACGTCAAGCTATAAAGGCCCAACAAGTTCTCGATATCAGAGAAAGAACACGAATCTGGCAAACATATGCCAAATTTGCCAAATCCCCCTCCAAGAAGAGCCTAAAAGAAAATGGTTTGAGAAATTTTCAGTTTCCCTAGTCAACCTTGAACTTTTAAGACTCACTCTGGCTTCTGGAACATTCAAAAATGCCGCTCCACTGGGGGAGAGCAAATTCAATCCCCTTGTGTGTCGTTCACGTTTGATATCATCCAAGGTAGTTATGGTTGGTGAAGATTGGTTGACAGCCAACATGGTAACGTAGCAATATTTGCCTTCAAACTGGCCTGTGCTTGTGGTTGTGTTAAAAATGGCTTTCACTTCCACACAAGAAGATGGGGAACCTGGGGAGATGAAGTTGCCTTGAGTGAAAAATCCGTCCGTGGGATATTTTCCCATGGCATCCCACACTGGAAAAACAGAAACTTGTCTAATTACTTCCAGAGGTTCCCTTATGAATGCGAACGGTATCACCGATAGCAATTTAAACGTGCTCTTGTTATTCAAACTCGAGCAAGGCCAATCAAATAACCTAACTTGGGATTCACTTAAGAGTACTTCATGTAAATAGACCTTAAAGACAAATTTAGCAAAGTGGTATATTTTGTTAAAATATGCCAAAACACTAATGACATGACAAGGCCCAATCCAATTAAGAAGTTAAAAAAGCACGTCGTGAGAATGCCTTTTTAACCCATGTCATCTTAAATTCGTAAATCTCAGTTAAAGGCGTATCTGCCAATAAAGCTATATCCATAGTCCATTCAACAGGACAGAAATAGGCGTTTCATTTAACTGCAGGGTGGCTCGGAATAAATGAAACACATTCAAAAACCAGGACATGCTAAATAACGAGTGTTTTGGAAGATTAAAAGAAGCAAGACTTTAACACTTTGTTGGCCTTTTCTGGCCGTTTAATAGAATCTTTTTGTGTGGATATTGATAGCAGAACAAAAATGAAATTAGGAATTGAATTTGTTTGTCCAGATTTCCACAAGGTTTTCACGCACAACTTGCCTCAAACGCTTGATGGAGGTGATTTTATTTTGAGCACGAATTACCTCAATCTGTTCTCTTGGCAGCATACAAATTTGGTCACAAGAATCCCGGCTTTATTTGTTTGACTACATTCAAACATTGTTTTAAGATTTTCAGCTAAACCGAATACTAAAACTCAGTGACTGGAAATTCCAAAGTTATGTTTCAAGATTTTTCCATCAAGATTTTTTCATATTCTTGAAATTTCATGCTTGAAAAGCCAAGACAGCGAGCTACTTCCACACTATTTTCAATTTCGAAACTGGTGTTTAGTTTACAAAATGATTTCTGCAAACAAAAAAAGGAAAATTTATGTAAGCTCATTGTAGCAGCGTCGGAAATCACTTGTAAACGGTTTTGGATGCCAAAGTTTTGTTCAACTTGCGAGCGCTTGTCTCGCACAACTTTGTTTACCCTGTAAATTAAAAAAAAACGACTAGACAAAGCCATTGGAACACACTCAATCCTTGTCGGAAAATCAGACAAGAGGCCATAATCCGACAGGATTCCATAACTACAAACAAAGTTCACATTTTAAAGTCAATCGTTCACATTACGCTATTACGCCAAATTCGAGTCCGTTTCTCAAAAAATCAGCATTTCGAATCCACGTTTTGTGCTGATAATGCGATGAAGGAGCATTAAACAACCTTGATTTTGGTACACTTGGGCTATTTGAAGCAAATAAGTTAAAACTAGACCTACTACGGGTGTTCCAAGGAACACTATTAAAAATGTGTTACTTAATGAGAGTATCTATTTGAAAAAACACAGTTAAGGTAATGATGGGTGTGCTCAAAAGAAAAATAATGATTGGATGTTTTGCATACCGTTGTGCAAATCAAGTAATTCTGGTAACCCTAATCAATTTACCTGACGCTTAAAAAAGAAATGGAACACCGAATCACCACTTTTTCAAAAAATATGAATGAAACTTTAGACCAATCGAAGCTAGATTATGTTTTTGTTGACGTGAAGCATTAGCAAAAGCATTCGTATTCCAGTTGATTTTTTAGAGCCATCGCCAATGGCCAATTTCGAAAAAAATCGTAAAACTTGTCAAAATAACTTAATAATTTTGGCCTTAAGTGAGGCCAACGGGATCGTGAACAAAAACACATTTAGCTAAAGAATTACCACTTACCTACAGCAATGGCTTTTTGTTCCTTTTCATGTTAACCACCCTTGTTGATGTGAGCACCAACGATAATGAGGCATGCAGGGGGAGGTTTAAATGATCTCTTCAAAAATCTTATCGCGGGCGGATGAAAGAAGAGAAAAGGCTTGTTCGTCAATGGAAGATTTTGGTCAGTGCAAAGGTTTTAGCGTTTTACAGACCGCCCTTATTACTTAGATGCTACAAAAAATGTCGAATTGCAAGTTTGGATATTTTGACTCTAGGTTTTGTAAGAATTTGCAAAACTATTCTTTTGAGTAAAAAATGGCAAACACTTAAAAAAGACCTTTGACATTGAAGAGAAACAAGAACAAAACACGGCATTTTGTTGGTTCCCATACAACTCCCCCAACAGTGATCTCCCCCTGTAGGTTTGCACCAGGTGATCTCCGCCAAGGTAAACTCCCCCAGCACTTATCTCCACCAAGGTTAACTCCACCAACAATCAACTCCGCCAACATTGAACTCCGCCACGGTAAACTCCACCAGGGTTAACTCCCCCAACAATCATCTCCGCCAACAATGATTTCCCCCACGGTGAACTCCGCCACGGTAAACTCCACCACGGTAAACTCCGCCACGGTAAACTCCGCCACGGTAAACTCCGCCACGGTAAACTCCGCCACGGTAAACTCCGCCACGGTAAACTCCGCCATGGTAAACTCCTCCACGGTAAACTCCGCCAAAAGTGATTTCCGCCATGGCAAACTCCACCCCAAGAAACTCCGCCTCAAAGAACACTCACTCAAAGTCCCTGGGTAGGCCGTGAATGGATTTGGTAAACATATAGTTGGTTTTTAATGGTCTCAGTGTGAGCATGAGAAGTGATTTTTCTAACAAAATGAAATTTGACAAGGGTGGAGTTTATTTTGTCGCGACTGATACAATGGCGCAATTTCTTTTGGTGGAAATCATCAGGGGATTGGCAGAGATTACCGTGGCGGAGTTCACAATGGCGGAGCTTACCATAGTGGAATTTACCGTGGTGGAGTTTCCCGTGGAGGAGTTTCCCGTGGCGGAGTTTCCCGTGGCGGAGTTTCCCGTGGCGGAGTTTCCCGTGGCGGAGTTTCCCGTGGCGGAGTTTCCCGTGGCGGAGTTTCCCTTGGCGGAGTTTCCCTTGGCGGAGTTTCCCTTGGCGGAGTTTCCCGTGGCGAAGTTTTCCGTGGCGGAGTTTACCGTGGTGGAGTTTACCGTGGCGGAGTTCACCGTGGGGGAAATCATTGTTGGCGGAGATGATTGTTGGGGGAGTTAACCCTGGTGGAGTTTACCGTGGCGGAGTTCAATGTTGGCGGAGTTGATTGTTGGTGGAGTTAACCTTGGTGGAGATAAGTGCTGGGGGAGTTTACCTTGGCGGAGATCACCTGGTGCAAACCTACAGGGGGAGATCATTGTTGGGGATGGCCACCCATTTTGTTTGGTACCTTGATGGTTTTGGAGCTTTACAATACAAATAAGTGCTTATAACATCACTTACACTTGTACTTACCCAAAAAAGTGGCCATTTGTTGAGAATTTTCTCGTGCAAGAACGAACAAATAAAGTGTACATTTTATTCCAAAATCCAAACAAAAGGTGTTCAAACTTGCAATTCGACATTTTTCATGGCATCTAATTCACAAGGGCGGTCTGTAAATTGCGAAAACCCTTAAACTGCCCAAATTCTCACGAGCCACCCACTGTTGCCAAACAAGCCTTTTCTCTTCTTTCATCCGCCCGCGATAAGATTTTTGAAGAGATCACTCAAACCTCCCCCTGCATTTCTCATTCATTTGTTAGTTTGTAATGAGGCTATCACAATTTTCTTTAAGACACAGAAGCTTACGAGAATCTAAACAAGAAAACTAAAGATTTCTGGGAGCAACAAACGAATTTAGAGTCTTGCTTATATGCCATAAATATCGTTGTCATAGAAAGCATTGATAATTCATTAAGCCATGCTTACCTAACTTTGGTATTGAATCCACGTAACACATGAACTATTGATGCAAATACTCACTTTTTAGAGGCCATCTTCCTCCTGATCCAGCTTCAAATGATCCTAAGGGGTTCAATAATCGGACCACAAAAGTTGTCAAATCTTCCACACATTTTCCAGAGACGAGTTCTTCTAAATCCTCTCTGAAATCCAAGGTTCTAAATTTGTAGGCGAAGTCTTCGTAATCAAAAGAAATCCTTGCAGATTGGAACTTTTCGCTGAAACAACTATGGAGACCAAAGAGTGAAAACAAGATCCAACAACAAAGTCTTGGCTTCATTTTGCAAGTTACTCTAAAGTCCAGACTGCTGCACACTTATATTTATTTGAATATGATGTAGATAAGATTTGACAATCAATCTCATTCTAGGAAGGCAGGTTTATTTTTGATGTCCATGAATCACGCAAGAGGTCAAGCAGCACATTCGTTACTTTTAAAGTCTTTCATAATTCAGGGAGGGATTTGTAGTCCTTGCTGACAAATCTTATAATATTGAATTCCAATTGGCAGCCCATTGTCATACATGAACAACGAATAAATGAGTCATGCTTTATATCAAACCCTGCGTCACTTCTATCATGCAAATTATCAAGTTGTGAGTTTCATATCTCGGCCGCTAGAGGAGCTGCAGGTTTCTTCTCTTATCTAAGTTCTGTAGATTGAAAAAAACCGCAGGAATGCCCATTTATGCTCGGAAATGCTTCTTTCCCTTCATGTGGAATGGATGCAATTTATACTCAGTTCAAACGAGATGCGGAAATTAAAGGCTTGGCTCATCTTTGGAACCTCTGTTGGATATTTTAAAATGAAAAGGAAATTAAAGAGAGTGAGTGCAATGTTAAAAAATGCCGCTGAATGTGTCAATCGGAGACAACCTTAATGAAGACGATGGGAGTTTTGTATGATGCTTTGACTGAAGTGTGATAAGAAATAAACAACTACATAGTTTCAAATGACAATGGAGAGCTTGACCCTAACAAATCTTGATAGAAGAGCAAGAAAATATCGGAGACATCAGTGGGTTCTGACGCTCATCTTTCTGGTATTATTTCTCATCTCTCTCGGCTTTATCATCGTTGAAAAAGTAATAGACCATCTTTCTAAAGATCATACTAAAGGTGAAATGGTCATGTGCGTATTAAAAATGCTCGTTTTGACTTGATTTATAACGCTTCTTCATCCTTAGAATCAATTAAATTAAGTGGTTCAAGCGGAGTTATTTGGACCATTGGCGGGGACGAAGACAATTCGGTTGAAATAATCGATATCGGGAACTCTGGTGATGGAAAATGCAAACCCATTCCTAACTTGACCTTCAAGGATAAGGTCTTTGGAGCATTTGGATTTTTAGAGGACGATGGACGACCTGTAGTTTGTTGCGGAAGAAACGAAAATAAATGCATTTCATGGACGGGATCAGAGTGGCAGGATCATCCAACCACCAGTTCCAAAGAGACCACGTTAGAGCTTCCGATCTATGCTGGTGTGGTTTTCTATGATCATGAAACCTTATGGATCTCAGGTATGAGTGGGAATGTTTGCCATTCGAAGCAAGTTTAGGGTAAGATTCTTCATTTTTATGTATTGTAGGGGGAAAATCTGTTCAATCAAATTCGGCGATCCCAACCAGTTTGTTGTTTAAGAAGAAATATGGGTTTGCCCCCGGTCCAATTCTACCGGAACCTCGATATGGCCACTGTTTGGTTTCTGTGGATAACTCCGTGGATAATAATGGGCACTCTGGACATCTCTTGGTTGGTGGGAAGCCATTTACGAAGGCGGTTCACATCTTCTCACAGGGTCATTGGTACCAACAAGCTCCCATTTCTGATGCTAGACATGGATCCGCTTGTGCCAAGGTGAACCTTGACAGTGGAACGTCCGTTGTGGTCGTGGCCGGAGGTTATAATCTATATGGAAGTTCCTCTGATGTGGATATGTTCTCGTTGGAGACATTGGAATGGACCAGAGGGACGACAAAACTGCCTTTTCCTCTCCATTATGGAGCTGTGGTTCCTCGAGGGAATACTTTCTTGATCCTGGGTGGCAATGGAGCGAATGGCACCAGACACAAAGACATTCTAAAGTATGATCCTTCTCGGGGTGCTTGGAAGTTGTTGGGTCTACGAATGGCCATTCCTCGGGTCTATTTCCTGGCCATGTCAATCTCGGAGAACCAGAGCTGCTAATGTCAAATTCCACTGACTGACTGTTTGACTGACTGACTCTCTCACACTGACATGAACCTTGAAGGACAGACAAGACTGACTATGCTTGACTTTCCACGAAATGACCTTGGCATTGCAATTGTATCCACGTGTCCTGACAATTTTGTGACACGAAGTATTTGCTCCCATCCAGTCAGGATGGTTTCTCGAGCGATTCAGAAGGTGGAACCACGAGACCTTCAGTGTTCCAAGTTCTCTTTTGCTAGATCCTCCCTAAGAGCCGTCCTATGTTAAACAAACCGTGAAGAGAACGAGGGAAAATGAAAGAAGGCCAAGTCAGAAAAAAGAGAGGTAACTCTCGATCGAGGTCAAATTAAGCGAAAAAAAGAGGAAAATCATTTCCGACGGATTTTTCTCACTTTAAGAAAACTTTCCGACCCAATTTTTCCGCTCTGTTTAGCATTCCGGCTGAAATGAAATTCTCTATAAATTATACAGTACTTCAGAGATCCATGACATATCAAATAAAAGCGAACCTCCAATTGAACAGAACCACTGAAATTAAAATGACGAGGCTGGTGATGAGTAATAAGATTTCTTGCAACGATCAATCGATTTCGTTCCTTTGCAAACCATAAGAGAAAAATATTTTGCCAAAACAAAAAGGGGGAACTGTTTGCAGTACATTTTTGACCTCAGGAGGACTTATGGATACCCACGTTTAGAGAATTTCATTTCAGCCGGAATGCTAAACAGAGCGGAAAAATCGGGTCGGAATGTTTCCTGTTGTTAATAAGTATGTTTTAAGTGAAATTCAAGTTTTCTGTTGTTAATAAGATAAATGAAACATTAGAAACATGCGAATTTTGTGCTTATACGAGTATTTCTCCTCCTTTACTTCTCCACAAATTTACAATAATTATTATCATCAAATTATTAAATTATCATCATTAGCTTATTGGTCAATATACGGCTCTAAGCCACACGTTAAAGGTCTTCAGAAGATTTACTCTTAAGAACAGGCCATGTATTATTCCTTGGATAACTCCATAACGACATTTGAAAAAGCATCATTTTTGTATTAAACGTTGAATCTTACATATTATTCAATATTTCAAGCTTAAGAATCTATATGGGATCAATTTGTAGGTCCTCCCCTGTTTAAAGCTGCACTGCATATAGCTCTCCAATTTTGTTTTGGCAAAATCTTTTGTGCGTGCCGGAGCCTTGTACTCCGAAATAAACCCACTAAACCCAACGACGATGTCTTTGATTCACACAGATTTATTTTCAATTGATCACAACGCAGAACTTTTAGTTCTTCCTGCTTCTTCTCCATACTTGTTAATTATGTGAAAACGACCAAAGAGGGCGCCTCCAAGCGCGGGAAAATACAAATAATCAAGGGTGGCGAATCCGGCCATCAACATCTTTATTTTGAATTTCGTATTTGCCAATGAGACTTTTCCAATGTTGGACAGCATACGTAAGTACATCAATTTTTTAACTCAATGAAACTCCCGAGTCACAACTTAGTACAAAGAAAGTTGCACTAATTAAAGTAACTATCTCTCTTGTTATCTTTTAGGGCTTAATCGTTCATTTTGTCTAAAGTTTGCTCTCTACTTGCAAAACTTCAAACTCGGGTATTCAAGGAAGTCACGGGAATTAGGTTGGAAATGAAATTGGAAGTCGATTAAAAAAAGGGGTCCTTACTGACTCAATTCTTCATCTCCGTTCAATTCATTGCTATCATGCACTGGCCTTGAAGGTCCAGTCATTTGATTCCCCTTTCGTTGATATTAGAGTGGATGGGAAACCATTGCGCTTCAACAAATCGGACCAATCCGCTTTTCCGAGAAGCCATTTTTAGGTTCCTTGAAACGGGTCATCTGTCATGGTTCTGACCTTGATTATGTCACTCTGGCGTTTGCCAAGTCATCCTTCTCACCATCAACAAGAAGCGTGATATCCGAGAGAAGTGATGCTTAAAAAGATTAGGGTTTTCAGAACATCCTTCTTGATCTCCTGGCCGAGAAATCATCTTCAATTTTGGTAACAAAGATGGGTTTGATACGTTAATCTTGTAACCATTTAAAATGAAGCTTTTCAAATGATTCAGGGACTATTTATGTGTGTTGACGATTGATAAGCTTTAGCTTTTGCGTTTAGCTAGGATTGAGTAAATTAAGAAGGTAGATTTGGGATTTTGGGAGCAAAAAGTGATCTCGAAAAATTGCCAGCCATGGATTAAATTTGATGTCGAATCCTTGCACAAAAGGAGTTACTTTTTCTTATGGTATTTGATGAAGTCTTAAGAGTTTCATGTATTATTACAAAGGTTTCCAAATGTATTGTAAGTTTTAAAAAAATCATGCTTAAACGCACTGAAATAAGGACACTAGTGAATCCAGGTATTCCTGATGCCCAACTTTGGTTTGATTTTGATCGCAAGATAAAGTGCTAAGCTTGAACTAATTGAGCTTTAAAGTGATGATAAACATAGGAAAATTGATTGCCTTGATAAGGACGTTTAATAAGGAATCGACGAGAGGTTGAAAAGACACATTAAAAAGGACGCCGAAGGAGTCTCTTTTCTTGGAAGCAAACCAAATATGACTATGTGAAAGGCCTGAAATGTCCTCTTTTTCTCGGGAACCATTGTGAAAGGGGCTTTTGGTTTTCAAGAATGCAAATTCAAGTTCCACGAACTGGGTTCATTTGAGGACCATTCCTTCAACCATAGTTTGATGATGCACTAAAACAGAGACTGGCTCCATTTGACCCTTAAGTGCGATGGAACATCAAACTTTTTAGCCACGTTCTTATTTTGTACTCAAGTCTAACATTTTCGAATGGAGAATGGAACAACGAAATGCAAGCAGCAAGGGTTTCTGGAAGCCACAAGTTCGTTCCAAAGTCGTTTGAGGGGAAGAGTTCACCTCGAGTAAACCTAAATACAGTGTGAAAAGACACGCGAGAGGAATTTCAATGAGTCAACTTGTTCCTTCTTCCAAGGGGTTCCACATACATTTCGGGAACATTTTAGTACACGTGCAAATATAGGATCCAAGGCTACAGAATGCCACCAAACCGACAGGATTGCTCTTGAAACAAATGGCAAAGAAAATGTTGGGGAAATAATTTTGAAACGTGTTATAACTTGAATTGTTTGACATTTCTTTAAGCTCTTGTTCATGTGTTTTCTCCGAATATTTGAGTATAAATTTCAACATTTCATTCAAACTTGCAAATAGGCTCAAGGAAAATTCAACACTAAAATACTGAAAGTAACAAAACTGAACATTTGAGAATTGTAAAGTGTTGCAAACTGATGCAATGAATTCCCAAAACATTTGTAATCTTCGAAGCTATATGCATATTCTTTCCTTTCTTTCTTGTTTTTATTGGACATTATTTGGGACAAAAGTACCTGATTCGATGTACTTCACTAATCAATCTTTCGCTTGCTTGCATCCAATGTCGTTGAAAATCAAACTGATCGCGGATGTTTTTCGTAGCAAAATATCGGAAAACGAATCAGATCGATAACAACTTGCGACAAAACACTCAAAACCTAATTATGTCATTGTTAACATTCGTGCTTTCATCATTGAGCATGAAATTTGCAATATTTACCGAAGTCTCTCTATCAACAGATGAGGAGCCACAAAAATTTACACATATGCAAAAAAGATGAGATAAATCATAGTTCTCTATATTCATTAATTCAAAGTCTAAAGCTTAAAGAGAAGGGGCACAATTAAGGGTTTGGATCTCGAGAAATGCTGTTGATAAGACCGAATAACTCGATCAGCCTTGCACACATATATGTACTTGCAGTAGTGCAATGGCAAGTGTTGGCATGAATGTGTTTCTCTTGCTTTACCTTAATTAAAAAAGTAAAGATAAGGGTGCCGGTGAAGATAACGAGAGAGAATATGTCTTCAGTACCGACAAGGAAGCGTTAGAACACTTGATATTAAAGTGGGCAAACAGGCTAAAACGTCAAATTTATCTAAGGAATGACAAGAAACTGACTCGAAGTGACTGGTCATCTGAAGTTAATATCAATGTGAGGTTTTTTGAGTTCATCATGCCTGTTAATCCAAGCTCAAACGAGACCTCAATGAATCGGCCTCAATCAGCCAAAAGGATTACGATTGTCACAGATGATTCAGGTGGAACCGAAGATGGGTTCGATTCGATTGGTCACCTTTCACAATACTCAAGACAAAGGCCCAAACCAGTGAGATATCAACGAAGACTTCATCCAATGGCGATTTTGATTTGGAGTTCAGGCATGATATTTTGTGGTGTGAGCACCATTATTGTTCAGGTTCGTGCGCTAATGTCGTTAGTAGAAACAAAATTCAAGTTTGGATTGACCTTGTGAACAAGCACCACAATTTAGTGTACTGAGTGATGGACCGAAAAGGTTCTTAACCTAACCCGAATGTTTCGACCAAAAGCCCCTTCGGTCCATCACTACTTGATATTTTAACTAAGTGCAACTGGAATTGTTTATTGCGGGACATTTGGAGAACAGTGAACGAAAATGTTTTAAATGCTTGGATTTCGATATAAGGCAACGCCATTGACAAGGAAAATTTTATGTACTGAAAAAAAAACATTTGTCTTTAGATGCAAGAAAAATGCACGCCCTCTGTTAAAATGAGTTGCTAGACCGTTTTAACCCATTGGAATACTGTAATCGAATCGGGCTTCTAGGGCCAAAATGGCCAGGGATGCGTCAGAGTGAAGACTAACACTCCAAAATACTCAATTAAAATTCTCGAGTATAATTCGAATTTTTCATTTTGATAATCAATCGAAATAATAACTGTTCCGATACATAGCACACTAAAACTAAAGAGCTTAGGTCTGACCCATCTCTAACTGTTTTGACCCCCCAAATCCCCAGCTGAACTCGGCTGACTGCATTCATCCATTGGCAACCGCCTACGAACCAGATTTTATTTTGAGTCTAAAATTGATCAAAAGCCTCATTTTGGGTTTATTTAGTTTGAATTACATTCTAAGCCAACTTGTGTTCCCATTGAAAGTTGAATTTAGCCTCTGAGTCTATCTAATCAATGCCCCAATATCATCACTTGCATAATAGTTTTGGTTGCCATTTTGATCGGATGTGAAAGTAATCACATTGACATTACACAACCCTCATGTGAGATGTTCCAAACCCGGGAGGAAAGTGTGCTGAATCGTTAATTACTCATCATTTTGACAACAGTTCTTCGAAATGATCCTTTCGCAGCATGTACAGTATGCCTCTTGGACGTTCAAATTTATGCTCTTTTGTGTGATAGGCTATCTGCAAGCCTTCGTAGATGTATGTTTGAAACAAAGCACTCTCATTTTAAAACTATGGAGACAAGAAAGTTGGCCCCCAGCGGAAAGAAAAAAAAGTTGTCACAAAACTGGGCCTGACTAATCCATTGATTTAGAGGTTTCAAAATGACTAGTGTGCATTAAAAACTAAAATTCAGAAACCATGATCTCAACCAACTAGAATAGGGCACACGGTGTTCCGAATGGCTTTTTAGGTTTGGATCAAATTACCCAAACACATCACAGAATTTTTTGGACCAACAATACAATGGGGAACAACTTTATGTTTATTGTATTACATAAGTTTAGGTCCAGGGAAAAAGTTATATACCTAAAAAACTTATTAATTACAACATTTTTTGATAAAATACTTAATCCATATTTAGAGACCATTTAGTTACTTGTTGAATTAAAATTAAATGAAAATACATCAATCAGCAGCTGAGTTATTTTCAAAATACATTTTGCGATAAAAAATCTTTTGCAATGTCAAAGACGCTCAAAGTTGGGTAATACTTAGAAGTTTTGAAAAATTCGGTTAATGTTACAAGTTTCAGTTTTCGTCCACTTTGAATTTCCTTCAAGAAGTCGTAAATTTGAACATGAATCTGTTAGACATATTTATTTGCAATTTTGGCTGAACACACAACAAAGTGTACTCTAAATAGTTATGAAATACAGTACGTTTTCCGAAAATCTTGTTTGAGTGCGTTTAATGGGAGATTTTATATTATTTTGAGCTATTTTGACATCAACTTCAAAATCAAGAAAATTTCATTTAGTTTTTGCGATATTGAAAGATTTATGAAATCTTCAGGAATTTGTTTTTTCATATAACTGTAGGGTTTTTCGGTTTTTTGGTGTCAAAAAATGGACCATTCAAAGTCAAATAACTCAGCTGCTGATGAATATATTTTTAATTGGTTTGAATTCAACACGTAACTAAATGGTGTCTAAATATGGATAAAAAGTTTATCAAAACATGTTATAATTAATAGGTTCTAAGTATATAACTTTTTCCTTGGACCTAAACTTATATAATGCAATAAAAGTAAAATTGTTCCCCATTGAATTGTGGGTCAAAAAAATGCCATAAAATCTTTGGGTATTTCGATCCAAACCTAAAAAGCCATTCGGAACACATTGGGCAGGAAAAATGTATCACAGGCTTCTTTTGAAAGGTTTCCGATACTTGAGATTTGGTTCAATGGAACATTAATGAACATGCCTTAATTTTGTTTTTTGCTTTTGCTTACTAGAACTGTCTACACATACGTCAATAAATTTAATAAAGCTAAAAATCTTTGAATTAACATTTTCTCGCATACACTCCAATTTTTTTTAATTTCGAGTATTTCTACTAACGGAATAATTTCAAGCACTCTGAACAACCCTCTTTTTCTCTTAACTGAGCAAGCTCAAATAACAAATTTTGATGTTTAGCTTAGTTCCATCAATAATCAAAGCCAAGTGTCCTGCAGTTATTATTGTCATAGCCTTTGGATTGAACATTGTAGTGTTCCCGCCTTGCTCCTTCTAATATGCTCGTGCTCACTTCTAGTCATATAAATGTTTGTATATAAACCTCTCTCAATAATAAGAAAGCATCTAGTCAGCAACCACACTCGACCATACAACAAATATGCATATCAATATTTGGTTCATTTTTATAAAGATTGTTCTGATGATAATGTTAAAGGCTTACTTTGACCATTTGAATATTATCAATAGGGTTTCGGCCTCCTTTTTGTTTTCAAATTCTTCACCAAAGTATGTATGCTCAGAGGGTGACCGATTCCCGCCCCCAAGTGTAACGTTTGTGTGTAGAAACGGATTATTTTGCAAGGAAGTAACTCTATTTGTTGTGAGAATCTTATAGACAAGCCTAGAATAATTTACACATGCAAAAGATTGCAAAAAACCAACCTTAATACACAAAATGCACCTTCTTGAAACGACGTTTTCTCAAGTCACCTTGCTGTAAAAAAGTAGGACAGTATGCTGAATTCAATTCCAAGATTTACACTTAAGACGGTTCTAGTTCAGCAATTGGAGATTTTAAGGCTCAATGTGAAGGTAAAAAGGGTTGAATGAATAAAAGAACATGTTAAAGGTTTATCCCATTGCCTTGATTGGTAATTTACATGGTAATTACATGTTAATTGTGTCATTATAAATTTTGATTAGCATTTCTCAAGTATTAAAATGGCAAGTGAAAAAAACAATAAACCTAACAGTTTTTAAACAAAGTAGAAAAACCATCACTTGCCTAAAATGCTTGTTTCAAAAGAAAAGATAAAGAATAAAATCAGACCCACTTAAGCATATAACTGAGAATAAATCAAACTCAATATTGATGAAAGAGTCTTGGTCAATAGAATTTTGTCAAAAAGTGCAAAAAAAATTTTTAATTGGTTCCCATAATTTTGAAGTCCATTGAAGTCAATAAATTTTTCAGATGATGTTATTGTGATGAATTAGATTTTTCGAGGAAGTAATTTTAATTTTAATTTGTTACATTTCATCAAGTAATTTACCCAACTCTGACTGGAATTGACAATCTATTCCTCTCAAAAATTATTCTTTTTTTTCTTTTCAAGTCATTTTCTTGAATATTTGTCTGCCTAATTTGGATTAGAATTGGGGGATAGCAATTTAAAAAGTTCAACCAAACCACATTGGTACTTTTTAACCTAGTCATTAAGCCTTGAACAACACAATTGAGTGGAATAAAGCAGTTTTTGTCAGAAATCATAGCATTGAATGCAGAACACTGTCCTACTTTTTCTGTTGAGGTCACGTGACCGGCTGTCCACGTCATCACATGACGTCACGAGGCCGAAACCCATGAAATATGGTAGGCAGGAAGAACTTGAGCATGGAGGCCTCTGTTCTAATGATTATTTAAGAATGTCATTTGCTGAATTTCAGCAAAATACATTCCTCCGTTCGTGAAAACCAACGTTTCAAAATTTGTAATTGTCGCAATACTTATGTGAGGAGGAGCGAGACAAATTGGTCCTTCTGGAAGAGGAAAGATATGAGCAGGGCCACCAACAAAATCACAAAAAATGGGGAAAATTACAAGACAAATGTGGGAAAACTGCTTCCGTTGAAAATGTCCTGGAAAAGGCTAATTCATTAGTTTGGAAACAAGTTGGCATGTTATTTTTAGGTGAATCTTACGACATTAGAGCGGATCAAAAAGTGTGAACAAAATAGAGCGAATCAAATAGGTAGACTTAAATAGAGCCATGCCAAAACAGAGTGTATTGAATTACTTCAAAAATAACATTCGTTCAAATACTCAATTTTCAATTTTTAGTAGTGATGGACCGAAAGGGCTCATAACCGAAACCGAAAGTTTCGGCCGTAAGAGGGCTTAACCGGAACCGAAACCGAAACCGACAGCAGCTGACAACAAAATTGTGTAAATGCAAAATCCACCTTAAAAATTAAATTGCTCATGTGTTCGATGTTGGGTAGGGCATAGATTTTGAAAAATCGGGAAACTTGAATTTCAGTGGTTTTTGGACGAAATTTTTTTCGATTTTATTGTCAAACTCCATCCTTTATAGTGCATGTCTGCTTTCGGTTTCGGTAGGCATAACCGAAACCGAAACCGAAACCGAAATTTCGGCCGAAAGCGCTTTCGGTCCATCACTAATTTTTAGTGTGGGAGAAATTTATACACGACATATCAAATCAATTAGTTAACAAAATCAATGGAGTGCACAAAGGCTCAAAAGGGTAAGGAAAAGCTGCTTTTTACTAAGGCTCTCATTTGTGACAGAAAATCCCAACAAACAGGATCGGCAATGTCATGAACGACATAATTTTTGGTATTTTTTAATTTTCAAATTCAAAATCACAAAGTATTTATGAACAAAAGTTGATTTTTTCACATTTTCCTGTTGGAGCTCTTGGCCATGAATGAACTTATGGCATTGATGAGATGGTCGGTTGAGTTGGCACAGTGCCTTATATGAATACGTTCTTCATGAAGAAAAAAAACCTAGGCCTATGGAACGCAATTCCTGCAAAGAGTCTCTGGCATATTTGATTCATCCTAACCTCAAGAAATACATAGTGGAAAGAAAGTTTAAAAAATCAATTATGATTGGCTCTAAAATGATCTCTTTTGATTTGGCTCTATTTTGAAGTCGCGCTATTGTCATAAGTGCCATTTCAGTTGCAACAAAAAAAATAGTTTATCTTTGGGGGCCACCAGTTTCTTGTAAATTATAATCAGAGTAGTAAAAAATGTAAAACGTCTCATTTACATTTTTGGTCTTATTTGCATTTTTTGCTAATTTTTGACAGCAAATGTAAAGAAAATATGGATCGCTTGGAAATAAAGGTTAGGTTTTATTTGCCAGAATATAGGTAAGTTAAACCTGAAATGTGTCCTCTACTTCCATTTTTCCTGCTAGATAATATTTTTTGTTCAAAATGAAAAGTTGTCATGTAAGGATGGGTTCAGATGGTGAAATAACGTGAAGTGCACACGAAATAAAGTAGTTTTGAAGGGTGAAGCCCCCGAGAACATGTCTTTATTACTGTTCACTAGCATGAATATCACAGCCTTTTTATATGGTTTTGACTAGAGCATTATTAGTTGTGAACGCACTCCAACTGCAGTTGAAGTGCGATGTATCAGATGGGCCATTAGCCTGACCAGTGATTGGATTTGATCGATTCAGAGGTTGGCTCGTCGCGAGTTGAATCTAAAAAGACTGAAAATGAACAACAGTCGGAATCGACCAATGATGACTGGGCTCATAATAGTTGAATAAATGCTACTTGGAAACTCAACAAAATTATTTTCCCCAAGTTCCGCCTACTACTTTTGCTTCTAAAAGGGACTTATTAACTGGAAAAATAGCATTCAACTTTTCAGAACAGCCTTTCATGTTGAAACCTCAGAAATCGAATGCAGTGATGTTAAAAAAAATTCTGTAAGACCCTTTTATGCATCGAATATGATACAATCCGGAATTGCACCGATTCAGATCTGAGCCAGATTAGAAAAAATGATGTTAGTTCGGAACCGAACCAATCCAATCCTAACAACAATCCTTTGGCAACAAATGTTGCCAAACCTTTTTGCATGTTTTGCATTTTATTGCATTTTTCCTTTGTTTTAGCATTTTTTGGACTCATTAATTTGCATATTTGACATTTTATTGGCATTGTTCACATTTCCCCCTTTTTTCTCCGTTTATTTGCAGTTTTTACGGCTCTAATTATAATTTACAATGTAATTACAAAATTTGGAAAATTAAAAGAAAAAAATCTGGGGAAATTGCTTTTCCCCTTCAGGATGATTTGGAAAAAGGATAGCAAGATCAAAATAATATAAGAAGCAGAGAAGATTTTTTACAGATGTAACAAAATGTATTTAGTTTTTATCAGCTATTCCAAGTTACAGGACGAAGTAAGGTCCTTCAAATGATAAGAGGATGGAAAAAAGTCAGTTTCTACTGCGATCAATTAGAAAAGAGCAAGTAAAATTCTCCAAAATTACGATTTCGCTACATTTTTTCTTTAAGTAACTGCAAAAATATTAAGTTTGTACATGGTGGCCTTGGATATGAGACTTTCATCTTTTCATAAGAACGCTACTTATTTTCACTTCAAGTCAATATTTTCAATTATTTCTCATTTCCTTTTAAGGTGACGTGATTGTGTGTTTTTCGCCTTATTTACTGACACAATTAATTTTACAGGCTGTTATGATGATCCTTGATATTGAGGCGACCTATAACACAATATCTACTGGGATCTGGTCAGGAGTGGTGTGTATTGTGGCTTCTATTTTGGGCTTCTCCTCGATCAAAAAAGTATCGAATGCAATGTAAGAAACCAAAAGAATTAGCTTCAGTTTTTTAGTAACAGATTGCAGATTTTGTGCAACTGGCTTTTAAATTTCCTTCTTAAATATTCTGTACATGTGCATCTGAACTATTGTGTTATTTCTATTTTGTGTTCAAAATGTTTCTTAAGTTAAGCTCCCAAAACGATATCAAGCGTCACGGAAGCAATTAATGATTATTGGAAAAAATATAATCCTTTAAAGCTTGAATTTCCCATAACACCCTCCTTTTCATACCAGTTAAATTTGCCTCATTAAAACAATCGTCGGTCTAAAACTACAAAAAAAGTCACGATGTTACCATACAACCATAATGGGGAATCCATTTAGAGATTGTTGCCTAAATGACAATCCTGGCGTCGCTCTCAAGGCTGAAATCACAAAAACGCCGATTTTAATGTCAGGCTAATGTTATTTTCTTAAAAGCAGAGCATTTCATCATTGATGTCTTGAATCTTTTTCAAGGAAATAATTTTGATTAAAATCCGTTCTGCTAACATCCAACCTTTTCTTTCAGACTTGGGGTTATGGTAGTGTTTTCAATTTTCTCTTTTTTGGTCAATGCGGCTGCAGTAGCCATGGGCGTTATCACAATAAAGAAAGTTTGCATTGGTGAGGAGAAGCAAGCCGTTGACAAAACATATTCTTTGCAAAACACGTATTTTCTTGACTTTAGGACCTCCTGATTTCGCAAATGAGCAGTGCCGCGTTCAGCTCATCTTAAATGTAGTGGATGTTATTCTATTTGCCATTGGTGGATTATGTGCCTTTGTCATGAGCATTCTGTCAAGTCAAGGATTGTGTTGTTCAAATATTGTAAGAGGTAAGAAAAGAAATGCCACATAGCTTGCACCCAAATGGCGGAAGTTATTCCTCGGAACGTTTCACCAAAATTTTCTCACGTAACCTTTTGTTCCACGCTTCTTTTTCCCTACCCTTCAACATCAAGATTACAAGGTGGAATCAAATCGGAATGATAGCCAGGGTAGCATGTCCGGTTTTCCACTATCGTCCTCAGCCACAATAGTTCCCCTAAGCATTATTGAAGAAGATGAGAATCAGAACTCCCAAAATGGAGATCGACCTTCCCAATCAAATGTAGGACCACCTCGTCCGGGTCAATTTGTCGCTTATCTGTCAGGAAATGCAAACTCAGGTATGTAGGTTATTTGCTAAAAATAGTTCGCAATGATGCCAATATTTCAATTCATCCACCATCTCAACTGAACTTATTTTACAATAAATCATTAATAACATATTATAATTTTCTGATTCAGGATTCGTTCGCGATGAGCCGATCTCGAGGTACAGTTCAGTTCATGAGTCAGGCCCAAAACATGGAACTCCGTTTGATCCGAAGGCGTTCCGTGATATTCACTTGAGACAGCAATCCGTGCAGGAGAACCGCCGTGTACGACAAACAAGCGAGTTCTCAATGCGTCCTTCACTGAAGCGCATCATTTCCCAACAATAAATACCATTTACACACCATATGACATAAAAAAACAATTGTGTCTGCCATTATATCACAACCAGAAAGAAAAAAAATTTAAAAAGTTTGAAAAACTCAGATGATCTACTTTATTTAAAAATTGTCGTTCATCAAAGAAATCTAAAGAAATGTCATTTCCTCAACGGAACTTTGAAAAAGTTTCAAAGGTTCTAGTCAACTGATGTTAAGGATCAACCTTTAGATTTTATACCTTTGTAAAAAAGGATGATCGACATTTTTGAAGTTTAGTTTGTTCTATGCTGATGCATAGTATATTCCTGGAGTAATGAATTATTGGACTATTTTTTGAGGGGAGCAGGAGGATCTGAAATAGGTCAAGAACTACAATAAGTTCGACCCTATGGACTCCCAAAAAGACTTCCCCATTTCTTAGAGGGCTTGAAGGAGGTCAGTCTGTTCAGTGGGTAATAAGCGCAAACTGCCAAATGCAAAAGCGAGGAGAAGACGTGGTGTCGTGGTTAGTTCAGTATCCTGTAGAGAGACAGGTCCCAGGTTCGATTCTCCTCCCCGACCTCTCTCAGGGAAACTTTTAGACGCTAATCCACACCCACAGACGGAGAAACAATCTGATACCGGACTCTCACTTATAAATAGGGCTGAATATTTTAGGTTAACTTTTTGGGCAAATTATGACATAATTAGGTTGCCAAAAATTACGTTTTAGGTTTTTTTTAGGTTGTATAGATAACACCTTTTCAGAGGCTATTCAGACCAAATATAGCCTTTTATTAATTGCTCTACAGCAGTTTACTTTTTACAAGAGTAAAAGCAGTGGAGCAGAGACAGAGGCAGTGAAAATTTAATTTGGCATTGGTGGGAAAGTGGTAGAAATGGCAGTATAGAAAATTTTGTGGTAGAGAAATTTCTGAAGTGGCAGAATATGGCAAAAAGTGGAAGGGCAGGCAAAAAAATCGACCAAAAAACGATATCGAAAATTGTCGACCAAGAAAAGGAGATCAAAAAAATTTGACCTAAAAAACGAGATCTAAAATTTGAGCCCTAAAAAACGAGATGAAATGATAAAAAACGAGAAAAATTCGGCTCAAAGGTGACAGAATGTGGCGTTATGTGACTTCAAAAATGGCAGCGAGCACCTGTAATTGGCAGTATTTCAAACAACTTTTGGCAATGTCTGCCTGAAACCACCTGGTAACGCTGATTTGGCATGTTGATGGGATGAAAATCATTGTGGCTCCCACTCCTCTTCTCTCTTCTTTTGTTCTCGTGTTTTGTTTTTTTGAAGACACTGGTTTGAGGGACCTTATTGTGCAAATGACTTTAGGATAAGTAAAAAAGTTAATATCAGGTTGAAAACTTAGTTTTAGGTAAAAATTGTCCTAAAAAGGCGAGAAAAAAGTAAAATTTTGACTGAAAACTTAATTTTAGGTAAAAATTGCCCGAATTAGGCGTTTTAGGTTAAAACCTAAGTTTTTATGTAAGACCTAAAATATTCAGCCCTACTTATAAACGACACAAAAATTAATTCAAGGTTGCGTGAGCAAAAAAGGGCAAAGTTCCGTTGTGAGGTGGGGAAGACATTGCCAGAATGTAAACATTGCTTCTCCAATGTTAAATTTGCTTCTCATTTAAGGTAAAGAAACCAACTTTCCCCAGAATGACGTGTCACCTTTGATTCTACAGGGTATATTGCCTAAAATTCATCCATTCAATCAAAGGCGTTGTCACATAACTACAATCCCAGATGCATTACCTAGGCAAACAAAAGTTCGATTTACATAATGGCCACCTTTGGTCTTCACCACGGCCTTCAATATTCCCACAGGCTTGTACCTTAATCAGTTTGACCCAAAGCCTCTTCAGAATGGACTAGATGGAAATTTTCATCCAATTGAGGCCTGGAGATGAATGAGGACATTTATCCTTGTCTCAGAAATGAGAAAAGACAATAATTTTGAACAAGCTGTGTGGTATGTCAAGCAGCCCCATCTTGTTGAAGGAGCAGGGAAGTTCAGAGGCCATTTTTGCACATTTAAAATTGATTTACAAAAACTTTTGAAAACAAAATAGTTTGCCAAAAGAATACGCAAAACATTATGTTTAAACGAAAAGAGTGAAAGTAATATAAAGCCAACGCATTAAAGGTAGGAATCTTGTCTTCCCCACCTCACAACGGAACTTTGCCCTTTTTTGCTCACGCAAACTTGAATTAATTTTTGTGTCGTTTATAAGTGAGAGATACCGGACACGAGATTGCCTATCGGAAATGATTTGGAAGATGTGATGGCTGGCTTCGCTGGCCGGGCGAGGTTCAAACCTCTGACCCTAACACTCACAATAAAAAAACTGTTCTAACGTTTGTGCAAGGTTGCTGTGGTTGTTTTGGAATATTTGAGTCCTTCAAGCGCAACCAGTGAAATGGAAATCACGTGCAACCTTTGAGCTTTGATGCACAAAATTTCTGTTCTAATGTGTCCAATATACCTTAAGAAGCTCGAAAATGGGTCACATGTTTGTGTCAGGGTGCAATTTCTGGAGCTGTATTACTAAGGTGACCTCCCAGTCTTATATACTGTGACCTCCCAGTCAGCTGCTCCTTAAAGGACCCAATAAACCAAAGGTCAGCTGGGGCTTGAAAATTGTCCGACAAATCGTTAGCCGAGTCTGTCTGAACATTGCCGCTCTGGAACTCTGTGGGTGGATCTAAGTGGATCTACTGACAACGCCATAGAGAATTTTAATCCACGCTTACAAATTCGCCACTAGAGGGGGCTAAAGGACAAACAAGTTTGGGAAAAGTCTGGGAAGCTTAAAGAGTAGTACTTTTCTCCCTCTTTCATACCCTCTATTGGTGGATTTGTAAGCTGTAATTAAATTACTCTATTCTGTCGCAGAAAATAAAAGTTGATCAGCTTCTTTTAAAATAATTCCAATTTGTAATGATTTTCTTTAAATTCAGCTTCATTTATTATTAATTTACTTTTCCTGTTATCAGTGGAGACACATCGCGAACCCAATCGTATGGTGCGCTCAACAACCTATTGGCGTTATCACGGGATTTTAAACCTGGATTCACTTCCTTGAGGATTACCAACGCCAACTCTTTTTGTCCTAGTTTCCACCAACTCAACAAATAAGGATTAAAAACGACGCTTTGATTGAGCCTATAAATACCAACAAACGTCAGTTTGTTCATTCAGTTTTCTCTCCATCCTCGATCATTCTTCAACCATGAATATTGTGCTCTTCTCATTTCTCGTGGTCATTTCGGCCCAACCCTCTCCGAAAACGTTAAGTAAAGAGCAGATACATCGGAATATTCCAGATATTGGCAATGGAACCCTTCCCCAATTCGTCGTATTGACCTTTGACGACGCGGTGAACAATGAGTTGTGGGACTACATCTACAAGAACCTTTTCGACGACCTTACTGATACTCATACCGGATGCCAATTAAAGGCTACCTTCTTTGTTAGCCATAACAACACAGACTACGCCAAAGTGAATGCTCTCTACAGTAACGGCCACGAGATCGCCCTTCATTCCTTCTCGCATGGTGGCGATCGACGGGATTCCGAGTATTTAGTGAGAAAGTTCCGAATGGGCCGATGGGAACTCGAGTTACAACATAACATCAAGAATCTGATTGACCACGCCCAATTGCCCAAGAACATGATGTTTGGCTGGAGATCACCCTTTTTGTTCACGGGTGGGGATGAAAGCTTCACGGCTCTGAACAAGACCAACATTTTATATGACTCCAGTTTGTCGTTCTTTGAAAAGTCTTGGCCCTATCCCGTGGTCAATACCAGGAAGTCTAGAACCTGTTTGATCAAACCATGTCCTTCTCGGCGAGATTACGTGTTCTATGAGGCTCCCTTGAGCGTGTGGAGAGGTGCGGACGGGAATCCTTGTGCCATGATGGACGCCTGCCGATATGGATCTACCAGAGAGGAAGTCTACGATTTGATGATGACCAATTTTAGGAAGTTTCAAAAAGTGGGAGTTCCTTTGCCCATGTTCCTTCATGGAGCTATTTTGAGAAATAAGGATATGCCCCATTTCCGTGAAGCCTTCATGTACTTCTTGCAAACCCTTCTGGATATGAAGGACGTTCACTTTGTCACCATGAGACAACTTGTTCAATTTGTTCGTACTCCAATGGACGCTAAAACATATGCTCGAGGAGCAACTGAAGTGTGCTCGACCTTTCGCCCAAAAGTGAAACCTTGTGTTCCTAGAAACCCTGCTTGCGAGTTCAAGACCAGGAATGGCGGAAAGAGTGTCTACTTGAACACTTGTGCCAAGAAATGTCCCGTCCAACGATTGGAGATTGTTTACGATTTCTTCGGCAAATCCTGCTGTTGAGAATCTCTAATAAATTTGATTGAATCGAATGTCTGTCTGTGTATGTTTATGAATAGGGTATTATTATCTAAATTGGTTGAGGATTTGAGGATTTCGTCACTGAAGAAAAAAATTCAGAGCAAGATGAATCAAAAAGTAGGGATTTGATGATGTAAGAAAAGATGAAAAACTTTCCAGGAGCATTTTTTTATTACACGTAATATTATTTTGACACAAATCACTAGCTAACGTAAGTTTTTAGGAAATGGAAACCTGAAAACTCCATAAAATTAATCAAACACTGAATACTCATACCATGCACAGATATTGATAGATACGACATGCTGGGCCAGTCCACCTGTTGTTCTGTAGGCAACTTTTGAAGTTGACTCTGTCGCAATCTGGTCTACTCAGCTGATGATTTGAAGATGTTTTTCATAGTATAACCTTGTTTGACTTTATCCACATTAAAGGAGTTGAAGTACATGATGGTAAGAATAATTTGAATAACAATATTTCAAGTTCATTAACTTACCAAATTACTTAATATTTCCGTCTAAAATGTTGTTGCCTCTCTAAATTTGGCTATTTTTGCCAATCATGAACAAGTTATTTCAAGAAATTAAGACTTAGCATTGTTCCACATTATACTTGGACTGGATTTTGGACATACTTGGGGGTATAACTGTTGGAATTTCTGGCAACTTTTGGTCAGCTCTCTGTGATAATTGTTCTCCAAAATAAGCAAGTATCTTGCACCTGAAGATATCTGTGATACCATGGTGCACCCACATACCCACACCCCGTATACCCGCAATAGAGCGGCCCAGGTCAACTTCAAAAGTCGCCTACATAACGTTAAGTGGACGGCCCCAATATGTCGTATCTGTGAAGATCTGTGGGTGCACCTTGGTGACGTTTAAAGTAACATTGAACTAAACGCGAGATTCAAGCCTTTTCTAATTAAAACGAGACAGGCAATTGTGTCTCTCAGTCCAAAGAAAACTAGAGGGCGTATTCTCTTTAAGACAATTAAGTAGATTAGTTTGTTAACATGTGTTGTACAGGGTGGCAACAATGTTTTAGAAAGTGGAAAATTTCCAACAGCTCGCAAATAATTACAAGCAAGTTTATCGAAAACAATAGGTTCATGTGCATTTGAACTACGATTGATGTATTGGTGACGAGGAATATATTTCATTTGAAATTCTTGCTAATTAGTCGCACTAATTAGTAGAGGTGTCATTTTGGTGCAAATAAAAAGTGCAAAAAGTGCTACTAAAAGTGCAAAAAAAACAGGAAAAAACGCAAGTAAAAAGTGCAAATAAAAATTTTTCAAAATTTTTTAGTACATTCATTCACACGCATACTTACACTTACGAACTCACTCACTCTTTCCCACTACACTAGAAGGAGGAGTTCCTCAAGGAGATTATATTCCCTCCGACGGTTGATTCCTTAAGCTACCTTCCCAAATCCAATCCCAAGTTTGAATGGAATTGATAATCTCGTCGTGCACAAAAACAGCTATTTTGAAGCCAAACACGCCTCTTATTTGTTTGTTGGACCTACTTTTGAGTGGCAACTCTGAAAACGTCGGATCTCGTAGAAAGATCTCCATGATGAGCTGAGAGAAACACATGCAAATCCAAGGAGAGCTTTTTTTCTCCTCGTCACTCACTTTGGAGTTAAACCAATTACGATTTTGGTAGCGGCTCAAGTGCTGGACGATATCGACAAAAAACACCTTCAAAAACCAGGTTCCAAAGCCATATGCAACGATAAGTTCGAGGAGGAAATTGTTGTTTTCCATTGCCTTTGCCAATCTGGTGGTAGCGATCACGAGAGATTTTTCTGGATCAAGAAAGAACTGATATTTTGGTTTCTCTATGCTTGTGTTTGTGTTCGTATGTGAATGTTTGTAGATGTCAAGCACAACAGAGAAATTCAAGAAAATTGAATCTCTGACTTCAGATTTAAAAAAATTTATGTTCAAAAAATAAGTTCAAAAATGAGCAAATTAAGTACTTTTGGAATTTTAGTCCAAAAATGGCAAAAAGTGCAAAAAGTGCAAATAAATTGTGAAAAGTGTAAAAAAACATTTTGCGCCAACGCGACATCTCTACTAATTAGTCACTACTTGGTTTGATATTTGTCTGATGGAATAGACATTTTTGTTCAATTTGTTTTTTTTATAGTTGGTTTAAGTGTTACACATTCCTGATGTTTTATGCAATAAAGCAGCCATTTACGTTGATTAATGCAACTAACATCTTGTTTGCAAAAGGAATTTGTTTCCATTATCTGTTTCAGAACAAAGCAAAACTTTACCCATCTTTTGATTGCAAGATTACATCAGATGTCAATGAAAACCTTTGTCTCGTAACTGACTAAAGAAGGGAGTAAGTCCATAAGGTCATTGAAATGATCGTATTTCTTTTCTAACCTAAACTGAATACTTGCAAGAAAAATAAATGAAAATCCTTTCCGTAAGTGTCTGTCACCTTGCCTTGAGCCTTCCTAATCAGATTGTGTTACAAGATACATATGCTTCAACGGCTCATTTTTTTATTGATGCCCTAACCTTCTTACATATCTGACCTTATGGAATATTTTTCTCAAATATATCTCCGCCAATTTTTTTGTGAAACAAAACTGGCTGTGCTAACCTACATCCAGTTTGTAAGATTGATAAAATTTTCTTGAAAAATTTTGCCAGCCCAATAAGGGTAAAGAATGGTTATGCTGTTTTTTTAATATTGTAGCCTTTCACCTAACTAAACTTTAAAAACATAATTGCCACCCTGTAAAAACAAAGCCTGAAAAGGCGTTATATTGCAATACATTTAGATGATAACTTATCATTAGAGCTCGGAATAATATTCAGCAAAAAGTAGCCAAATATTCATTATTTATTTACCAAAAAGGGGGAAAATATTTGCCCAAACACTTCAAATATTCAAAAAAATCGCGGTGCCTTTTTGGTACAGATTGAACTTCTCAGTCTACTTATCTTCTTGCCCTCTGTTGAAGAAGCATTGAACCACCAGTATCATCGACAAGTTCTCTTCGGTGAGGCACTGACGTCTGTCAGAGAGGACGTTCTTGTACAGGGAGAATGAACGCTCAACATCGACACTTGCTGTTGGCAAGTACTTCATTTGGGCAACATCCAATGGAAACATCCCATTCGGAAGGTCTCCCTCACCAGCGATGGCCTTCTGGACCTTTTGAACTGTTTCCAATCCTGGATTCTTGGAAAGCAAACTCTCCATCTTGGCCTGCAGGGCCCTTCCAACAGGGCCAGGGCAGCTCTCCATTTAGTATGTAAATGGAGTACCTGGCCTTGGTGTTGTTGATGAGTGTGAGGGCCTTGTCCAAGGGCAGACCCTGTTCCTCAAGGCTGGTGATGGTCATGGGCAGGAAGGCCAGGTTGGAAAGGATGTAAGTGAGGTCCCTGGTCACGCAGCTCTTGGCAAACTGCTCCTGGCTCTCCGCAATGCACCTGGCGTCGGTGCTTGTGAAGCTGTCAACCACGTCCTTAACCTCCTTGAAGTACTGCGCGTACCAGACGGCTGCTCTGACCCAAGTACCCTACCTGGTCAACACGGGTGCAGGGGGTAATTGGATGCCAGGGCAGCAAGCTCTGAACTCGGCGCACCTCAGTGGAGCTTTCAAAAACACCTTCTTTGTGCTGGAAATCAGGCGGTTGACCTCAGGAAAGCTCTCCACTACCAAGTCACAGATGCGATGCAAGGCGTGGGCTGTGCAAGTCAGGTGAAGCAAGTTCGGGAAAAACAACCGCATATCCTTGCCGGCTTTGACCATGTAGGCTGCGCCGTCAGTCACAAAGACCTTTGCCAGATTGTAGTCAAAATCAGGGGAAATCCAAAGCGCAGCCTGATTCACAAGACGGGCAATGATTCGCTGTCTGTTCGCTCAAGGAACTTGCAGAGGACTAAGTGAGGTTGGTGGTACTTTTCGGCATCAAGTCTTCCGCAAATCACATTTGCAACGGCCCGTCCCAAGCAGTCAGAGGATTCATCCACACTGATCCAAATGGCGAAACCACTGAGGTCAGCCCTGATCTGGGAGGATACTTCCTCGTAGCATTGGGGCATGTAGTTCTTGCGCAGCGAGGACTCATTTGGGATGGATACAGCAAGGCGCTCTTCCAGAAAGACGCGGAATTTGGGGTGCTCCAACTTCGACCAAGGAATATTGGCAGCTAAGAAAACTGAACAGAGTTCCCTGCCAATTTCTTCAGATTTTGAAGGATTCTTCTTTTTTTGCAACACATCCTCGATGTGTGCCTGGTTCTTGGCAACATGTGTCTCCTTCAGCTTGAGATTGCTCATGTGCCTGGACGTCTTCAAGTGTTGCTGAAGTTGCACCTTGCAACTGGCTTTTACCAGGCTCTCACAGGGCCCACAGGAGATGGAGCTCTCTCTGTTATCGAGTATTCGGTAGGGGAAGTCCTTGCCGGTGTTAAGGCTGGTAAGCCATTTCCTCTTGTTAGATATACTCATGGTGATCGATGATTGATGGATGACAAGGCGGAGACACAATATTTTCTTTGTTTATTTTCTCGCCTAACGGCAGTTGTGCATCCAAAAGGCGGGAAATTCAAATGTGGAAAAGGAAAAAAACAGAGATCCTCAAAATGACAGATATATTCATTTTCCTCCAAAATTCCCGAAAATATTCAAAAAAATATTTTATATATTTTTGAATAAAAGTCCTAGCCTTATTTATTAGTGTTCTTCTATAGGGTCATTTAATAGTGCTTTCATCAAAAGGACATTTTCTTTCTTTGCTTCAAGAACAAAAAGTATTAAAGAAATAAAAGCTTTCTTTGCTTTACTTTCAATTCAGATTTACAAAGTTTTCTTTGTTTACTGGAATGTTGAACAAATAAACAGCATATAAAAACTCTACTTCATTTGTAAACCAGATTTTTCTGCAAACCAATCTCATTTCTTAAAATGCACCAATATTGCTTCTTAGCCACGAGATACTTGACAGGATGTGTCATTGTCTCGAAACGATGTGGGACCCACACATGTGTTTCAGCTGAAGCTGACCCATCACCAAAAAATGGCAACTTAAGAGTTCGTTTACGTTCTGACAAATGTCTCGGATTTGCCAAGTGTTATCGCAATTTTGTCACCCCAGACAACAACAGTGATAACATTCATTCATCCAATGTGCAAAACTAGCTTCTTCTGTCGGTCACAATCTTATTGACAAGAACCACAGATGAGCTATCTTTGTTTCCTCGTCCACTTGATCATGAAAGATGTGGAGACGTCAAGGGTACTTCCGTAGAAAACTGGCGTTAGTTTCTGAGCATTGTCTACTACATTTCATCGGCTAGCATTAACAGCATCACCAATACTGCTACCAAATGTACAAGTTCCCAATACATTTCGCCAACTACGGTAGAGAATGATTGATTGAATTGAGCTGACATCCGAAATAGATTCATCTGGGAGACATTAACATTTCATCATTTGAAATGCCAAAGGATCCCGACACTTGCTCACGCACTTCCTTGTTCTTGTGCCGATAGACAAACGTTTGATACACAAGTGGTCAAACCGCTTCTCTTTTATGCATCTCTGCAATGTCCAGCCCTAACATCAAATAACACAGTACTTAAGCACAGTAATATATAATCTTTTATTAATAATTACTTATTTTATGACTCTAGTTTTGAACATGACTCATGTCGTGGTTCGCGTTCCATAAACACTTGGGATCATTGACATCGTGTCCAGGTTTCCAGCAATCGTTCTCGATTCTACCTCGATTCCTGGGCAGTTGTCTTTGGTTCGAACTCGGTTTCCGGGCTTTGATCACTACTCCGGATTGATTGTCACTAATTTCATCTGATCGACGACCTTGATGAAAGAAGGCAAAGTTTCTGGGCATGGCCTTTTCGGTCGTACTTCGTAATGTGGGTCGATAGGTCGTTGGTCTCACGAGGCCTTTTTCCAGAAGCTGAGCCCAGATTTGTTTGGCTTCTTCACGATCTTTGGATGGAGCACTTCGCACAAATCCAAAAAGTACGACACACAGCACAAGGAGATGCTTCATGATTTTGTTGTATTCACGTTCAAGTTGTTCAAGAAGCAAGATCACACTGATGGCTGACGCTCAAGTTGCGTCAACGGCATTGTAGCAACTAAAGTGGAAATGCGCTTCGTTCAAACTGATACGTTGTAATAGTAGAGTACATTTATAGAGTGTGCCATCTAACTTTTTCATGTGGCGAACGGTAATCTATGTATTTGAATTTTCAAGCAAACAGTCCTAGCGTGGGGATTGAGCATTTGCCCCACATTCCTGGTTCGAATCTCGTGCTTGCTGAATCCTAGTGGCCTGTGGTATTAATTTACATGCAATAGCCACGGCTTTGACACCTTCAATGGGCGAACCTGGGGTCATTCCCGAAGGTGAGGTAATAATTAATGCTTGTTGTTGGAGGTGACTGGGTATCCCCAGGGAGTGGACAGCCTTCATCAGATCACAGTTGCGAAGTATTTTTGAAGTAGTATTTTTGAAGTAAGAAACTGTCATTCATTGGTTTTGGATGAGTTAACGTATCTCAAATGCTGATTAAAGGACTCCAAATGGAACAAAGTTTGTGCATTTGCATCATGGCATCAATCATAAGTGAAATTCTTTGCTCTTTTAGAGGCCTCCCCAACAGGGTTTAAGAGAATTTACCGGTTATTTCAGCTAGGAATAATTCCAGATTCATTTGCAGTCTCCATCGTTATTTGAGACACTTCAGTTTGTCCAAAACTGTCGAAAGATGGTTTCTATCTACAAATCCTTGCATCGCATGGTGTCGACGATCCGTTTACCTCAAGAAAGAACTAGATGGCGCACTTTATGACCATACTACTTCATTGCAGTGTACTACTAATTCAAACGTGTTTGTTGAAGTACGAACCTAGACTGTTGCGATTGGAGTGTGGCCCAATCAAGTTTTTTAAGGCAAGGCAACAATGGAAACGATCATGCATGGGTGCAGGATAGTTGTTCAAGGAGACGTGCGAGTAATTTGGTATTCTGGCAGCTCGTTCACGTTCATTGCACTTGATTGTAACAACCCCTTTGTGAGATAAATCAAATTCTTGAGGCCTTGAATGAAATCAGTTTTGATAAGTTAACTTCATCACTACTCAGTAGAGTAGTCTAAAGCTTCAAGGTTAAGGACATACGGTACACTTCAGTACACCGCCAAGGAAAGCCTTATTAAAAGATAGTTTTATCAGATATACACTCAGATTTAACTCCTCAAAAAATCAAGTGATATCAAACAGTACACAAATATGAGAATGGAAATCTCGTTAGAATATTATGGAAGTATGTTGAGTATTTGTGAGGCAGAGCCTTTAACGGGTTTACAACCATTTCTAGGCAACTTTTGTACTCCTTTTGCATTTTTTTCTCCCTCTCTGTTTTTTCCTCTTTTTCATGGACTTGTGCTTATTGGTGAAAGATCGCCTTTCAAGCATGAAATATTGCATAAAAGTTGTCTTTAGGCACTTTACAAACCTGCACGAGTTGCAAATACACTACATACGATAGGAAAAACATTTTTAAAGATGGTGTAAAAGTATAGTGCACATTTCCATTTTTTCACCGGTCATATGAAATGTTTGTAAGTTTGTCTCATAAGCGACCACTCAAAAACAATGCTTAACAAATAACTGAGCAAAAAAATTCTCATTCCTATTTCTTTGTGGATTTACTTAAAAGTTATATTCCCTGGTTTAAACAAGAGGTGTTCCCCCTTTTCGCCGACAGTTTTTACCCCATCCACATAGAATAGATCGTTGGAATTTCCCAAAGTACCATTTTCCAATATCGTCGGCAACCATCCACCCTTAGCTCAGGTAGTCATCAACCATTGGTATTAGGCAAACTTTGCTTTGGTTTGGTACGACGATGCGCGCGCATTGTAGTACGATCGCCCTGCATATTGAACAATACATAAGGTCATGCAAAAAGAAGGAAAACCCCTGAACGGTGAAAGAACTTTAGCCCTATTTTCTTTAACTGTCTCAGAGCTCAGAGGGATGGTGATTATGTGACACCTTACCTATATAAGTCTTCTCCGGCGAATGGAATCCTCACATTCAATCCTCAGCTACCAAGGAAAACAAACATGCTTAAGTTTATGGTAATAGAACGAGCCATACTTTAAACCATCCATACCCTTTCTAATCATGGTTTCCTCGTCACTTACAGATCATCGCAACCGTTGCTCTGGCCGCCAGTTTGGTTGTGCCCAAAACCAAAGCCTCACCCCTTCCTGGCTATGGAGGAAGATATAACGGATATGGAGGGGGATACGGCGGACACAATTCTGGGTTTGGAGGACATCATGGCGGATTTGGCGGCGGATTCACTGGACATCATGTTGGACATCATGGTGGGCACGGTGGTTTCGGTGGTGGATTCGGTGGACATCATGGTGGACACGGTGGATTTGGTGGTGGATTCAGTGGACATATCGGACACGGTTACCAAAAGCGATCTGCCGATGCTGAAACTGTGGACGTGGCCGTTGCCGCTCCTGAAATCGAGAATGCCAATTTCGATGTCCCCATCGACTCAAATGAAGAAGCCTTGAGTTCTCTCTTTTCTTACGATGATGCCCATTTCATCGGCAAACGAGAGGCTGAGCCCGGATTCGGTTTCGGTGGATATGCTGGAGGATTTGGCCATGGTCGTGGAGGTTACTTTGGAGGTCGTCGTGGTGGTTATTACAACGGTTATCATGGTGGCCGTTTCGGTGGATATGGTGGACGTAATTTCGGCCGACCTGGACACCACTTTTAAGGAAACAGACAGAAAAAGACAATTGGTTGTGATTATATTTCTACCTTGTACGCAACTATCAACAATAAGCTCTGTTGACAATATATAAATAATAAATGCTTAATGACATCTCTGAAACATTTCGCACAAGTTTCGTCTTGGTGAACCAACAGCAAAGACATCTGCAGATCCTCAAAGAGCTCTCTACGACAAGGTCAGGGAATAAAATCTAAAATCTCTTGGTAACTGGTAGGAAACGCCATCGTCATATCTCTTTCCGGTTTTTAAGAGATCAGACCAACCTATACACTCTCGATTCATGTTTTAATGTAACAAAAGGAGTATCTGAAGTTTTTGTTTAGATTGCAATTGTATATCTTGTTTCTTTTAACTTCCATTTTGCTTTTGCTCCAAATTTTCCATTATTTGAATTTCGGTCTTCAAAATAGTGATGGACCGAAAGCACTTTCGTCAAAATTTCGGTTTCGGTTATACCTCATGGAAAGCAAGTTTGCATTATGAAGAAAATAATCTGAGAGAAAATCGGAATTTGGTAGGTACAAGTAATCAAACGGCGTCATTTGTTATCGTTTGATTTTGGTTTCGATAAAAAGCCCTTCCGATCCTTCACTAAACAGTTAAAAAAACTCTATTGTGAAAATCCCATTTTTGTGGTGAACCT
This sequence comes from Tigriopus japonicus, assembly GCA_010645155.1. Classification (NCBI taxonomy): domain Eukaryota; kingdom Metazoa; phylum Arthropoda; class Copepoda; order Harpacticoida; family Harpacticidae; genus Tigriopus; species Tigriopus japonicus. Next base: position 7,303,379 of record CM021323.1, read on the forward strand.
ACTTCAGCATAGTAGTTTGACTTGTTTGTCCTATTTTTTGCAATTCTTCTCTCTTCATTTTGGTTCGATAATAAAATACAAAAAATCGTTCACTCAAACGAATTACTAGCTCTGGTTACCTTTACTCTGGACATCCCTAGTTTTTAAATAAATCTATTTTGTTTTACAGTGACAAAGCGTAATGAAATAAAGCAATATTTCTTAAGGTTTATACTTAATACAGTTATCAACAGATCAAGAAAGCTTTCTTTAAGAAAAAAGAAATGTAAATGGGCTAAGGCGTTTTTCACTACTTGGACAAAAAATCAGTTTTAGCAAATTCTAAAAATGGTGTATCAGTCTCAAATGTTTTGCGTAATTATTGCCATTCATGTCATTTCCCAACGCTAATAGAACCAAAAGCAAAAAATCATCATTTTTCGAAAACTAAAGGGAAGTGGTTTTCGTTACTAATTAATTGAAAACAAAAAGGTGGTAAAGGAAATAGAAAAGACTATGTATTCAACTTGCAAAAACAAAATGAAAGACAGGGCTCATGAAGATTGATTTGAAATGTGAATAAGAAATTGATCAGGGCCACTGATTTGAGAGCATCAAAACTATCAAACGGTTAATACTGGTCTTGGGCAATATCACTTTATTCAAAGCCAAAACTGAAAACGGTGTCTTGCTTGGATCGCTCAAAACAGCAGATCTTCAAAGGGGCCAAAAAGATAAAAAAAAAATTGTAATAATTCAAAAAATTATTACTGCAAAATAACTTTTCTATGTTCTAAAACAGCTGTATCCTTGAAAGATTTTGAACTCTGGAGTAAATTGTAGATCTGACAATGGCCTTTCAAAATACAATACAAAGCCTTTGTTGCATCTATCTAGGAACTCGTGAATCCGTGGAAAGATGGTTGTTAAAAACAAGTGAAGTCCAGTATGCATTGTTCAACCAAATATCTCGAAATACATATTAGGTTTATGTTTTGGGTATAGCGAAGCATACTTTATCTAATTACTTTCTACCTTTTCCTGGCCTTAGGGATCAAAATAACGCTCTGTGAATTTTAGCTAATTCTTAGTAGATGTCTAATCCAAATTTGAGGTAGAATTTGCCATAACAGCTGAAATAATGCTTAAAGTCAATATGGCAAGCACCCTTGTTGCACACCTTGACGCAGACAAAACATGCGGCATCTTTCACACCCCGACCATTGCCCTCTATGCCTTGAGTTTTTTTTCTACCATGGTTTTCCCCCTGTACTCAAGAGCTTTATTCTACAAATTCAGTTCACTGGAATCAGGGATGTATCATAGAAAGAAGTTTCTTGTCCTCCCTTGTTTGCAACCACTTGGTACGGTATTTCAGGTAGTGAATGAGTCAAGGACCGTCAGGTGCAGTAACCTTCCAAACAAAGAGGCCCTGAATGCGCGCGCAAATCGTACTCTACATGTTTTGAGACCAATAGTACCATAAGGTTAGGAGAGAAATGCCAAGAATCATGTTAATAGGTTCAAAAAGTGGGGAAAATCCCGGACGGGAAAGAACCTTAAGATTATTTCGAAAGGTTTGCCACCATGGATAATGATTTCTTAAGGTTCCACTATATAAACCCTCTCCGAGGATCTAGATCTTCACATTCAGTCTTTGACTACCACTGAAAACCAACATGTATAAGCTTTTGGTAAGTAGAATAGTCCATGAGTTCAAAGCTAGTACCATCACCAGAATTTTTGAATCGTCATTTGTAGATTGTCGTTACTGTCGCTCTTGTCGCCAATGAGGCCAATGCCTTACCTTACCGAGGCTATGGTGGTGGGTTTGGAGGCCACAATTCTGGATTTGGAGGACATCACGGAGGATTCGGTGGAAATCATGGGATTGTATTTAGCAGCCATAACTCTGGATTTGGTGGCCATCACGGCGGATTTGGCGGTGGATTCGTGGGACATCGTGGTGGACGTCGTGGATATATTAGCCGCGGATACCAAAAGCGATCTGCCGATGCTGAACCCGAGGAAGCTTACATTGACGAAAGTGTGAATGAAGACCTTGGTGATGATCTTTCTTCCGTTGAGTATGACACTCCATTGGCCAATGACGATGCTCATTATGTTGCCAAGCGTGAAGCTGTGGCAGAGCCTGGCTTTGGAGGTTACGGCCGTCGATATGGCTATGGTTATGGCATTGGGAGCCATTATGGCGGTCATCATAACAACTTCGGAGGTTATCGTGGTGGATATCATGGTAGTCGTCGAGGTGGCTTCCATGGGTTCAGTCATGGGCATTTTCATTAAGAACAATATGCTCAGTGAGCAAAATCAAATTGGTCGAGCACTTTCTGTTCACATGTTTCAATGAATAAAATCGTTTATGACCATTTCTCTCGAGTCTTTTTTCGGCTAATTATTGGTTGGTGATTGTAACCAACTTTCAGATAGACGAAGTTGGCGTCCAAAAAAATGGAATGAACTTTTCGTCGGGGTCATTTATAAATTGAAAATGGTCCTTTTGGCAAGGTCTATGAAGAGCGATTGAAAAAAGTTTTTTTTTAAATTGAAATAGAGAATTATTGAAAAATCAAAAGAATTAAAACGGCAATAACAATTCCATTAGTAATAGGTCAATTTTTAAGAGTTAAGCTTTGTTTAAGCAACATGAGAAGCGCTTATGGCGTGTCGTTCAAATCATGATCCTGGAAGGCTGACTTTCCCAAATCATGATGATTTGGGACCGGAATAAAATTCTTTTTTGAAAATTGAATTATTCCAATGTTTCCCAGTTTTTTGATGAACAAAAAATTCCCTAGGTATTTTTGGCGAAAACTCCAATTTATTTGATTCACATTAAGAAGTAACTCATTGGCGTGAAATTTAAGGTTTCTGAGATTTGATCCAAATTCCGAGTTGACTAATTGGTTTTTCAGCGCAAGGCTTTATATGTCTGTTTTTTTAATCTCAAGATGACTTCACAGAAATATAAGAAATCCAAAGGCAGGAACGCCACAAGGCAGAAATTCGAGGTTTTGAGGAAATTGATTTGAATATGGCCCCAAATGGATGAGTGTAATTAGTAATGCGACCAAATAAAAGCTCATATATTTTGTCTGCACCAAGGCTTGGTGCAAGCATGCTTCTATTATTGACTTCAAGCGTATTTTAAGCCTGCTAGAGCATTCTTACCAAATTTTGGGTTAAAAATCTAATACGTAGAAGCTGACATTCACATGGCGTCATTTTAGAAGCCTGAAAACGTTACAAAGACGCAAAAAGGATGGAAGTTAATTGATGAAGTATGCTTCAAGTAGGGATATCCAAACACAAAACATATGACCTAAATAGTCCTTACCCAGAGTTTATGCCTGTTTATTATCTCTGGTACTCACCTTGTGTTGAAGTTTTTGACCTTAAGACTAAACAAGTGCAAATGTGGCAGCACTTGGCTGAAAAACAGTATTTGGTCGCATCAGTAAGTGTAATCAGAATAATTCAGGGAGGGATTCTAGGGCTGAAATGGCTAGAGATACGTCAGAGCTCCAATAAACTTGATTAAAAATCTCGGGCATTTTTCACATTTTTCCATTTGTTATTTAATCTAAACTTTCCCTCTTGTAACACACTTACCTAAATCTTGAAAACCTGAGCCAAGTTTTGACCCATCCCTACTCATTTGGGCCCACAGACACCTAACTGAACTCGTGAAGTTACTTACACTCGTCAATTAGGGAAAAGATCCGACATGGCTAGTTTCGTTTTCCTCGGGCTAGTGCTCTCGGATCGCTAATAAAATAAAATAAAAACCTCCGCCCGCGTTTGACCATAGCTCCCTTCCTTTGAGGTTCATAACAGCGTCAATATAACTTAACCTCTATCAAAAGTCTTGTGCATAAAACTTCTCCTCGTGCCCTTAACTCCTCTAAACGTTCTTGAGTGGCCTGAACACAGCGAAGCCAAAGGATTAAATCCTAGCCTTATTCTGAATTCCATTTTTAAACTTTTAGCGACCCGCTAACTTTTACACAATTCAATAAAAAACATTCTATTTTTTGATCATGGCACGGCAAACATATACTTCAACAAAAACTGGCAGATGTTTCAAATCCCACGTCACTATTAGTGATGGCTTTCTTAATCTACATATTTGGCATTCCACAAACAATCCAAGTCGTTCGCATCATAGTTTGCTTCCCAACAACCATAATTGAAACGTTTCCAGTTCCGACCGATTTGTTCCTTCTCCAAGTCATTCTTCACAACCTCCTGATTCTTCTTGGGCTTTTCACCCACAATTGGGGCACCATGGGCCAATCCAGAAAGAGCCCATCCAAAAAGGAACACAGTGAATGCCAAACGGAGAAAATGCATCTTGGATTTAGAATTGCGGTCTGGAAACAGAAAATAATAAGATTTTAGACCAAAACTGATCCCTCACATCAATCAAGGAGTACTGAATTGTTAGAGTAGGAGGCCAATGGTGAGTATTATGATTTATAAAAGGAATTACTCAATGGGGAAAAAATCCGAGAGTGCGTGACCACTTTTTTTCAAGTAGCGAAGGGCCTACTTTACCGATTTAAGAGACTTCTATTGTAGTAATGCTTCAGTAGATATGCAATTACATGATGTTTTCGACAGTCTATTCCCAAAGTTAGGCGGAGTTCTCTACGGGGAGATAATTATCTAAGTGTTGAAAGAGTCTTTGTACAGATTGGTTGACATATGGTTGAGGATGAGGCATATAAAAATGATTGCCCTTATATTTAGGGTGTCTTGGTGCATTCTGGCTGCTGGATTACCGAACAGAAACAGACGGTAGCAGACAAGTCATCTTTCTGATGGAAGCACTTCATCTTTTCCCGCCTCTTGCTTTTGCCCCTGTTTGCCAGAGAGTTATCTAACAAGGCTGAGTACAGAAAGATGTATTACCATAAATCAAGAGTAGTGATGGACCAAAAGGTCTCATAACCGAAACCAAAAGTTTCGGCCGAAAGAGGGCTTAACCGAAACCGAAAGGAGCTAATTACAAAATTGTTCAAATAAAAATCCGCCTTAAAAAATATAACGCTCATGTGTTCGATGTTTGGTAGTTGCGTTTTTAAGGAAGCCAGAGTGGCCACGCGTACTAGCGCGTTCTTAAAAGTGCCGAGTGTAAGTGCTTCCCCAGACGGCGTAGGTACGAATCCTGTTGGGGATCGGATTGAGGCTGTCGGGAGAAATCCTTTTTGAAGGAAGCCAGAATGGCCGCGCGTGCTAACGTGTTATTAAGGGTCGAGAGTAAGAGCTTCCTCAGACGGCGCGAGTTCGAGTCCTGCTGGGGATAGAATATACGCTGTCGGGAGAAATCCTTCTGTTTGCAAGGAATCGCATTCCTTGTAGCGGTATTAGAAAATCCGCAACTAACCAAAAAAAAAAAAAATGAAAAATCGGAAAACTTAAATTTCAGAGGTTTTTGGACCATTTTTTTTCGATTTTGTTGTCAAACTCCATTTTATATAGTATTTGTCTGCTTTCGGTTTTGGTAGGCATAACCGAAACCAAACCCAAATTTCGGCCGTAATTTCGGCTGAAAGCGCTTTCGGTCCATCACTTATCAAGAGTCGAGATCAGTGAGAAGTCTTGGTTGAGGCAAGCCCTCTTTGTGAGGGGATCAAGGAACTGGCAACTTCAAAATCAAAGAGCAAGCAAGAGTGGCCAGGGTCAAACACAGTCAAAAGGCTTGCTGATCTTTGATAACTTCTACCTAATCTGCCCTCAACACCTAACTTGCAATAGCAGCAGGAAATTTTGTCCCACCTCAAATCAGGATCATTTTTAATATGCCTCATCCTCAACAATATGTCAACCAATCTGTTCAAAGACTCTTTCATCACGTAGATAAATATCTCCCCTAAAAGAACTCCACCTAACTTTGGGAATTGACTGTCGAAAACATCATGTAATTGCATTTCTACTGAAGCATTACTACAATAGAAGTCTCCTAAAACGGTAAAGTAGGCCCTTCGCTACTTGAAAAAAGCGGTCACGCACTCTCGGATTTTTGTCCCATTGAGTTCTGCTGCAAACTAGAGCACTATAATAACACAATACGGTCATAAAGTGCGCCATCTAGTGGATTTCATGCGGCTACAGCTCGCAGTTCCCATGATACGCATATTTTTGAAGATTGCAATGGTCAACCATCAGTTTTGGACGAACTAAAGCGCCTCAAATGTTGACTGAGTATTGTTAATGGACCTGTGGTGGTTTTTGGTTGAAATTGTTAGTAAAATCCTTTTCAAATTGGCATGGAAATCCGACTACTGAAAAGGTAATTCAGGCATGATCTATGTCAAAATTCATCAGAGAAACACTTAAGTTCTATTTGTAGTTCCACCATCAACATTTTAGGCACTTTAGTTTGTCCAAAACTGATGAATGGCCCTTGCAATCTTCAAAAATATGTGTATCATGGGAAGTGCCAGCTGTTGCCACATGAAATCCACTAAATGACGCAATTTATGACCGTACTCTTTTTTTATAGCGCTCTACTGTAAACTAGATCTTGCTTGTATATATTAGACTCGGTATTTCAATTTTCAGCTCAATCGAATGCCAGAGTGAAAAGTTATGCCTTCTCAAACTTATGAACAGAAGAGAGCATAGAATGAATGAGTTCGCCCCTTTTGTGGTAAAACGATTAACACAAAAGGGCTAGTTCATTCATTCTCGGTAGGATTTGCACCGAACTTTGACAGAGTATAACTTTTGACTCAGACGTTCGATTAAGCTGAAAATTCAAATACAAACTTTAGTCAACCAAGTTCTCATTTGAAGAAGAACGTAATTGCTTTTTTCTTACAAGAGATTTTGATTCCTTCTGTTAGCCTCCCAGTCCAGTGAAATTCAGTAGTTTTTGCAGGAATCCATTTGAACCGATACCGATAACGAAATATGGCACGTGCTCTTGGCAAATCAAAACAATTATCCTGTTTGCGGTTTGAACCAAAAAGCACTGATTTTTTTGGATTGGGAGGCTAGCAGAATCACGACATGCAGTAGGTTCAATTCAAAATCGTGCTTTTGTATACGAGATCCGATTCCATCGGATAAACTACATGAGAGCAAGGAATACGTGAATCCTTGAAATTCCTTTGAGAGTTCTTCATTCCTTTATTCAAAGGGGGCCGGGGGTTGAAATAGTTTAAGAACCCTTGATGATAAGCGTTGATAAATACTTACGTGACAATTGTGTTCTGATCAAAACGACTCCAAACTGTATCTGATTGGTAGGTTCAGCTGGAAGCCTCTATTTATAAGAAAATGACACGTGTTGTTGATTAAGTTGACCCTTTCCTTTCCCGCTAGTAACCGGCTGGCTCGTTTAACACTCTCTTATTTAGTCGGCATTTTTCATTGATTGTATCAACGCTCGTACATTTATTGATAGCAGCATTTCCTCCAGAAGGAAACAATTAATTAAAATGCGATGGTAGGACTGACAACACAAGAAGTTGGTCAAGAATCTCTAATTACAGATTTTCGGTTAAGTGAAGAATACGTAGAAGTTACACTCAACAAGAACATGCGCATACTGACTTAACTTCTTAAAGATGTTTTGCAACAAGTTTCTGGGGGTTCAAGGGAAAGCTAAAAGCCAAAGAAACTAGGAAGGAACGAAAGAATGCTCGTCATATTAGGCAAATTGTTTAAATTTGATAAATAAGTGGCAAAATCATTTGAGACGTAGCTTTTTTAGAATTTTTTTGTAAAGAAATGTTCAGAATTGTTACACAAAACATTTTGTTCATTCATAAAAAGATCTATCAAGGCCCATTTAATTAAAAGAATACGTGCTGTTACTAGATTCTCCCCCTTCTTAGATCAAAGCCATTTTTTGGGAGAAAAAAGTCAAAACAGTTTTTAAAAAACTAGAAGAACATGCAAGTGGTCATTGTGACTTTTCAAGCCATGCAGTTTAGCTAGGGTAAGTATTAATGTATATCTGAAGTTATGAAGGTTTTAGTAGGCAAGGTGTTCTTTTGAATACCGGATAAGCCCGATGTTTTCTGCTCGTGTTCGTTCAGATTTTTGTTTCATTCCGAGATTCTCATCCCTTGAGAATTAAAAAGTGTTGCTGAAAATTGGTTTCGATGCTTGTAGGTTTGAGTCGAGATATTCTTATAGTCAACAAGTGCATGCAATGTTGGTTGGCTTAGACAAGGATGGCTCAAGCCAGGATTACTTTCAAAATACACACTAGGTCCGATTAGTACAATGGAAATTCAACGGAACAATATATTTGTTGCAAAAACCTCACATTTTAGTACACTGATCGGACCTAGTGTGTATTTTTGAAATCCGTCCTGAAGTACAGTGGTTCCTGGCTTAGAGCGAAATCTACGATTTGTGCCAATAGCTAGCGAGGACAAACATATGTTTACATGGTCGATACCTAGCCTTACTTCCACATCCTTGCAGTTCTAGCCTTTAAATCAGGTTAATTCGTGATCACACATGTTCAATTAACACTAAAAATTACGGTTGCCATCAAAATCAAGAGGTATGTTGTGCGCCAAAATATGGTACGAAATTTATCGTATCCTATATAAGGACATGGTCATTTGCTGCCTCTGTCCCAACCCTGAATAAAGTTTGATTCTATTAATCAAGTTATCATCTTTACAGGGTTCCTTGGTTGTTCAAATTGTTGCACTCCTCTTTTCGAAAGAAAAATAACGAACTGAACGCCTAAATATTTCTATGGATAGAAAATCATTTGCAATATTCGTGATACATTCAATAAGCGATCTCAACAGCTGAATTGGTACATTAAAAGTTATGCTTTCTCAAGGATCATTTTGAACGTGAATATGAAATGAATAAACCAGCCCAACCTTAGTTAAAAAGCTTGAAAGAGTTTACTCACGCATTGTAATAATGATTGCGTCATAAAATGTTTTGAAAGTTTTCCATCAACGTTCGATGGAGTTGAAAATTGAAATAGACCGTCTCCCTAACACAAGCAAGGTCTGTTTGGAAAACAACATATGGTATTGACTTGTTTATCAAAAAAATCGTACCTATAATTTTTAAAACTTCAACAAAAAATTTCTTCAAATATCGGCCATTCTTGGAATAGTTGAGAACCTATGGAAACGCATATCTACTAATCAAAAAAAGAATACGTTGCATTAAAAATATGATTACTGATTACAATGGCAAATCCTCAAGTTGTCATGAGTAGTTCGCATTACTTCAAGTTGAGAATCTCTTCCTATAAAACTACGATCCGTATCGACCTAACCTTAGCTCCAAGAAAATTAGTTTAATGGATCTGACAATTGTTAAACAGTTTCCAAAGTTGAAAGTTTTAACTAATATGATAAACATCTTATGTATCCGGAGTGTAGAAACTCTTTTTTAAGCAAGAATCAAAAGTAAATTGATATACATATTTTGCTATTCTTTTTTATCCTTACGGCTCTAGTTTATCCTAGAGCACTATAATAACAGAGTACAGTCATAAAGTGCGCCATCTAGTGGATTTCATGCGGCAACAGCCCGCCGTTCCCATGATACTCACATTTTTGAAGATTGCGACGGTCATTCATCAGTTTTGGACAAACTAAAATGCCTAAAATGTTGATGGCCGAACTCCAAATGATACCTTAGTGTTTTTCTGATGAATTTTGACATATATCATGCTTAAATCACCTTTATAATAGTCAGATTTCCATGCCATTTTGAGAGGGATTTCACTAATAATTTCAACCAAAAACCACCACAGGTCCATTAACAATACTCAGTCAACATTTGAGGCACTTTAGTTTGTCCATAACTGATGAATGACCGTTGCAATCTTCAAAAATATGTGTATCATGGGAACGCCGAGCTGTTGCCGCATGAAATCCACTAGATGGCGCACTTTATGACTGTACTCTTTTATTATAGTGCTCTAGTTTATCCTAATGTCTTTTCATAACAATTCAATGTTTATGTTGATAATGTTCAGTGAAATGCCAAAAACCTCTGGTGGCTATCTTAACTTTTCATCCACAGTACTTTTCAAGTTCGAAGTGACCACGCAATCGAAAGTCGTTCTGAAACCAGAATTGAATAAAAACATACACACTTATGACGTAACAACTGGGTGGTTCGTTTTTTTCTGACGAATTCTGGGTTTAAAAGGAGGGTAGTTACCTGGAATTCTCCACAGTCAAAGACAAACACACCAACAAAGTAAGTCATAAATATATATCCCTCGTTTGCTTAAATTAAGACTGAACATCTTTTGTTTCAGATGACACCTCTCATTCTCGCAGTCGTATTTTGCTTGTCCACGGTCAACGCTGGACCTTTGGCTCAAAACATTGCCCCAATTCTCAATACAAACCCAGAGCAAACCCTCTTTTACCAACAGGTAAGCAAAAAACTTGAGTGGCAATTCCATAAGATAAAAGAAAGAATGCATTTAGGGTCGCTTACAAATGCAGCTCATTTGAATATTTGCTCTAGGCTCAGCTCGAGACCTCCCCAGCCAATTTCCCCCAACCCGTGATCAACGGTGAAGCAGTGGCTCCAGTTCTCAACACGGTCCCGGCTCAAACACGTGCTGTGGAAAATCATCAACTCATTGCAGCACAACAACAGCTGGAACAACTTAAGGCTCAGCAACTCATTCAGATCAGACAACAACAGCAAGAAATCGAGGCTGCACGACATTTTGGAAGACTCTGAATAAAAAAGTTATTATTGAACATGGCCTTGATTGCTGCAATGTGGTGGTATCAAATCGTGAATCAAATGGCTTTGAGGTGATTGCGATAAGGTTATTTGGAGCCTTTTTGGGACAAAGACGCTCTTGGGAGGGATATTGGAAAAGATAAATCAAAGTTAAATGCTGCATTATGTTAATGACCAAAGTTGCGCGGCGCCAAGTCGAGCCCAGCCGTGTTTATTAGTTCAGCCAAGCATAAATGTTGCAATTTGGCTCAGAGGCATTAAAGTGGATTAGTTTTCGAGGAAGCACCATTTGGAGGGCCTTTACTCGCCGGGCTCGCTTGACTTTCTTAAGGACCGTAATCTATCCTCATGGATCTTGTTCGTTCCACGTACCGTGGACTCAAGATTAGACTCGAGACCGCAACTGAAAAAAACGCAAAACGCAACCTCTTGACTTGTTTGCTCTCTCCCGTGTTTCACTCCTCTCATTTCGAACCTTTTTTCATTTGGCGCCATTCTTTCCCAGGCCTCTCTCTCTTGAGCGTTTGTCAAGTAGGGAGCACAACAGGCGGTCTCATAGGTTTGAAAAGAGGAAGATTTGGACGGCTTTTCACTTACTGATTCCCGGCCAAGTAGCCTCTGTAGCCAGCAACACTTGGCCTCCAAACGACGGTTAAGTCCTTTTCGTGGCATGTCGGGAGGCGCGGTGAATCGACGAGGCTCCTTCCGATTCCTGCCTTCGTTGGACTTTGTGAGCAAGGAGCCTTGCTCATAATCGGGAGCCTCCATCCCAAGCGCCACGCGGCCCCAAGGGATGGATGGATGGATGGAGTAGTGTTGAGTTGACCGAAAGGTAAGCATCTTGACGTCAAGCTTCTCCGGTATTTTCGCCCCTATCTTTTAGACCGATCTTTCCACCTTCAACAAAGTGAATTTTAAGTGTGAGTGGAGAAGTGAGCCCCCAAAGAAAAGTTGCACCTCCAGACTGCTGCTTCACTGTCGTTCCAAGTTTGGCTTGGAATAAGGGGTCTAGTGGGTGGGTATCAGTTTGAGAAGTAGATGGATGAACTTCTTTACCTTGTGTTGAGTTGAAAAGTGAATTGTCGAGTTGAACAGAAGTTGTGAAAGGGCCCGTTCTCAGGCGTGAATGGGGCAAGCAATTGCAAAAAGGACACTTTTGAGACGGAAGACTCGCTTGGGAATGTAAAATCTGTTCTGGAGGCTTGTTTACAATAAATCAAGTGAAGAGGGATCTACATCCAAGGTAAGCGCATATATATGAATAAAGAAATGATGACTGATCCATAACCTCTTGCCAAGGGCTTCAAATCAAGTTATTGATAGGAGGCATGTTAACGCACCTAATTCAAAAGCGAGAGTATACCAAAATCAAATCGGATTAACCGGCTTCAAGCATGTACTTGTTAAAACTCCTGTGTTTGAAATGCAGCAGCTGAGAGTATATACTCGACGAATGCTAATTTGACTCTCACTTTTGATTAAGAGCATTAACAGGCGGCCTATTGATGTTAGGTCATCAGCGGACAATAAACACCTCTCTGTAGTTCTCTATCAATTGCTTATCACAAGAATTTCCCTCTTTATTACTCGGGAGAACAAAGCCTTCGATACACTAAAGAAGCTCTTCCACCTGCAATTTACAGAGAGAGACTTCCTGAAGATAGCTTGTGTTGGTCGTTAGGGAATGAAAGTAGAAATTATAATTGTAAGAGGTAGAGTTCTGATACCGCATGGTTTTTGTCTCCAAATGTGAAGTTTTGGCAAAATCGTTTTGACCAACTTCTTTTACTGTCCACGCACCAAAAGAATTACAATTTTGTTTGTAAAGCCAGATTTGGGATGGTCCGAGGAGTACGTTATGTGATACTTAAGACGCGGGGAAGCAAGACGTGTCCTGAAAACTTTGCCCTTGACATCATGATGGATGGCCGAATCTTAAAATAGTGATTTTCTTAGTGGACATGAACGGCTTTAAGCCGAAAAAGAAATTGAAAGTAGCCACTTCATTCCAACGATCTCGTGGAACAGTTTCTCGGAACCTGCAGAACGGCTTTAGGCCAGAACACGTTCAAATTTTGTGAAAATCCGGGACAAACGTGGCAACAGGCAGGAATAAATTTAGATCTGACATGTGATCCGCTGCGCCTTGCTTTGAGTAATTGGAACTTCAGTCATGAATATTTTAGGTTTGTAGACTTTAACATGCATGCCTAGGAAGAACTGATTTTCTTTGACTCATATAAGGACGTCTTTGACATCGTGCGTACGTAATTGGTCTTCTTATTCAGGGCGAGGCGAAATTACGGGTGCTTGATTCTTATATCTTATTGCGCGTCTAGGGACCTTTTAAACTTCGAAAATTCTTCAGCATTCAAAAAGACGTTGTTTTGGTTCATATTCTCTTAGAAAGTTATCGAGCTTGACCATCAAACGCCGGAATGTGGTCCCAAAAAATAAATATCCTACAACGAATGCCAAATTTACATTTGGAACCTTCATGTAGTTTCTTTTAAAACAAACAAAACTGAATACTTGACCCAAGGGTTTTGAATATTTTCTTTTGTCATGTGGGTCATATTTGATGATTGGAACCAATTTTGTAGAACGTAATTTATACACGTGATGACTCTAATCTCTCGCACGCTATTTACAAAGTAAAGATTGGAAGGCGCAAAATTTGATGAAGTTAATACCGCGGTCACGATTAGCCAAGTTTCTTTGAAACATTTCTAAATTTTAATATGCATGCTAATACTCGCAAGTATCATAACAAAGGCCATCAACCTTGGAAGATCCATCGTTCTCAAACCACCAGCGAACCCTTCAATTATCTGTAATGAGCTTTTTTGTCTAGTAGGGGGATGGGCCATTACTTCATACCTAATCCTGGGTCTGTGGTTAACCGAATCTGAAATGAGGCTACAGACTTCGTTCTTTATGCAAGACCTTACTCATAAAGAGCGTTGAAATAATCTTTCCTTCAAAATTGGACACCAGGTAAATGCACAGTTTGACGATTGTGTCCATGGAACAACCCATGTTAGAAGGGGACGCAATGTCTGTGTGCAAATATGATCGCCTTTTCTCTGCAGATCCAATCATCCATAAATAGTGAGGGATCTCAAATTATACGGTCTAGATCGTCAAACCGCAATTGAATTGGGTCCAATGTCGCCAAAAACAGTTTATGGGTACGTATGATAGATACAGTATAATAGACTCGAGAGCTGGTCATAACAAGGCGAATGAAATAAAGTGACTTGACAATGCTTTCGAGACGTTTTGAAGTGACGTGTCCACCGATTGAGAAAGGCCAAGGGCACTGAGTCTGGATTTGTCATTTCACATTTGAAACCATTTGAAAGCTAATCGGTCAAATGATTGGCTCTAAATTTGCCAATCTTGAACGATTTTGACACATTTAAGATCCAATTGTTTGAAAACACGGACGGAATGTATCACAGACCTCGAGGAAGAAGAAAAATTGGAAGACAAACCTCAATTTTTCAGAACAAAGAAAACGACTGCCTTTTGTCTACTTTGAATTTTTAAAAACTATTCCTGACCAACCTACTATACAAGGGTTGTATAGATCTGCCAACAGTAACTCATTGGTAGATCAAATTTCATATAAACATTAATTATTGAAGCTAAATTAATGATTAACTCTCTTTACAGGAAATCCCATTCCTTGTAGCGGTATTGAAAAATCCGCCCCCCCCCCAAAAAAAGAATGCACAAAAAAGAGTGACCGAATCGTTCATTTTCGCGTTCATCCAAAATTACTTTTAAAGCTTTGTAACTGACTTAAGGTCGGTTGTTGAAATAGTTTTGAAGTATACTTGAAGCATTTATAGAAGCATAGAGAAACACAAAAGAAGCATATGAGATGGAATAGAAATAGCCATGCTCGATCAAGTTTTACTACATAAGCTGCGTTTTTCAATTGCAGCTAATATAGCGAAACTTGATCGAGCATGGTTACTTCTACTTCGCCTCGTGTTCTTCTTTCATGCTTCTAGATATGCTTCTACTATACTTCAAAACTATCTCAACAACCGACCTTTAATGCTATGTTCATGTTTGATTGGGATTTCGGGAAAATGATATCTTGCCACAACTGCTCAAAACCAAAAGAAAGTCGTCGTGGAATATTGTGAATGAATAAGGCTGAGCTTGTTTATCCCCCCTCTTTCGCTTATCCTGGACTTTGGTTGCTTGGATGAAAGTCAACCCAAGCTTCAAAGACCAGATTACGAGCCTTTGTGTGGTCCTGTCTTGAACATGTTCCATGTATTTTGGTCCATTCATATCGTTGACCTTAGACTTTTGGGCCAAGTTTGCTGAACTCCAAATCGAAAGTCAAGGGACCGCGTTGGTTGTTAAAAAAGATGACATTTCCTTGCTTTCAGTGTTCTTTTTGCCACCATGAGCGAGAACATTTTGATGATTCGACCCTTTGAAAATCTGAATAATAACTTTTTGTGAAAGAGTTGGGGCTAAAGCTGATTCCCGAAGTCAGGAATCTAGAACTTGAGGTCAAAATTGTGCTCGAAAAAAGGGGGGGGAGATCTGAACCTTTAGGAGTTTGCTCTTCAGAATATTGATGAGCCATCTTTTAGTGATCTGACCTTGGATCAATGAGAGGTTGTTCTTCGAACTTCACTGCGGCATGAATTGACGAGATCTCACACCATGCCAGTAAAACTTTAAAGCCTGAGTTGGAGAGACGAGATATTTTTTTTTTATGATTTTTTTGTTTTTTGGCTTTGTGATCCATTTGGGAAAGATGACGTTTTGTCATGTTCTGACGGAATTGAAGCTTTTGTCTCAGCACTTCCGAATCGTCTGAGTTCAAAGTTCGAGACATGATGGTTTGTCAAATATTTGACCACATTGTCTTAGTTTCGTTGTTTCTAAAGTCACGGAAACGAAAGCTTAAGCAATGTTTGAAAAATGACTGTTTGGCACCAGAATCAATAGAAGGAAACAATCGAAAACAATATCTCATTTTGCAGAAATACTCGAATCATTTGTTTGTCTTTATCATTAAATAAATTTGTGCCTTTGCACGCGACATGAAACATTTCCAATCAAACTACATGTTTGACAATGTCGCCTTTTGAATCCAACAGGAGACACTTGAAGTCTATTTTTGAATATAACCAAAACGAACCAAGCTGTCATGTCCAATGACAATATTCATTTGATCCAACAAAACGATTTACGAATGAGTAATTAGAGGAGCTCTTGTTAATGTCGAGGTGGATATGTCCAGATATCTGGCAGAAGCAAAAAATCGAGATTTATTGTTTTTTTGCGAGTTAGAAAGGTCATAGGTGAACGCTGGATACATTTTTGGGCATGGAGAAATGTTATCGATTTGAGACATTTTTCTTTCTTCCTTTTACCTCAGACATTAATTAGCAACAATTATGTATCATATGCTGGCAAAAATAGGTTTAATGAAATGAATAACGCGATCGCAAAGACAAATGTTTTCATGGCAACTATATTTTTGGTCAAGTTTGTAACACAATCCTGTTCAGTCCATTTTTTTCTTATTCACAATTTAAGAACGGTTCCAAAGGGAACATTTTTCCATCGATTTTCGAGCAAGATTTCAGTTTGATTTGACTTTTCCAGTAAATTAACTTCAAAGATTGGAAAGTGCTCAAGCTGTGCTATGAGAAAGGAAATGAAGTGAGCTTAAAACTCTCCGCGTTGATCCACCTTCCTTTTTGTAACAACTCAAAGGAGAATCTTCATCAACTACAAATACTAAAACTTTGTGTCAAAAGTCAATTCAAAAACTTGGAACACTTACCAGAACTCGCCATTATGAGAATGCTACAATGCAATTTGTGTTTGACCAAGATTGGAGTGTTCTCAATTTGAAGGATCCAATGCACTTTTGGGACAAAGCTCACTCTCATTTGGGGAGCTTTTGAGTGCAGGGTTAAACCATGACCGTGGCTTCCTATTAGTGCTAATTCATGTTGGAAACTCTTGGATAGAGAAGTAATAGTGCACGGTGTTCCGAATGGCGTTTTAGGTTTGAATCAAAATACCCAAAGACACCATGGCACTTTTTGGACCCATAATTCAATGGGGAACAACTTTACTTTTATTGTATTATATAAGATTAGGTCCAGGGAAAAAGTTATATACCTAAAAACCTATTAAATATAACATTTTTTAACAAACTATTTAATCCATATTTAGAGACCATTTAGTTACCTAATGAATTCAAATTGAACAAAAATTCATTCAGCAACAGCTGAGTTATTTGACTTTGAATGGTCCATTTTTGACCCAAAAAGCCGAAAAACGCTACAGTTATATGAAAAAACAAATTCCCAAAGATTTCACATAGCTTTTCAATATTGCAAAAATAAATGTTTTTTTTTGAATTTTGGAACTTATGTCAAAATACCTCAAAATAAGAAAAAATATCACTTAAAAGGTATTTAAAATACATTTTCCATTAAAAAACTTTTGCAGTATCAAAGACACTCAAAGTTGGGTAATAATTTAAAGTTTTGAAGAAATCGGTTAATGTTTCAAGTTTCGATTTTAGTCCATTTTGAACATGGTCCTTCTAGAAATCGAAATTTTGGATATGACTCTGTTAGACATTTTTATTTGTAATTTTGGCACAACACACATCATAGCGTACCCTAAATTGTTTTGAAAATAACTTTCCAAAAATCTTATTTAAGTGCATTTTAAGTGATATTTTTTTCACATTTTGAGCTATTTTGACATAAGTTCCAAAACTGAAAAAAATCATTTATTTTTGCAATATTGAAAAACTATGTGAAATCTTTGGGAATTTGTTTTTTCATATAACTGTAGCGTTTTTCGGCTTTTTGGGGTCAAAAATGGACCATTCAAAGTCAAATAACTCAGCTGTTGCTGAATGAATTTTTATTCAATTTGAATTCATTAGGTAACTAAATGGTCTCTAAATATGGATTAACTAGTTTGTTAAAAAATGTTATATTTAATAGGTATATAGGTATATAACTTTTTCCCTGGACCTAATCTTATATAATACAATAAAAGTAAAGTTGTTCCCCATTGAATCGTGGGTCCAAAAAGTGCCATGGTGTCTTTGGGTATTTTGATTCAAACCTAAAAAGCCATTCGGAACACCGTGGACGGGAACTAACGAAGGATCTGTTCAATCTGACCCACCCTCTCTACTGCAATAACCAAGATTTTCACCATCTACCGCTACCCAACTGTATCTGCACTGTCTGTCAATCCCCGCTTCATTTCTTCCATGTGCACTGAGACGTATTCTAGTCAGCTCATCTGTGATATCACTTTCTAGTCGACCATTTTAATGTTTTTCCCAATTGACATGTCACCACTGCATTTATATGTATTTTTGCATATTTATACGCCCTGACATGACCATGAGTCGCAATAAAACTTATTATTATAATTTTGCCTGAAATTTAGGCATGAGTTGATAATATGAACTTATGCAACATTCGATTTTTTGTGGAATTTCATTGAACATCTTGCACACTATATCCATCTTGATGGCTCCCTTGTTATTTGTTAACATAAAATCAAGTGTGTCCCGCAAATTGAAGAAGCCGTTATGTTGCTTCATACTTTTTAGCTATTTAATGAAGAATTATTTCTTACGTGCATTAGTAAATCACTAGTAATAGTCCCCCAAAAATAGATTGACCGACTATGCTTTCAAAAGCTTTTGAGCAATTGACAAAAATGATTTTTGAAGAAAAGTTTTCTTTTTTGCTTTTTGGAGCTTGTCAAATAATTTGAAACATATAGCTCAACCTAGCTTCCTAAAGCAAACTGAAAACTTTAAGTCAAACATAAAATGAAAAGTCAACTTGGCCCTCTTGTAGAATGTTTGAGGAAATATTTCTAAGAAATAACTTAAAAAATAAAGAATTTATGGGCGAATTGTTGAGAATTGTCAAGATATTCATGTTCTATTTATTGTGAAATCAACGTCTTTGTCAGTTAAATTAAATAAAATTTCTCACCTTCTTCGGAACTTTGGTGTTTTTCATTCAATTTTTGAATGGATGGATGAAATTCATCTCCCTTTCCATTTCCTTTTCCCTGTCCTTTTTTCTGGGCACAACATTCTTGGACTAAAACCAAACTGGCCATGAAGCCCAACAAAGCAAGTCTGAAATTCATTTCTTGTGCAGAAATTTACAACTTATTCAAGATCTGATAATTTCTATCAGATTGAAGAGATGGTATTGCTCGATTGAAAGTTCAGATGATTGGAAGTCAAATTTGCTCTCCATGCAGTTAATATGGTGAATGACTTCTGCCTCTCTTAGGGACCTTCAATTTATACCTTGGCATAAAAGATTTAAGACGCATCTGTTTCCGATTATGCCATTGAAAAAACTAATCCCCTGGCAATTCTCAAAACATTTGGTGTTAGACATTATCTAGGTTGTAAATGACAAATTTGAAACATTGTTTGCTTAATATTTTTTACTTACTTTTCCTGATCAACCCACTATTTAAGAGTTGTGCAGATCTGCCAACAGTAACTCGTTGGTAGATCAAGGAACATAAAAAAAAAACATTTCATCAATGATTAACTGTCGTTTTATGATTGACTTTCTTTTCAGGGAATCCCATTCCTTGTAGCGGTAGTAAAAAATCCTCAGACCAATAAAAAAAGGTTAAACAAAAAGTTACAGTTGCAGTTGAGAATGTTAGCTGTCAACGAAAAAAAGGTTGCATTTTCATTAATTTATAAAACAAATGGTGATATATCCACACATCTTTATTGTGTTTGATGAGACCAATCTCATTTTACTTCTTGGACAGGAAACGGGCCAAAGATTTCCCTAAACTTATCCTACAAAGTACATCAATATTATTCGGAAATTTTGGACTCATGCACGCAACCATTTTTCAGCTGTTGTCCCGCGAAAAGCTGAGTTCTTTGTATAAGGACTGTGCCGCTTTGAAATAGGTGCTTTTTCCCCAGTGTGATGAACTTTATTCTAATAGTGCTGCGTCGTCATATTTTAGAATGTAAAAAAACGATTATTTCTTACATTTTTTCAAGGGATCTTTTTCTTGGTTCCCTTTGCATGATATGAATCGATTAAACATCTTGATTCTGGACTTCAAGAAATGATTTATATGGTATTTGAGTTTTTGAAAATCATTGATTGCGTCATGCTGCCAGTACATAAAAAACTGAGGACATTTTTACTTCAATGAAACAGTGATTTCTTCCTAGGAAATGAGTTCTACCGAAAGCAGTCCTCCAATCGTGATTGATTTGGAATCTACAATGGTTAACTTGAAGTCATGAGAAAAAAATGAACATATGTATCAATCATGAACGTTTGAATTTGAACTTCAAAATGAAGCAACCACCAAACCTCGGACTTATCTCATAATTCCGATCCGACTGCAATTTCTTCCATGGGCCCAACATGACCATTTCCACATTTTTTTAATTGCAAAGGTGTCAGAATCTTATTTCTGCAGCTGAGACTTTTGTGTTGGGTCTGATTCATTTTACATTCGGTGTTCCAAATTAGATCCAAGTTTTGTTGTTATAGGGTGTTTATTGCTTTGTAGCGTAATTAAAAAGTCTTGATGAAACATCACAGAATTTGTTGTTCCATCACTCTGAAATAAGTATGAAATATCTGTAGCTGCCACTCCGGTTTTAGGCAAACACTTGATGTCATCAGATCGACGGCTAATAGATATCTGTGCTTTTGTGTGGAGCAAAGTGTGTGCGTCCCATGATGCATTTTTTATGGATCCATAATCTCTGTTTGACATACACGTTGTAAAACAGTTCAATCGCAAAAAAATGAATAAAACAGAGAAGTCAGAACGAAGATTCATCTCGTGTTCTAAAACGAGGAATTGTTTCCTTTGCTGCACATACTACTATTCGTCATTGCTTATTTTATGGCTCTCATGTGAAAATGATAGTTTTAATGAATTCAGAGAAAGTCGTGTTTAAAGAAAGTATTTTGAAACATACTTCTTTTTTGGTTATTTAAGTAACTATCTGATGCTCTAATTTCACTTCAACTACATACTATTTAAATCACGATGAAGAGATTTACCGAAATAAGTGTGAAAATTACAAAAAAAAAAACATATAAGAACATGACCAAAAGGCAAATGGCGCTTCTTTAGACAATTTAATGAAACAATCTATTCGATTCGTCGATTTGAAAAATTGAAAGTCCGGCCTTTTCTACACAATTTATACTCATGATGAAGATTCACGCTGGTTGATCTTCAAATGACCTCCATCAAACACTAAAAATGGGAATGGTGACGCGTTATACGTATATTTTACTTAATAATAAGTTACGTAAGTATTCATTGGCTATAAATTACACAGTAATCAGTAGCGGATCATTAACAATTAAAATTGGGGCATCTGGAATGGCTTGATTTGAACCACAAAGTTGGGCAACGTGGTGGATTCTGAACCAGTATTACTTCCGTACATTTGTCCGCTGAAAAAATCGTGCTTTCGATTGTTTGGACGAGAGTAAAATGGATTACTCTTAAAATGGTCGGGAATATCTGTTGATACATAAGTGGGCGACGAGGTTGCCGCTTCTCCGCTTGTTGCGTCTTTGCTAGGTTTGTTGTTTTGATGGCTTCTTTCCTCAAATCCACCCCCGTACTCATTATAGCTCACATATTCGTCATCTAGGGAGTTATCATGGCTACTTGATGGTAGTTCAAAGGTCTCATCAGTGTTCCCAATGCCAATGTCATCATGGTGTCCAAGCTCATGATGATCGGAGCCATCCAAACTGAGAGGAATGGCTCCGTGGCCATGGTGATCATCTACCAAATGCCCTTCTTCATGATGACTGATATGATCATCACCACTCTCCAAATGAAGAGAACCATGAACTCCATTGCTATAGGTCTCTGTGGAAAGGTCAGGATGGGACTCATGTTCTTGATATGCAGAGTGATCATCGGAACCGTAATCGTGACCTTCAATATGATCCGAATGGCCATAGCCACCTCCTCCTCCACAAATCTTTCTTGGAACTTGCTTTGCCACCTGAGTATGACATATTGTTAAAGAATCTGGAGAGGAAATTTACTTTTAAAGATGTTTTTAGCACACTTTTACCTGTCTCTTCTTAGTTGATGGAACCGATTTGCAGACCTTCTTAGGGACACTTTTGCACAGTTTCTTGGGGACATCCTTTGGGGTGTGAACTGGGATATTGGCACATTCCTTTTTGGGCACAGAAGCGCAGTGTTTCTTGGGAATCTTTTTTGGGATGTTCACACAATGTGATTTGGCCACCTTATGACACTTCTTTTGAGGCACTTTTCTTGGAATCTGAAATGTCAAGAGGCAATAAATTAGCATTGAATTTGTCAGCATCATGTTTGCTGTACCTTTTTAGGTAAGGATTGACATTTTTTGGTGGGCACATGATCACATTTCTTCTTTTTGTGATACCCATAGCCCACATCTTTGCATTTTTCCACATACACATGCCCACATTTCTTCTCATATTTAGTGTCATAAACAGTTTTATAGAAGGTTAGACACTGGAAAAGAAAATACATCAATTAACCTGGGCTCAACTCCAAAAATCATCAACCACAAAAACCCCTACCTTTGTGTCAAAGCTCACATCACACTTCTTCTCAAAAATGGTGTCATAACTGGTATGACATTTGGGCACATAGGACACGTCACATTTTTTCTGGTATTTTGTGACAAACTTGGTCTCATAAACAGTTTTACAAGATTTCTTGTAACTCGTTGAGCATTTGTCCACATACACTGTGTCATGGATTGTGTCATAGACGGTCACATATTTGGTCACGCAACTCTTTCCATAACCGTCTCTAGGTTGCGCTGGAGGCTCCAGTTCTTTTGCTTCTGCTTGGGCAGGTTCCTCTTTGGTTCCTTTCACAATGAGCCACAAACATGAGCATAGTAAAAATCGATGAAAATGCGGGTTCCAAAAATGGAGCATTCTTGGTTTGTCAAATCTTGGGCGTTTTTCTATTGGAAAAAGAGGATTTCTTTTTAGAACAGATTAGTTTCCAATGTTTGTTACAATCGGTTGTGCCAACTCAAATTTGAGAGATTGAGAAACTACTTCAAATGCTGAAGTTGTTTTGTGATTTTTTTTAGTCGCATTTTTTGTGCTGTAAGTGCTTACAACTGTGTAAATTCTTTTTCCATGAATGACTAACCAACTAAAATTTTACAACCTGCTTCATAGATGTTTAAGCCGATAGAATCAATGTTTTGTTATTTTTGGATTTAGCTGAATAATACATTTCTTGTCAATCCAGATTAAATTTGGCAAACCAGACTTGGATATTTATTTACTCTATTTTTCGGTAATTTGTTTCAACAAGTCACTTTCAGTTTTTTTGCCCCATTGTGGTAAATAATAAAGTATCTCTTTAGCCTGAGTTACCAAAAATATCTAGTTACAATATCACCAGTAATAAAAATCTCGAAAAAAATATTAGTCGACAAAATGGATCCACCGAAAACTAAAAGCTATTAACCTATCCAGAGACGTTCTATACTCACAAAGGAATTCTTCAAATTTTCATTTGAAAAGTTTTGTGCCTTCAGCTCCATAGGCATAAAATTGTGAAATATCCATTTGACGTTTAGTGGATTATGAATAAATATTGCGTAATTTTAAATGATTTGATTTCCTTTCTTTCTGTCATCATGCACATAAAGATACATAGAAATTAAGTTTGTTAAGAAGTAAAAAATATAAGTTTTCTAACAATTTTGCTACTTTTTCTACTTGGACCAAAAAGAAATGATTGCATTAGGTATAACTGATCAATGACGCTTACCTGATGTATCTAAAAAAGGTTGCAAGTTTGGTCTTGATGATGAATCTTAACTCATGCTTTGTACTGTTTGTCTCACTGAACTAATACCATGATCACTTCTATCAATGTTTCTCTGAGTGCGTTGGCGTTCACATCAATTACTCAACTGACCAGACCTATGAAATGTTGCCGTTCTTTATAGATCTTTTGACATTTGATGCCAACGTGAA
Organism: Tigriopus japonicus; assembly: GCA_010645155.1. Lineage (NCBI taxonomy): Eukaryota > Metazoa > Arthropoda > Copepoda > Harpacticoida > Harpacticidae > Tigriopus > Tigriopus japonicus. The sequence goes on from CM021323.1 coordinate 7,327,168, forward strand.
CCCTGAAAGTCCTCTCTTTCATTTTAATGCAGTTACTGTGCAGTTTTTCCCCCTCTTTTTCCAAAACTTCTTTCATTTCATTTCCTTTGAGCCAAAGTCAAAACGAGTCCACCATGCCAAAACTGACAATGGACTACTTAATCACTTTGAAATAGTGGAGTAGACATATTTATAGAAAAGAATTACGTGGAAAACAGTGAAACATTTGAAATATGACACAAGAAGAGAATGTGACACAAATCTGACAAGAAATTGGTTGGAGTTCTTCTAATATGTTTTTTTTAAATCTGAAAGTTGCATGAGGATTTCATGAACTTGATCCTTTTGCTAAACAATATTGGGTTTTATCCAGAAGTAAAACAATTGATATCTTGATTATTGTGACTTAGTGATTCATACTAATGCCACATCAACCAGTGCTTACAAACTCATTGATTGCTCTTTGTAGTTGCATTATTATCATTTTAACAATGTTTTAATAATCCATTACAAAAAAATGTATATTTCTAAGCTTGATTCTTATAGGGTCTATTGTTGAAATACTAAAAAAAGAAGTTTTGGTCAGCTTTATTTTACAAAATGGAAAACGAGAGCAAAAAAATTCTCAATACAAATCAATCTTGTAGGCAGCCATTGCTTGAATTTGTCTGCAGAAATTATCCAATTAAAAGTGAAATGCAAAGGAATTGCAAGTTTAAATTTCAAAAAAACGACAGGGCTAATTTACAGTTTCCATCTGTCCACACTACTCATTATCAGTGTCTTTCTATATAAGATGCTACAGCCTACAGTCAAGACATGAAAAATACTCAAAGCAGATAAATTTCTTCCCAATAAATATTTTTGCTGCTGGCAAAAACTTAATAAAATACCAGTAGAAAAACTATTCATTTAAGAATAATTTTTGCCTTTGATCAACACTATTCTTATTCTCAACTTCAAATGTGTTGAACACTATTTGATCCCATAATATTAAATGTTAAAAAAATATCTAAAAGTCATGATTTAATTTTGTATATTAAATAGTTTAGTGCAAGGGTCGGCAATCATTTTTGGGTCAAGGCCCACGAAATTTCATTCCTGTTGTCAGGGACCCACTGGACAGGCTCAGGGTTCCACAAATTAGCAATCAAAGAGCTTTGGACCCACAAGTACAGTACTATGGATGGCTCTCAGGCCCACTATTTTGGACTTTCGCCATAGCTCCTGGGCCCACCAACGACCACCCTTGGGCCCACATTTGGGCCGCGGCCCACCGGTTGCCGACCCCTGGTCTAATGGAAACCCCACCTTGAACGGCGCCATTTTTGTTTGTTTGTTTGTTGAGGAGTCAGAACGCAGCTTTGCAGCTGCGATCTGATAGAGGCTGTCCGCCATATGGGGATATTGCCGCTCCACTTGGACAAGCTAACAAGCAAGCATTAATTTTTACCTCACCCTCGGGAATGACCCCAGGTTCGCCCATTTAAGCCGTCAAGGGCCGTGACTTCTGCATGTAACTTAATACCACAGGTCACTAGGACTCGGCAAGCCCGGGATCGAACCGGGGCTTGCCTAGTATTTGGCATTGAAAGACAGTTCAATGCTAAATTTTGACTCCGAAGAGTTGAGTTTTGAGGGTGGCAGTCAGCCGGGATCGAACCCCAGCCATCTGCACGACAAACCGACGCAGTACGCACTACGCCATGCCTCACCCCTGGTCTAATGGAAACCCCACCTTGAACGGCGCCATGTACACCCAGAATTAGATCCAGTTAAAACAACCATTGTGCTCACAATAAAGATTATTAATATAAGAAAAAAATATTGGATTCAAAATAAAATCCATTGTTGACTGTTCTAACAAATAATTTTCTTTCATCCAATTTTGACACATTTTTGGTGAGGGATGAGTTTTGTGCCACATCCATGATTTTCTAGAAGTACACATACCTCTTCTCCTTGTCAAATTTTCCAGATCAACTAACCTCATGATAATGGTACTTAGTACTCCTCGTTGAGGTTCATTTGGGTGGAAGTGTCCCGTCATCATTGCATCTCTTCTTTTCTTCCCTTTCAGTTTCATTTCAGGGAGTGAGCCAAATCTGAAGTTCAACAACGGTCTCTCTCTTAGATCCATAATCGACCTTGAATCCCTCATTAGCTTAGTTTCAACGTTCAGTCGCGATGCATTAATTCAGAGCAAAGAGATCTATCTTCGTTTTGCTTCAGATCTTGACATTGAACTTTTGCACTCGAACTCGGAAATGACTTCAAACACGACCCCCAGGGTTAAAACTTTGAAACAAAAACACAAAAATAAGAGTCATCTCCATGAGAAGTAATGAATGGTTAAAGGTTTCATTGCTTTATTGAACTAAAAATCATAGCGTGAATTTGTGAAATTATCACCCCCGGTAGTTTTTGTTGTTGTTCTTTGCCTCCGTTGTTGTTGTTTTTCCGCACATTTCTTGGTCTTCGGGATTTGTTTGGTTCGTTCAAAATCGATTCATTGCTCCGACATCATTGTATCGGTATCTCTATTTGATTTGTTGCTTCAAATGTTGTAAAAATTCAAAATAGGAGAAGGAATTATCTTGTCGGTCCTCAACCATCCTTTCCACAAAATAATGTCGCGATTTGCCATCCTCCCTGAAAAACAATCAAATATATATTTGAGCACTCTTTTTGGAGTTCTCTGTTTCAAAATTATTCATTCTAATCTTCACTCTAGTATGACATATAATAATTTAAAAATTCTTTGACAATCTCAATTTGTGATACTATAAATTTGATACAAAAGTAACCTAACCTCTATTGAATTGATATTGAAGGGGTAAAACATGTCTAAACATATGTAATGTTACTATCTGTACACCAAATCAGCATGGTTGTAAGAGAGACAATGAATAAATCATAATTGGTACAAAGGTAATTTAGGAATTTCCATCATTTTTATCTTGTGTGTCCTGAATACACATCTGTTCCTAAAGTATGTCCCTATCAATCATTCTGTCATGCTCATTTGTTTTTGGTTTTTGACAAAAATGACTAGGTTTCGTGAATCTTGCCTAACAACTTCCGCAACGCCCGGTAATAATCACACAACCTAGCATGCATCCTTGCATTGATTTCAAAATCTAAGTAATATTTTCAGAAACATTGATTCCGCTTACCTGATCACTCTGATAGGTGCAGGATAGGCTTTATTGCTGTTCAGCCAATGGACAAAGTGGCGTAGTCTTTCCGATTCAGGTGTTTCCAGCTCTGGGAGTTCAGTTATGGTTTCATCTACATCTTGAATCCTTGAAAAAGAAAGCAAAATAAAGGTTTTCAAACCTGCACTAATAAATCCTCATCAATATCCGCCTACCTTTGAACCCCAAAGATCCTCTCCAAAGAGAATTGGTGCAAGCCTCGCGAGATGTAGACCATGATGATATCACAAGCATCCAATAGATACAAACCCGTGGCCGAGATGCGCTCAAAGCTCAATTGAAGCCGAGGAGGTTGAGGAATCAGGATCTCTTCATCGTCATCGCCATCCTCAAGAGCTCCTTCATCCGTGAGCTCATCCACGCGATACATGTCAGGGTAGATGTATTGAAGCAACTAAAACCATTCAAGGGTGTCTTTTATATCTATGTAACTGATCTATGAATTAGCCTTCTTCAAACTGTAGTTAATAGTGTTTTCAACTTGAAACTAGTGAAAAATTTTATGTTCTGATGCAACTGATACAAAATTTGCTTTATTCTCAAGACACTTTGTGGTATTAAACGTCAGAGCTTTAAACCCCATGATTTGATTTTGTTGTGAAGATGTTAAACTTACTTACGGTTTAGCATCCATATTATCTTATCGGTTATAATGTTAAAAAGTTTAAGGAAAACAGGGTCTTGTATTTCAATAATTGCTAGATAAATCTTAAAGGTCGCTGAAAATACGCTTAAAACAAATTTTGTAAGCTTCTTCTCTTTTGTCAAAAAGAAGATCAAAGGAGTTTTTAACAATATGCAATGTCTCCTGAACATACTTTTTAATGTCTGACGACGTTTCAAGGTGCTTGTTTGATTAGAAACCTAGATAAATCAGAGATGCACAGGCTTTCAACCAAAATTTGAGCTTTTTTTTTGGGAACCATTAGCCGTTCCAAACAAAAAACTCATTTATATTTTGGAGACAACAATCGCCCATACAAACGTAGGTTAATTTATTTGCATTATATTTTGTCAACACTGAAAATTTCAAGTCGCATACTTTGCATCAAATCAATGAAAATATTGACTTTAGCTGACGCAAAATGTTCTGGAGTTAGATAGAGAGGCAGAATTTAAGCATTTTAGTGTGACGCAAAAAAAAAGAAGGGAAACAAACAAGACAGCCAAATCTCAATCATACCATCTCTGATTTTTCTAGGATCCCTAATTCACATTACAAAACTTTGTGATTTCCTCAAACATTTCAAGGTTGATTAAACTCTAAAAGGCATTGGACTAAGACAACTGTCTCTTTTCAGAGAAGCAAACACTAAATCAGAGGTCTTACCTGGCTCAAAGGGAGGGATTTGAATCGTGCTATGCAATCAGAGCGATCATCCGCTTTTTGACCAGAGCGAAACGCAACCTATTGCAAATAGATAATAGTTGTTACTTGGCCATGTGTTGTATTGTGTACCATCTATCTATGAACACTCCTTACAGATCTCATGCAGGCGAGTGTGTAAAGCGGTAGAAGTCGGAGAGACTGCGCCATAAGCAATCCCGTGGGGTGACCCATGCTGGAGTAGGTCTTGTACGTTTCAAATGCATCCAAATTAGCCACCACCATGCCCTCTTTAGCGTCAGGGATGGATCCGCTCAATGCACGTTCAGCACCTGCAGCATCATTTTGAGAAAATTATATGGTCCTTAAAGCACCTGGGAGGTCGCAATGAATACGGTTAGCAGGTTAGTGTAATAAAAAATAAACATTTTTTGCTCCCTGCCACAAGAAGTTGACCAGTTGTCAGACTTCTCAGAGAATTGGGATTTTGGATACAATACAGGGTGCACCACTACAAATTGGACATGAAGAATTGGTAATTTAAGGAAACTGAGCCGTCAAATCAAAAGACATTTGTTCCAAATGATGTTGATTGCAACAATATTTAACAGATCTATTACTAAGTTATTCGATATAGAGGCTCTTGCTTTAAACCACGGTCTTGAATCTCCTCTTTGCACATGAGCAAAAAATGCGCACCTGCTCTGCGGGAATTTTAGTCCGTGCAGCTTTAAAAGCTGCATCCAAGGAAGCCACATTTTTTTTAACCTTTACTCCTCACCTTCTTCTCCAGAATGGCCTAACTAGTAAAGTTCTTGGATAAAGATCTGGTTAATTTGATTGAAGCAATGATCCTCACAGACCTTCGATGAACAATGTTATGATCTTTTTACGAGCATCTTTCATGGTTGCCTTTTTTTCTTGCTGAAACACCTAAAGTCTCCAAATCCCCTCAAAATGATAACAAGTGATTGGCCTATGAGCTGGATTTGGGGGTCTTCGCGCTAAAATTGAAATTGGCATTGCTGGCCTTTATCAAACCTCTATCAGATTTTAAGTGGCGCACCCTGTAGAACAGATGTTTTGTGTCAGTCCTTAAAAGGTTGCACCTGTCTTCTACTTTGCTGGTTGCGCTTAAACACATGTTTTGTCTGCCTGAAAGCATACTACTAGTATACTTTAATTATTGGTTTCCGGTGTTTTTAAGCTTTCAAAGACATTAGGTGGGTTGTTGAGGTAGTTTTGAAGTAAAGTAAAAGCAAATCCAGAAGCATAAAGGAAGGGTGAAAGAAGCATATGAGGTGAAGTAGAAATAACCATGCTCGGTCAAGTTTTGCAACATAAGCTGCGATTGAAAAATGCAGCTTATGTAGTAAAAAGCTTGATCGAGCATGGCTATTTCTACTCCATATCATATGCTTGTTCTATGCTTCTAGATATGCTTTTACTATACTTCAAAACTACCTCAATTACCGAACCATTATTTACCTATAGCTTTGGTTTAGACATCTATTGAATTCCCCCAAAAAGGCTAAATAAAGGTTGGAAAACATTAAGTTGCGCACCCTGTAAACATAGTGTCTCAAGTCATATGCTACCATGGTATCGCAATCGTTCTTTTTTTCATTTGTGCCCCCTATCCCTTTCACTAAAAAGCAAGGATGTGCCTTACCGAATTTGGCCAACATGCCAACAATGGCCTCTTGGTCTGCTCCATTCATGACTTCCGAGACGTTGGTGGTGGTAGGCAGACAAATGGTGTGCACACGGATCCGTCTCTCACCCTTACTCGAGGTATACAATAGGGCAGCTTGAAAGCAAACCTCACGAGAATCACGCAAATCGTCCTCAATGGACACCTGTGAAGCAAACAAAAAGACAACTTTAGTGAAAGATAATTTCATTATCGGAGGAAAAAAGAGTTCTTCATTAAGGGTGGATTGACTTAGAATAAACGTGGATTAGGATTTCGAAAAAAACTAAGGTTTTGTGTTCCCTATATTATCAGGTTTCTTTTGACCCACAGTTTAAACGATGTGCGATCAGCTAATCAAAATCAAAACAAGAAATACTGTTCACAGTTTTCAGCTGATCATCTCCAAAATTTTGTTAGATGTTTTGCGTTTGTCAATTAGAGAGGACACGCTTGGAATCTGATTGTCCTCCCATAGTTAAAAAATAAAGGCATGACCGCTATGAATTTAGATAGGGCCATATGTATGTATAGGGGGATGAATAGAGACTACAAGTCATATCAACAAAACCATAGATTTTTTACACTGGATAGCAGACGGCCTCATGAACATCCAACTTGATTGATTTTGGTTTACTAAAAGTTCCATTTTTCTTCTGAACTAGAGTCTAAAAACATGCTTGAGTATAGTTTAGTACATGGACTGCGTATGTTGAATTCAAAATGTTGCTTAATTATACTCAAGCCTTTTGAAGACTACTTCATGTGCAAGTCTTGCGCTTACTTAAAGTATTCATTATGATTGAAACTCCATTATTTCTCTCTGACCCGGTATGACATATAACTTATATTGTGTGTTTTTTCTGATTCTTTTGGAAAGAAGGTATCCATTAAAGGAAAGGAAAAAAGGTTTCCATTACTGACCAACACAACCAAAAAATTGATGGCATCGCACCTCTTTTGGGTGGTCATTCATAACAAAAGTGACCTCCTTAGAAATGACAAGGTAAATTGTTATTTTGTCGATTTATTGCCCCGAACAACTTAAAAAAATACTTGCCCAACATTTTGTTTTTCTTAACAAATACTGCTTTCATTAATAAGCCTTTTAATGTCCGCTCAAAGTAATATGTATAGTCAATAATTATGAAAACGTGCGTACTTTGTGGTCTTCCCTCTTACCAAAGCTAAAAATAATGAAGGTTGTACAGCAATAAATTCTTGGTTTAGAACGGGTCTCTTTTCGTAAAAAAGCACCACCAAACGTACCTTTATATGGGATTCAGTATCAAATCAATTGACTTGTGCTTAAGGGTCAAATGGAAAATCATACAGAAAATAAACAAAAGAAACCGCATTATTTTGACCAAAATATAACGCGAGAGAGCAGAATTATAGGGAATTGCTAGCAAATCAACTTATCATTTAAACTTAAAACGGCAAACGAATCATTTAAGGAATAATCTCCGGATTAAGCTAAATTAAGAGCGACTTAGCGCGCATCAGTACCTCCACAACAGGAAGTGTTTTTAGTCATTCCAGTCCTTTCTACTATGCCATGTGAATATTGTGTTCGACATCATTTTTCATCAGAAGTAAACATTGATTCTTGGCTCTTTAAAAATCCCCCTCTTTTCATCTCTCCCCTCTCTTTCTTTCTGTGCTTTCCCCATGAAAATGAGAAAGCTCCGTCTGCCCTGTTCATAATCAGTACATGGAGAGAGAGAGAGGAGAGAGTTCAGTATTTGGACGAGAAGGGCTGGGCAACCGGCGATTATTGATCACTCCCAGAGCATGGAGCCTTCACTGGAACACATAGTACACATCTGCTTGGCAAAGAAGAAGAGGAGAGGAATTGGTGGTGGTGGAGGAGGGGAAGCTGGGTCGTTTGATCTATAAAGCTTCATACTGTCACAGGTTCAGCAATCCATCCTTTGAACGTGAGCTAGAACTTGATCTTCCTCATCTTTTACCTATGCTCTGGAGGTACCGGCCTGTTGGGGCTCAGCTGAAGCATCATGATCCCTCAGGGCAACAGTACACATCAACAACAACACTCGGTACCTTTGGTGGTGGCTCACAAATCCGCTCCTCCATCAGACACCATGGTTGCCCCTCCTCCTGTGACGAATTCCAACGGCAAGGATCCGTATAAAAAGTTTGAGGCACTCATTGCCCAACATTATCCGGATCCAAGCACAGCGCCGCGGATCCTGGAGCCTGAACCCGGATTGTACCGATGTTCGTTTTGCAGCAGCTCCAAATCCGGCTGCAAGTTCAACATTTGGACACACATCAAGAGCATTCACTTGAAGTTGAAGGACTTCCAATGTGCGTTCTGCTCGTTCCAGGCCTCCCGGAAGTACAGTTTGGACACGCACTTCCGGAAGGCCCATCTCAAATTGAACGGGAACTTTATCCCTTGTCCGTCGTGTGACTTTAAGAGCACCAGTCTCAACTTGTTCATCACTCACACGGAGAAGGTCCACGGATTGGCCAATCTGGTCCGTTTGGAGACTTCCAGAGAGGATCCGTCGGTTCGTCGACAATTAGAAGACATAATCCAGTTCCGAACCTCGTCAGGACATCGAAACAAGGACAGCTTCCTAGTTGATTACATGCGCAAACTTCTGGGGTCGCCTTCATCTCCAGAAGGATCAGCCCTTCCCAAACGTCAAAAACTCAAACGAACCACCTTGAAGACCAAGGCCAAGATCAAGCCCATCGAAGATGAAGACTTTTCCGAGGAAGGAGGGGATGATGATGAAGACGATGATGATGAGCTGGTTGATGACAACCGGACCCGTTGCTACATCTGTCCCCGCTGTCAGAGAGCATTTATCAGTTCCACCCTCCTTGCTGGGCATTTGGTGGGTGCCCACGGCTTTGAGCAACATGCAGCCCAAAGGGTTGGCCTTCAGCCGGAGAACCGACAGCTCCGAAGGCCGTTGGAAACGTCAGGGTCGCTCCGAAGGTCCCCTCGGAAACTAATCACCCGTGAGCCTCGACTCATTCTTGAAGACATTCACAAGCCACGCTACTCCCCTGTTCCTCGACGGAAACCCGGTCCCAAGAGTCGAACCCAGATGTCTTCACAGTCCTCTTCCAACACCCCTCCGCCAATGGTGGCCAAGAAGTCCGTTCCTCTTCCAGCCTTCGTGGCCAAGAAATCCCTCCCTTCCGATCCGGACATCATCGAACCGCCACCTCCCACATCTAGTCATACCCCTCATGAGGAGAGTTGGTTGGATGAGGCTATTCATAACACTATGGACATGTCTCTGGAGCACCTGAACGCCTTGGCAGACACTTTTGAAGATGACACCGGCAATAACAACCTCCTGGAGGATCACCATCACCACTATCCTGAGAATGGCTTCTTCAAAGAGAACATCCCCAAACAAAGGACAGTCAAGTGGCACCGGAAGACCCACTATGAATGCTATTACTGTGACTTCCGCTCACTCAAGCTCCATGAGTTCACCCTCCACTTCAACGAGACCCATAGGAGCCAAGTTCTGGCGGACACGGCACCATTTCGAAAGCCTCCCAAAACCGATATGGCCGCCACTTCATATGTGGTCAATTTTGAAAACATGTGAAAAGGAGCTCGAGGTTTGGCCGATGACTCTTCCATGATTCCGACTCAATAATCCAAATAGTCACGAAACCCCCCAGTTTCTTTCTCCTTTTTTCCCCCCATCCTCTCATTCTCTCTCTGGTATTATTTTAGGTTGGGGTCGACCCCACTTTTATCCATGATTAGTCAATATTCACTGGATGTGCTTCTTCTATTGAAGATGATGAATAAACAGAAATTTGCAATTCAACTTTTGTCTGGTTGCTTTACGCTCTCTTAGTGGTAGCAGATTCTAATTTTATAATAAAAAACATTTTAATTGACACAAAGGAACAATTCAAGAAAGAACTTGTAAACTAATATTAGGTAAGCCCATTTCAATGATGCAAGCCAATCTTGCTACGTTTTCAGACTCAATTTGTTGTAAATTAAACATAAGCAGATTACATTCATTAATTTTCAATTGCTAAGCCCCTTAACGAAAGCCTCGTAAATTGTGATATTTATGCATAGAAGATCAAATATTTCCCATTTCAGTAGGGATATAGAGCCCTGGCAAATTAACTAAGCCTGTACCAAAGGTTAAAATGGCATATAAAGGGACAAAACTAATAAATAGCGAATTAATCTCATTTGAGCATAACTAACCTTCATTCACCCCAGAAGCCAAAAAACCCAAAATGCAAGGGCCAAGATTTTAGAGGTTCCATTTTTTGAAAGGTGTCTGAATTTGTTTCGTGTCTCTTACCTGCATGGCGAATCCTGCATCAGGATTGATATTTGGCAAGGACAACAAGTCCGTCGATCGCACGAAAAAGTTCCCATGGAACGCATGAGGAGTCAAACCTCGAGTGCAACGAATGCGCATCACGGCCTCAAAACCGATCTTCCGCGTTAAATAACGCCTGTAAAATGAAAACAATAAAGAAACCTTCAATCGATTGAAACAAGACATGATCAGGAAAGCATGGATATCTCTAGATTCTGTTTAAGATGACAAGCTACACTTTTTTGAACTAAAAAGACGATTAAAAGGCTTGGGAATATAATGCAAAAAAATAAAAATAAACAGACATTTTTTGCATTTTAGGCCCTTATTTGCATGGATTTGCTTTTCGAGCGGTTATTTGCATTTTTGTGCATTTTGGAGACTTTTTGGGGAATTGGAGCCAAAAAAGGTGTGATTTTTCAAGGGTGTTTTAGGGATCAAATATAGCTTACAAAAATTTATTTTTCAGGGAAATTTTATTTAATTTTGGACACGAAAAAAGTGATTTCGCAATGTTAATTTATCTGATTTGACTTTTCTAAAAATACAAATGTCGGAAGATGTGGTACCTTGAATATCAAAGTCAGTTGAAGTTAAAAACTAATAGAATTATCTAATTAGAGCGAGTTTTCACTTCATATTTTTGGAACTTGCTTTTGGTCAAAACCTTATAATTAGTCATACAGCACTTTAAAAGTAAAGACTGGCTGTAAAAAGTGAATGCCTTTCAAGGCATCAATCTTCTTGAGGTAACCCAGAAATGGTCAATTTTCAAGAATTTACTGAGCTCTCATGGCTTCAAAATCAATATTTGTGAGGTTGAAAATTCCGTTAAATAAATCTTTTAGCACATAGCAATGGTCATACATCAGTTTTAAACCAAGTTAGGTGAATCAAATAAATGTGAATGATTATGCTTTCAATGGATCTGCAATGGGTTTTCGTTGGCTGAATAGGTAAAATCCCTTTTCATAAACTATTGAAAAGTTCCATTTAGAGTCCCTTCATCAATGTTTTATTCCAGGGTAATCCCTGTCTTATGTGCTTTAGTTCTGACCATTGCTTCCTGTAAATCCATGCGTACCCACAGATATACATAGATACGACATACTAAGCTGGACAAATGTTTCGTTTTAAAGGACAGATCACTGGTTGTTGTTGCAGAGCATTAACTCACAATTGATGATTGAGTATGTCAAGTTTGATTGTTTTAGGGACATACTCAGCAAATACTCTCAGAATTCCAACAACTGTTCCTAAAAGGGGTTTTCTTTATTAATTTGGTGATGTCTGGTTTACGTCAGTATGGTTACAAAAGTATAGAGCATGGGAGTAATGGAGATATTTGCCACATAAAATTTGCAATTGTTTACACAAAATTTTCTTGTCTACAGCAGCTAGTTGTCCTTCAAAATACAGCAGTATGTCATATCTATAGATATCTGTGTGCAGATCATGAAAACTGCCAACTGTTTCCACAATAAAACCCTAGATGGCGTACTTCATAACAGTTCTCTTTCATCACAGTACACTTGCCAACTAACTACCTTCATTGTTGCACTTACTTGAGGGCGTTCTCAAATCGTGCCGCTTGTGGCGTGTTTTGGATGGCGTGATAGCCGGGAAAGTGCTGCGTTTGCCCACCTGAGAACTTGGCAATCCCGCTGAGTGTGGCCAGATCCAAGTACTGAGAGTTCAAGGTGAACAAGTCCACGGCGATCTGCTGACCTGAGCAATCAAGAGCCAGCTTCTTGTAGAAGTCCGTAGCTGGACCGAGCAACGCACCCGATTCGCTCTTGCTCTTGTCGCCCATGAGCTGGACTTCTCGCGGAGGAACGGAACCCGGACCCACATTGGGCAGGCCGGTTTGGAACACCGTGATCCGACCGCCTACAAAGGGAGGAATCAAAATAAATGGTCACTTGAGGACCGAAAGAGTTCTTTCTTTGAGGTTAAAAGGGTTTTTTTTTCGATAAAAATTGGGAAAATTATGATTTTTATAAAAAGGTCAAAATGGCGCTGTTTTCGATAAAAAGGGGGAAAACTAGGATTTTTATGAAAATATTTAATAAAATATCTAGCCTCTAATTGTTCACTCTACTAATGAGTTCATAGCGGGATTTTTTTTCAAGGCAAAATAGAACATTCAACGTGTTCAAAATGCCGTTTTATGTAATAAAATGTGGGTAGTAAATAATTTTTAAAAAACTAATTACTACAATATAATGTCCAGGTTTAGGATGTTGCTTTTTGTCATGAATAGGATTTGATCTAAAGAATCATCCATATAAGGGCAAAAACTCGCAATTTTATAATCTTTTGAGTTCTACGATGGATAGTTCTAAATCTTAAAAAACATGCAAAACTCGCAATTTTTGTACCAAGTTATTTCTTTTATGAAGATGGATTATGGAAGTTGAGACAAATTTTAGTTCCCTATACCATTTTTTTCATTTCCATTTTGTCCAGAGTTGTCTAAACTGATATCCATGGTCAAATTATGAATCATTTGTAGAAAATTATCCTTTTAAAAAAGGCAAACTATGCCGTTTTTGGTTATCTGATCCCTCTCTTTTGTCCTACTTATTCGTTAAACAAGCAAAAATCTGTTTCTTTTTCAACAAGCTGACCGCTCATGAATACGCTACACCTTGACCTAGTTTTAATTATAGGTCAAGATGAACTTCAAGAAAAGAGGGATTTTGAAAGCAGAGAAATACAGTTCTGTTAGTATTCCTCTTTGTCATCTAAGTATTGTCAAACGCAAAACAGCAAACAAAATTTTAAAGGTGATCAGCTGTAAGCTGTGAACAGTATTTCTTGTTTTGAAAACAACTCTTGGCTAAAATCTCACTGCCGATTTCCTGAGGTTGCGTGATTTATTTCCTTAAAACTGAAACTAAGTTAGGTTGGATTACATTCTTTTGTGTTAGATTAGGTTAGGTTTTAGGTTACATTTTAAGTTAGGTTAGGTTTTAAAATGGAGTCTCGCAACTTAGGATTTTTTCAATATGAGATAATAGGAAAGAGATTACAACAAGCTGACCGCTCATGAATACGTTGCAACTTGACCTAGTTCATTTGAGCTTCATGCAAAGAGTATATTGACAACAGAGGAATACTGCTCTGTTAGTATTTCTCTTACTAATGAAACAGCCACGCCCTCAGCTAGACTGTACTACTTACCTGTGGGTGCGGCGAGTTTGTAAGCTGCCTGTAGGGCTGCTCCCAAAGCGGAATCGGTGTGATACGAGCCTTGGAACATTTTGGGGAGCTCCATCAGGAGTTGTTCAATAAGGACATGACACTCTTCTCGATTCACCAAGAGATCACTTGGACTAGGTAGAAACATATCTACAACAATACAATGTCACTAAGTTACCGATGGTGTGTGAAGAAAAAGAGGAAGAAATGCTGTGTTTACCATCTATATCACTGACACTGAGTTGGGTAGGCTGTGAAGCGCCATCGGGCATTGAGTAGAAATGAACGCTCCGGTCATAGGTTAAAAATGCCAACTAGAAGAAAAAGGTCAGGATAATTCTCTTTTTGATTTCAAATCGGCTCTTGTCCAGGTGTAAGAGATGGTGAGGAACCATTTTTGATTTTTCAAGCATGTTGAAGAGTCAAAGTAAAATGTTTACTCTTTATTCATTAATGTGTTGAAATATGTCTTGGAGTCTTGAAGCTTGCGTCCATTCAGCAGGATATTGTTAAAATTTGCAACAAAAAACAGCTTCAAGTACCTGCTGTTAAACTAGTGTTTCCCTGTAAATTAGTTTAAAGATTTGTTTTTAGATTGGACCTGAGCCACTTTTTTGTCAATCCAAAAGTGTAGAGATTGCGTGATTTTTGGCGGAGTGGAAACACTACAACACACGCAACCATACAAGTTTTGCCCCATACATTAGCTGAAAGGTTAAATTTTAGATGGGTTCTAAGCAATCTATGCTCTGAGCGAGTACTTTTGTAGATCAGTTTGTCAGATGATTGGGTAATTTTTTGAGTTTTGGTGGGAGCAGTTACCGTATCATACTACAGACCTGCTGCCGTTAGCAGTCTAGGCTTGCCAAAATATGTTTTAGTTTTCAAGGGTCAGATTTTCGAAAAATGTTGCATTTAAAAGCAGTGGCATGGTAAATGTACCGTTGAAAAGCATTGAAAAGTAATTTAAAAACAAATGGAGAAAAAGGAAGCCTTCAATGAAACAAATTATTTGTTTTTAGGTTTAGTTGCCCCAGGAACCGATCTCCTCTGGCCATCTTGTTATTCAAAGTCGGGCATTCCTGATTCAAAAGTTCAGAAGAACCCTCTCAATTAATATAGATAAATTTTAGATAAAAGCAACAAAACATATTTTTTTTACAAAAAAATGTCAAGAATTGTTATTCCAACTTCAAGTTGTGCAGATGAGAAAGGAATTGTTGCAGTTACCAGGCCTAAATCTTCGTTTTAGCTACCTTGCATGCTTATAAGAAACACATGTCTTCCGAAATTTTTCCCCCCAAAAATCATGACATCACTAGGAATTCCTGCCATACAGAAACAAACTAATCACACATTTTATTCTCCTCTTACTTGAGTCCTCCCATCTCCAGGGAGCTTATCCAACTCCTCATGAAGGACATCACAGACCACTTTCAAGTATCCGGTCTCAATTGCTCCATGCGAAACATCCAGTAGAAATATGTAGACAGCTGGCTGCGGAGGTCGCAACATATATTCTGATGGAGCAATAAATTCTATGGTAGCAGCCTGTAAAAGCAAAGATGAATCTAAAACATTTTTCAGTCACTAATTTTAAATCAATATATTTTATTAGGTATTCTGAACAAGCTTGGAAAAAGAAACCTTTCTTAATCAGAACATTAGAACACTTCATATATGTTTTTAACACATGCAAAATATAGAATATAATTTGCTTACCTTGCACTCCGGTCGTCGGCTAGGATCACCATAGGATTTAGACACAGGGTCGTACATAAACTCTTCAGGCACTAAAATTAAATTGAAAGGATTCACTTTAGTTAAGTTCAGGTCGCCACACATATATGGATGTTGGTTCGAATTCAATGGTAAATCAGGGGACTATCTCAAATATCAAACTCCATCTCTTATCAACATGATTGTTAAAAAAACAATAATTAACATTTTTTTTTTGAAAGAACTTTCGCTTTTTGGTAAGGGAACTCGCCCAAAATCAATTATTAGGTATCTTATCGACCTCTTTGGTTAATTTAGCAAACACTGACAATTTGATGGACCAAATTTCCTTAAAATCCTTATTTTTAGGAGTACAGATTCTTCTGCGGTGTTGTGTCGAAAAAAAATCAGATTGGTCACATTTTCGAACTTTGCTTTGGCTGGAAAATTCTTTCTTGTATACATTTAGATCACTTTTAAAGAAAACTACTGGCCTTTTATAGTTATATCTTCCAGCAATTTTAAGAATCTTATGATGACATTCCTTTTGCATCTTGGAATCCGAGAATGTTTACTCAATTTTTGAACTTTTTCTTTACAAATATTTTTTAACTTTTATCTTCAAGATTATTCTCTTTCTTTTTCCTTCTTTATTGGAAGTATTCCTGCCTCCAATGATCGACATCCTCCTTCATCTTCACTACATAGAGAATTTTCATCAAAGCTTCAAAATTCGCCGCTAGATGGAGACAAAACTGGGGGTGATTTTATAGCCATCATCAACTTGAACTTGAGCCACAAATTGATTTCACTAGAGCACTAAAATAATGGAGCACTATGTTGCGGCATGAAATCCACTAGACAGCGCACTTTATGACTGTAGGCTGTTATTATAGTGCTCCAGATTTCACCATTGTCAATTGGACTTTACTAGGCTCGAAATAGGATGGCCTTAACGGTTGTGCTTACGTTCATTGACCCTGTAGCAGACATTGCATCTCCATCTCCGTTGGTCGACGAACTGCACAAAAGGGTTGATGTAGGTTCGACACTGTCGACAACGCACGATTGTGGAACATTGGATCACCGGAAGATGACTCAAGTCCTTGAAAGGGTGGATCAGCACACCCAGAGGCAAGCGGGACTTTTTCAAAATCGCCTCAGTCTCCGGGATCTGAAACCAAAAAGAAGCGCCATTAGTCAGAATCCTAGCTCAAGTATTGCATTGCCTTTTTCAAAGAGAGTGCCTGTGGTTTGGCAATAGAGGGCGCTGTCAGTATTGTTAGTAAACAAAGAACATCGACTTTAACAACGCCATCTAGTTTGTTTGGTTTGAAGATTAAATAAACATTAATCAGAGATCGAATTTGGTTCTCTAAACTTTGAATGGCTTTTTGGGAAAATGCAAGTTGTAATTAAATAGCAATTTTCAAGAATATTTTGTTTACATTCCATTATTCTTGGTTGATCTGAACTTCTGTTTATTACCTACAACCTTAGTCAACGGAATTGAAGTTTTTAGAAACTTCAGATAGTCAAATTTTCATAAGTTAATGGGAACTAATTTTTTTAATCAAAATTATTTTTTTTCCGGTTTAAATATTTTGGCTTTTTAAAGGAAAATAAAATATTTTCTTGATTGTTTAGGCAAGAACAAATATTTCAGGAAAATTTGAGTGAAATACCAAAATGTCTACAAAATGGTATTTGTACTAAAATTAAACATTAACAACCATAATTTCCGTCATATACACAAGAAACATCTCTTGCCATCTATTGAGGCAAATTGAAAATCACATTGTTTAACCCTTTAAAAAAATAAATCCTTTTAAGTGTGTCTCCATTGCATAAAACATGGCAAAAATATTTTGAACAAATTTGTGCAAACAGACGAAATTACAAAATAATGGTGTTGTCAAAAACATATTTTACTTCAATATCTGGCTTAGTTTTCAAATACTTTAGCATTTTGAAGAAAATTTAGAAATGACATTTTGCCAATTTTATGCAAATATAGTTCTCGTCCCTTTTCTTGAAGTTTAGGTTAATTTTATGCAATAAAAATGAATGTACAAAAAATAAGACAATGCTTTCAACATTTTTCATGTTTCTCCAAAACTGCATTGATGGGTGAGAAAACACTTAAATTTTGCAGATTCCTAGTGGGTGAAAAAAATGGCTTAGTTTAGAATTTTGATGGATCAGAGATGGTTTACTGAATGTAAGATAAACAAACTAAACAAAAGATAAATGGCAAATTCAAACTTTCATCGATTGTCCTAAAAAAAGCAAGGAGCAAAAGAATGGTTTACAGGAACTATAGTGACAGAAAAACAACTGCTTAAAATTTAGCAACTCATATTTGTATCAAAAATGCAGAAAACAAGCTAATTTCCAAAAGCTGTTAAAAATCAAACGTGTTTCGACGAATCCTTTATTCTGATAATGATGATTGAAACACGTTAACTTTACACAATTATTTGAGATTAACTGCACACTCCTAAGACTAGAATCAAATAACCAGAGGTTACCATTCCAAATTATCTTGGGATTCTGGCGATTATATGAACGATTTTGAGAGGAACTTCAATCGGGTATAAACATTTTGGA
The DNA here is from genome assembly GCA_010645155.1 of Tigriopus japonicus. Classification (NCBI taxonomy): domain Eukaryota; kingdom Metazoa; phylum Arthropoda; class Copepoda; order Harpacticoida; family Harpacticidae; genus Tigriopus; species Tigriopus japonicus. The sequence continues at coordinate 7,345,267 of CM021323.1, forward strand.
ATAAAGTTCCTTCATTCACTGAGTTTCAGTGACAAGTTTGATGTCATCCACTCAAACAAATGTTGGGAAGAAATGCCTTCAGCTTGGACTTGACAATTATATATTTACCTTGGTGAGAGTACACCTGAAAATATCCGGCGAGCAATTGATATTCCGCCACAATTCCGAAGTGAGCTGAGGTTTGGGCGGAGTCAGAGGTTTTGGAGGCAAAATGTGGCGATTTTGGAGCAAGTCCAGAGGTTCCATGCCCTAAAAAGAGGAACAATTCACATAAGAAGAAGCTCTTAAAAGCATTGAGCATGAATAAATGGATTGAAATGGTCCTTCTTACATGTTATTCACACACATGTTTTGGATTGCACTGACTGGTTCACAAGTCAGCCAAAATAGTGATAAAAAGCTTCCAAATTGCACAATCTTTGGGCGAAAATAAATTATTAATACATAAAACACTGAAATAAGATACTTGTTCAAGATCAAAAGTATTGAAACATAAGAATACCTTAGGTGTCAAATCACACTTAGCAATAATGAAATTCAATCGAAGCTGAAAAATTGGCCACTAGATGGAGGCAATGTGTCTTATAGTTTGAGGACTGAACTTGTCTTGAACTTGCTGCCAAAATAGCAACTCTTCAAATTTTGAGTTTAGACATCATTTTTCTCAACAATCAAGAGATCAAGAAAATAAAAGATTTCACTGAAACTTGTGATAGCGCTAATTTACTTCATTTCAAGTTGAAGTTTACGCGATCTGACAACCAGTTGTCCTATTTCAAAGCGAAAGAGGTCCCTCACAGCAGTTTAGCGTAAGCCATCCATGTGACAAACATTCACTTACAAAGTATGCGCCTTGAGCTGAACCACCGCGTCCATTCGTCAACCCTGCATTTGGTCCACCATAGTTCCCTCCTGGATGCCCATTCACTAAAGGCGTAGGGGGATGTGGATAACCACTGCTCCCGTTGTTGTTGTTGTTATTATTGTTATTCATGGGAGGGGGCGCAGGATGAGGATAGCCCCCACTCACACTAGACGGAGGTTGCCCCTGCGCCATTGGTCGGCTGACCGGCGGCGCAGAATAGCCACCACTAACACCAGACGAAAGGGGTTGCCCCTGTAAAGGTGGCACAGGATAGCCAGCACTAGCACTAGATGTAGGTGGTTGCCCCTGCACGGGAGGCGCAGGATAGACGCTGCTAACACTAGACGGAGGTGGCTGCCTCTGCATAGGTGGCGCAGCAGGATAGGCGCCGCTTACACTTGATGGAGGCAGTTGCCGCTGCATAGGAGGTGCAGGATATGCGCTGCTAACACTAGGCGGTTGCACCCCCATACTGGACGCAGCACTGACACTCTGCGGCGGCGCAGGATAGCTAGGACGCGCTGGTAGCCTGACATTGGCAGGCGCAGTGGGCGCCCTGGGGTAGCCATTGTGAAATGTAGAGGAGGAGGAGGTTGTAGAAGGTGGGGCTGCTAGTTGATTGACTGAAATGGGACGTGGGGGACCCAATCCATTGACAGGGCGGGGGGCAGGGGGTGGACCTTGTGGTCCAATGGGTCTAGGGGGACCTAGGCCACTAGGCGAGGGACGAGGGGGGCCTAGAGGACGGGGAGGTCCCAAGGGACGCGGTGGCCCAGGTAAACGGTTGGCTTCTGGGGGTGCAAAGTATTTGGGGGGAATGTTGGGCGTGAATCCGGGATGCATGATGGGCGGATGTCACACCCTAATGCTTGAAGAAGAGAGGTCCAGGGCGTGTTGGAGAAGAAGGTCGACGCTCAAAACCCGCCGCAATGCATCACTGACAATCTGACACTGGTGATTGAGGTTTGCGTTCTTAGGGAGAACTTGAATCTTGAGAGGGATTTTGAGCTTTGCCTTACTTCTTCTGCTTGGAGGGTGAACTTTACTTCTTGTGAGTTCCACGGGGAGGCTGATGACAAGGGTGACGGCGATTCAAAGAGCAAAACGGGGTTCAGAAGAATTTTACGAGGGGAAATTCGGGCGTTTTGGGACGTTTGGTAAAAATGGGAACCTTTTTTTGATTCGTCAATATAATTAGAACAAAAAGGACCAATCAAAAGGAAAGTGGGTTTGGAAGAAATTTCAACAAAAGACAAAGTCCAATCAAATTCAAAGACCATCAAAGTTCATGTTTTAATCCAAGGATTAAACAAATAAAACTTTTTATTGAGCCGAACTACCCTAATTGTAACCAAAGATAATGTGCTATGTGAGTAAGGAAGTGTATACTTTCTTGTGTAATAAATTGGAAAATGATGCGTCATTATATAAGTCTCTTTTATTAAATAGAAAAGACATTAAATATTGATAACAGGAATGAAAGAATGAAAGACAATATCAAAATTGCTCAAGTGTCTGATTGCCTTTTATTATTAGTACTAACAAAGAGGTACAAGATAATTTATTGGCAAATTTCATAGTGGAGCATATGCCCTGAAAAGAGGAGTTAAGCACATGCTCCTATTTTACTCTTTGATTGAGAAAATAAAGTTGTCTTCTTGAGCAATTTCGTTTTAATATTTTATTACTTCCTTGAATAGGTTGAACTATTATAAAGAGTTTATTACTTTATTAGAACTTGTTCAAATGTGGTAATTTTTAAAGACATATATCAAATAAAAGTTGGTAATCTATCCATTTATTCAACTTGCTTATTGAACAAATTCAGTACGGAATTCTAGGACCAAAATGGCTAAAAATGTGTCAGTGTTGAGAATAACCCTTCAATAAAACTTTATTAGAATTATCAAGCTTAATTTGCATTCTTCATTTTGACAATCAATTGACACTGTTACTCTTGTGTATCTTAAAACGTCTGAGCCAAGATCTGATACATCTCTAGTCAATTTGGCCCCAAAATCCCAAAAATGAATCCATTCAACCACACTCATTCATTGTTTTCTATCAGTCTAATCAATTGCTTGTAAATAAGAATTTTTCTTCCATACCTATGCCAAACAAGAAGCACAACAAATGAAGACCTACCTCCATTTGGTTGGAGGGTCTCTTCTTTCTTTAAAGCCCTTACCTTTGGGGCTACTCATCCGACACTAGGAAATTTGCTAGCATCTCAATTTAAGAGATCAGTGACATATTTAATCAATCTTACACCTGTCATGCACAACAAAATTCCTCCAGCTAGGGCTTAACAATGGATGAGTGTATTCGAACGAATTCAGCTGTGGATTCTGGGGCCAAAATGACTAGGGATGGGTCAGAACTAGGTTCGCACATTTTATAGTTTTAGTTTGATACGTGAGGAACAAATTCTTACTTGAATTGATTGTCAAAATGAAGAAAACGAGATGGGCTCACGAATTTTGATTACATATTTTTGGAGGGTGAGTCTCACTCCGACGCATCCCTAGCCATTTTGGCCCCAGAATCCGCAGCTGAATTCGTTCGATTACACTCATCCATTTCCCACTAGATCAATAACTTTTGCTTTTGGTTTCCTCAATATATTTTCTCATCTATTATTAATGCACATTCGTCACAGACCACTCTTACAAACAATCCTACTTACCTTTCACTGTTTACATTAGAATCACAAAATTGTATCTCTTCCTGTTCCTATTCAGATCAAACTGCCCCAAGTTAAAGTCACAAAAATGAGCTGTCAAAATGAATCGAGACTAGTCACCCTGTGAGTGGCAACAGCAACTGTCAGCGAATTGCTGGGCTGCCCAGAGTGAGAACGCCGGGCAGGAGGCCGAAGGTCGGGATAAAAACGTGGCATGAGATCAACTTTGTCCAATAACTTCATCTAGGATGGATAAAAAGGGCTGATTAGTGAATATGTATTAAAGCTTATATATTGAACTTTCTGAATGAGTCAAAATATGCCATGTAAAGAATGAGAAAAGAAGAGAAATTGGAGAAAAATTAAAGCTTCGGAACGTGTGCTCGATATCACGCAACCTTTTATAAGGTCCATTATTCAGACCCCAAAAAAACTCGCCAAAGGCCATAATGTACGTTGGACTCTTGGTAGATAGCGGTGAAGGGCGTTTTGTTGGAAAAAATCTTCTTGAAAAGTCGATTGCTGCTCTTTATTAAGAAAACAGCTTTCCTTTTAGAGTAAAGCTTACGTGGCCTTGGATGATTCTAGAAGCTTGACTTTCTTAAATCTAATCAACACAAAAATCGATAAGGAAGTCACCCAAAAGACTGTAAAAGAATTATTTTTTCCATGACTTTGAAGCAAATTTAAGCAAAATAGGTCTCGTCATTACATCTTCGTCCAAAATGAGGTTTCTATAAAATATGTTTTGAATTGTTCAAGACACTCTCAGTTGTGAAAACAGACATTTTAGTCTGGTTAGATTTTGGAAAACGGCCCTTTCCGAAAAGCAGTTTTTTTTTAATTTCTTTTGAAAACACAAACATCACATGAGGCAAGAAATGCATTTTCTAAAAATTATCTTCACGAGTGTAGCCAAAGATATTTTTTTCTTTAAAGCTGCAAAATGAAGCAAAAACATCTTGTTTCTCAAGATTGAAAAGCTGATTGGCATTAACTCGCAAAATTAATTTTTAATTTGATAGGAATCTAAGTGTGCTCTTAATATCCATTAAAAAGGGGAAAATAGGAATTTTAGCATAGTTTTAGACGATATTATTTCTTGGGCCTTGACATGGTTTACCCTTTGGTTAGTAGGTCCCTAAAAAGGCTAGGTGTTGAATTGGTGCTGAATTTTAATTATTGCCTTAAACTTTTTGGGTCCAATTTACTAAAACCTATGAGGACTTCAAACCCTTTTTGACGTGTTCGTATTTCCTGAAAAGAAAAGTTCCCTGAATAGAAAATCAAGAAAGATTAAAATCCGACTTCTCGTTGTTCATGCTCTTTTGTCAACTTATAAAAAAGTAAGCATTTCCTCTACCAAAACAGTTTTTTGCCATTTTTCTTACTTACCTTTTAAATGACATTTTTTAACTTACTGGACCAAGAGTTTTGGGCCGAATGCCTACTTCGACCAAATCAATTACCGAGTGAAAAAGCCATTTGCTGTCGCAAAACACTCGTGTTACTCCTAAAATAGACTTCATGATGATAAGTAACATTAAAGGAAATCTAGATTTCATTTCTAGACATTGTAATTGTACTCAATAATATTTTTCGACGAAGAAATAGAATAGTATAGAGAATAGTATTTGTTTGACTCTGGCCAAAGGGAGCAAGCTTTTTTCAAATTTGATACTTGCTGCTTCAAAATCAACCACCAATAATAGCTCATATGTTTTGCCTGCACCAAGGCGTGCTGCAAGCATGCTTCCATTATTGACTTCAAGCGTATTTTAAGCCTGCTAGAGCATTTCTTACCAAATTTTAGGTTAAGCATCTAATACACAGAAGCTGGCATTCGTATGGCGTCGTTTTAGAGGCCTGAAAACGTTAAAGATACGCAAAATGGATGGAAGTCAATTGATGAAGTATGCTTCAAGCATGGATCTCCAAACACAAAACATATGACTTAATATGTTCTTATCCAAACAGTCAAATGCATTTTGTAAAAGACGCAATAATGCTACATTAAATAGTATTAACAACAAATGACGACTTCTGAATGGTTTTGCAACCAGACTATTGAAATCGCCAAAAGAACTTAATCTCAAATTAAGAATTTACACCCAAAGCCCCTCCTACAAATCCCGCTCTTGAAGTCTATTTTTAGAAGCGGTTATTAGCGAAATTGTTATTGTTATGGCAAAAACGCTATTTTTAGTAAGAAATTGTATGTCATTTTGTGGCCAAAAGTGGCCGAAGGCTTCGAAAAAGTGGCCGAAAGTGGCCGAATTTCAAAGTAATGGTGGCCGAGAGGCTTCCCTAGGACCTGGCAACCCTGGAGCAGTCAATCTCATGTTCGTACTCTTTTAATTATAGATCTCCAATCATCGAACAACTTCTTGAAACATCTACGAAATATGGCACAACTTGGAAAATAAAGTGAAAAACGTCCGTAATCTGGAAAAAGTATTTCATTTTCTGATATCAAAATCGTTGTCCATTGCAGTAACAAACAGTCTTTGTTAGGGGTTCGGAAGATGGGACACAAGTGTGCCAATATTTTGAATGAGTCACATTATCCTAAGTGACGAATCCTTGTGGGATCCAAGGAATGGTGGAATTTACACCCAAAGCACCTCCTACAAATCCCGCTCTTGAAGTCTATTTTTAGAAGCGGTTATTAGAGATGGACTCTCAAAGCTCGAGTTGATCAATCAACTTATTTTATATCTTTTCTCTACTCGATAGATGCAATAAATTCACACAAGACCGATTCAGTTCCTGGCATCATTACTCCCATCCTTTATACATTTATACATAGTTTTTACTAATTTTCTATTGTTTTTTTTTTTCAAACTATTTTGACCCAATTTGTTTTGAGTGAGACCGACCAATTTCATGTAATCTTTTAATTTTAGTGCCTCTGATTTAAGTTAAAAATTTCGCCCACTCAGTTAATAAAGACCCTTAGAAGGTGGACTCAGATACAAAGAACAGGATTTATCATTTTCCAAGTCATTTGGTCAAACGGACCCTCCCTTTGGGCGAATTAACGTCAAGGTTTGAATAATCCATACTACAATTCGTTTCTAAATTCAGCACTAAAGTCAAGAGTATTGTCTAAGCTTTGTACATAATCTGCTGAGATTACTGGGCGATTTTTGGGTGCAAAAGGCGGAGCAAATGAATTATACGCTCTCTGCAAAAGAAAGCTTTGAAAAGGCATAACTTATCACTCTTGAAAAACATAGCTTTCTTCATGCAAACAAGGTCTCATATGCAGAAGAGCATCTTTGATTTTTTTCATTAATGGTTTTATAATAATTCACTTAATTGGCTATGTCATCCAGAATACTCAGGGGATTCTATAAGGGTTCAAAACATCTTCATTGGTATCACTAACAACATACACCGGTTTCAAAACCGCTTACAAATCAAACCCGAAAAGCTCGACCTATCCCTAGAGGTTCGTTTATCCCGACTTCCTGTGCTCAGCATCACAGATGTTATTGCTGCACAGAGTATGCCATGAAACGTAGATAAGAATGTGCGACTTAAGTTTCCCTTGCTTTCAGAGAGACCTGCCTTATTATCAACTTATCAAAATATTGAAACATCATCAAAGAGGTCCGCCTGAGTCATGGGCAATGCTTGACAAAGAAATCCGGTTTCCGTGTACTTTTTAATGTCTAGCTTCGTTTTGGCCATTGACCAAAGCAAACCAAAGACATCCAGACAAATGGGTCTGTTTCAGGGTTAGGTAGCCTGATTGGTATGATAGAGAATCAAATCTGAAACTCCAAAGGGACAGAGATGAAGCGTCAGAGTGAATGAGGGATTATGTAACCACCTTCGTGGAACGTTTGTTCACCCTCACCTTGGTTTCCATCCATCCACCCATCTTCACTCGATAAAACCTGGCTCGTTCGTTACCTAGGACTAGAGACTCGACCTAGGACAAAGTACAAATAAACAAGGTGTCCCATAACGATGCTTGAGGTTTGGAAGGGTAACGATGTGGGATCTGAGACCATTGGACGTAATCATGAACATACGTTCCTCGAACCGAAACGATCTAGTGTACTGCATGGCCAATTTTTTGGAGCTCTTGGACATTGTTGCCCCATTTCGTAGCGCGTGTGTTTCAGAAACTACGACGCACTTTTTCGAAACCGCTGTTGCTTTTTAGACAGCCCTGCCCGGCAACAGAAAAGTTGGTGCTCGTTTGGCCCGCCCGTTGTTCCTTATTTGAAGATCAGTGACGCCGTTCTGATATTTCCTTCATATAAATTCAGAGTTTTTGGCCAAAAAATCACAGAGGAAGCTGGGAAATATAGTGTTGAAAAGCAAGGTTGATAACATGGAGAAAATACCAGTTGACTTCATCCTTTTTTGGACCCGCATATCAAAGAGACCGACCTTAGGAAGTGTAGTTAACACCAAAACAGATACGTAAGTTCGGTTGTTAAGGACATGTGGAAGTACAAATGAAACATAGACATGCCTAAAATAAATAAACATGCTTGAGTAGAGTCCACGTACAAAAGGTGCGTTTCAATTGCAAAAAGTGCTCCTTATTTAGTCAAACTTATTCCACCATGGCTATTTCAAATGTGTATGACTATGCTTCCACTTTACTTTTCAATCCACTCAACAACTGACCCTGGGTAAATATACACCAAAATATATGGTGTTTCTATTGCGCTGAAAGATAATTAATTGTCCTGTTTTTTTTTGTGTATTTCAACATGTCCATGAAAGTTCCAAAGAGTATGCTTCCATTATACTTCAAGTACATGCGATAAAGGACCAACACTTCAGCTTTTGCCCAAAGTGGATAGCAGGGGTGGGCAATAAAATTTGAAACTTACCAATTGGGTCCAGGGAACACCAAAAAAGTAGGGGTGAGAGTGGAAGCCAACAATTCAAAATTCACTTGGGTTTGGGGCCCAAAAGACAAGAGTAATTGAAAGCTTTAGGGCTTTCTTCATCGGCAAATTCCTGAGGGACAAAGATCATGTCGGTCCATATGTGAGTGCTACTGGTTGCCTCCTTGTGGTCTTAAGGTTGACGTGAGTGACTAACACAATTAGCTTAAAAGTAAAAAGACAAAATCTCATCAACAGTCTTTCATGATGAAAAATAACAAATATTTATCTTAATTGCATGGCTTTTCTTAATTTTCAAACCACAATAAAGCAATCATCCTTAGTTTTCAGTGAGGAAACCATTAACAAACTTTAAGCTTTTATCAAACACACTTCCTTGAATATTTTTCATTGTAAACCAAGAGCTTTTTCTCAGCTTTTAGCCCCATAAGTAGCTTATCCAAGTAGAAAAACATTCTTTACCATGAAACCACATTTCAATGAAAATCAGCTCACAAATAGATATGTTTTGTACATACTTATCTGCCCTTCATTTGGTGGAATCTACAAATATATTTTTTAGTCTATGTTAGATTCAGTCAAAAGGATGTTTCATGTACCAAGCTGATTGAACTAATTTTGAAATAAACACAGTCAAATCTAGTTGCTTAAATCAAATAAGCAAATGATTGCGTTACAGAAACTCATGTGAAAGAAGCGTTCTCAGAACACTAGTGACAGTGGCTTTATCATGAAGCTTTAAAAAAGCCAAACAAACCAAGAAGTGCATAAGAAAAAAATACAGCAAATAGAAGCCTTTGACTAAAAAATATCCCTGGATGTGCTTAAATCCATCTTATTTTGTGATCGACTGGATCAATCTGGCTTGACCTATGTAAATTGATTGCAAAATCGACTTTCGTTTTAACTTGAACTTCCTCATTGATGGTGGCGACAACAACAGCAATCATTTGAAGCTTCGAAAAAGCCAAACAACTTGACTGTGTCGACGCTTCTTTCCCATGAGCTTCTTTAGATTGCGTTATCTGGCAACTGAATCTGACCCTTTTGGGCATTGTCAATTGGCCTATTTCGACCAAATCGCCCAAGCAAACCTGCAGCTCAGCACATTCAAGTACATGTTCATGATGGGAGAGTTGGTTGGCTTTGTGAAGCTGGCTCAAAGACAGACGTATCATCAGCATTGCTTGCCTTACTCGCTTCCTGGCCGTCTTCAGCTCTCCACGTTGTTTTTCCCTAGTGGACTACGTATATTTTTTATATTTTCCATTGAACTTTTACCAATTTCACGGACAGTGTCACCATGTCAGCATCACCTGTAGCCACACAAACTGCCAACAATGGCATTCCCACCAGGTCAGAAAACTTGTTCATATGTTCTAAACCCAATTTAAACTCAAAATTATGACTGAAAATGGCGACTTGGCCCTTTTTTATGAGCTTCAGGTACGACAAAGTACCTCTCAATTCTCCTTAGAGATAAGTTACTTTGAAAACCGGCTTGTGAGACCAAAAAGAGAGAGGTTTAATTTTATTCTCCACTAGAGGGCAGCTCATTGGGTGCCAAAAGTATATGTGTGCCAATTCCAGCTAAAAATAACCCACATAACCAGTCCTGTTTTTGATTGTGTCATTGACTTGCAAACAATCAGCAAATGGGTGAATGCACATTTCAATTGCGATGTTTTTGATGAAATCTATTGCGCCGTGAGATAATGTTGTGGCAACAAAGTTTCATCAGACTAAATACAGTCTTAACTAACAATGAAACATTCTTACTTATCCCTTTAAAGTCTCGTTATTTTCTTTGTTCTTAGGAGGAAGATCAAGGGGAGGGTGTTGTTTGAAATGAACTATGAGTCAGTGCGATTAAATTTGTAACAAGTGCTTAAAGGGACTTCATTCTACATTCAACTTTTGGATGTAGTAGTGTTGGAGAACACGCTTTAATATCGACATCTGTTGATTTTTCCATTGTGCATAATTTTTTTATACTTGTTCAATTTCGAGTTAGTAAAGGGCTTTTTTGTTACTCAAAATCATTCAAAGGAAACACTTAGTTATTAACTTAAGTAAAAACTCCACTCATGAAATGAGTTCATTAAAATAATGATGGGACAAAAGATAACTAATTTTAGAAAACTACTATTTTCAAAAGGGGAAGAGATATTCAACGTCATTCCATTCAAAAGAAACTCAAAGCTTTTACAAATCATGAACTTCTTGAGTTTTCTCTTTTTAGACTTGAAAAGAGTATCCCGGAAAAAGTATCTAATGTGAACAATTTATTTCAAATTTTGCATGACTTTTTCTGTCTTTAGACGAGTGCGGATAAATTCGGAGAGTGAGATGCCATTGGAATTTGGAACCACGCCGGGCGGTACCATGTTTGGTACCACACCTGGAGGTCAGTACACTTTTTCTCTAATAAACTTTCTAGTATGTTTGATAGGGTTGTTAGTTTACGTCTGTAGCTCATTTGTTTTGTCTGCGCCAAGGCAAACTACAAACATACTTCCAGTAATGACCTCAAGCATATTTTCAGCCTCTTGGGGCACAATTTAATTTAGTTTTTTACTAATACACATACTACATGAAAGCTAGAATTCACTTGGGGTCGTCTATGAAGCCTGAGAGCCTTAAAAAGACCCAAAAGAGGAGCATTTAATCGATGAAGTATGCTTGAAGTAGGCATCTCCAAACACAAAATATGTGACCGAATAAGTCAAATGACAGAAGTACACCGGACTCAAGTCAGTTTAACGGCTCTGGAGTGTACAGTACTCTGTTTCAACTGCAGGTGATGACGTGAGAGTGTACTTTATCAATCACTTATCATCTCTGTATTCAATGGTTTTTATCCTGTTAGTAAAGTTAAATACATAATTGCACCCTGTATTTAATGCACAGGCATGACTTAGTCGAAAATAACAAAACAATGGTACATCTTTGACCGTCAATCTGACTTAATGCGAAGACGCTTGAGCTGCTTTGATAAATGCACATGTGACCTTTGCAAGCCTAACATTCCTTAAGGTTATTTTCATTATATTGAAAGGTCACATTTAAGGCCGAACGTTAACTGCACACTGATTCAGAGAGCTCAAGTATGGCAAACTTAAGTGAGATAAACAGTCTTTAGAGTAAATTTGAGGAACGTTAAAATGACCTGAGTCAGGTATGCTTAAGCTTTTTTTTTTAATTTGAACAGTGAACATTCGGTCTTTTTCAAATCAAAGCATGCTAACATTTATCTTGTTATTCTCACTACAACAACTAACTTTAAAACAGCTAATGATCTGAGCATGTAATATATGGCCGTTAATTTGACTTGATTTTTTGCTATACTCAAGCTATTTGAATTAATGCAATTGGCATGTAACCTAATGGCGTTTGAAAACCAAATGCTTTCCTGAGAGTTTACTTGGAAAACATTAAACACAGAGTTGTTGAATCGTTGTCATTAAAAGTCAAATGTTTGTTGAACTAATTTGATAGCGTAATGTGGCGACCTCTATAGGTAAGACGCCACCTGGTGGATTCCCCTCAGATAGCCAGTTGACTAGAAACGTTTGTTCGAAGCACACTGGTGACCCCGACGTTCCCAACATGTATTCGATCCCGCGAGCTGACTGCACTGGCTTTTCCAAGAAGAAATACCCGTTTCTTTTCCCGGAGGACAATCCAGATGAACCAATACCTGAAGATTGGACCTGGCCCCTATCCTTGCGGGGGACCGACGTTTTCTTCCACCATAACCCAGAATTGCACCCGAAAAACTTTGCACCCCATCCTTCATCATCTGAGGAACATGATCGGCCTTTGCCCCGTTTGACCCCGGTCATCCCGTCGTTCCAAAGAGACCGACCTCGCCTCTGGTTCCGCCTTGTCCAAGGAGAATTCGAGGCTTGTGGCATTACATCTGATGACCGCCGAACTCACTTTGCGTTGAGGGCCCTTGATAAGGAGGAAGTAAAAGTTGTTGGAGCCGCTCTTGAGGTCGCCGCCCCTGGCAAGTCCTTCGATGCACTCCAAAAAGCCCTACTCACCCATTTCTATCCGTCTGCGGAAAAGCGGCTTGACACTTTCATTCGTCTGGCTTCCACTCCGGCTGCCTCTTCTGAGCAGTTGCCAAGTCTCATGGACGACATTAGACTCTCTCTTCGTGGTATGTCTGTCAACCTCTTGGCTATTCTGGCTTTCAGGCGCGCTATTCCAGCCGAGGTAGCGAGAGCCCTTCCGCCTCCTTCAGATGATCTCAACCTCAGTGAGTATGCTCTCGAGGCCGAAAGGATCATGGCCTTGCCGTCGGCTTCATCGTCTTGCTACTCCTTAGTGGCAGCCGCATTGCCAAGGCAACCTCAAAAATCATTGAAGAAGGAGAACTCTGCACGGATAGATCTCAACAAAGAATACGATGCTGATGGGTTGAACGCAAAAGGTATTTGCTGGTATCACGCCACTCATGATTCTAAAGCCACAAAATGCCGACCCAAATGCCAATTTTCAACAAAAAACTAACATCGCAGCTGCCTTTTGATCTAACGGCAGCTGCTTCTATATCCTCATCCAGGCCTCAACATGCTCCACTACTTTACCTTTCTTCTGATGGAGTTTCGTGGCTTATCGACTCTGGTTCTACTTGTTCTCTACTACCTTCTGCTTCCGCTCAAGATCGCATTCCAACAACAACGCTCCGGGCCGCAAATGACTCCGTAATCCCGGTTTTTGGATCCACTACAGTTGGCATAACGCTTTCCAACGTTTCTTTTGACGCCCATGTTCTCCTCGCTGACGTCTCAACTCCGATCCTAGGTGCTGACTTTCTTCGCAATCATTCTCTTTTACTCGATGTTGGAAATGGTTGCCTTCGCTTTTCGGATTTTTCTGTGGCTGAAAATTTGCGAGAAGGCCCTCCAGCTTTGATTTACCATCTTCGCGAAGATTCTCCTAGTACCCATTCTCACTCGTTTTCCGATTTACTTGCATCATTCAAATCCCTCGCCGTCCCTGACTTCATGTCTCTATCACGACCCCATGGAGTCAAGCACCATATCACCACCACCGGTCCACCCGTTGCATCCCGAGCTCGACCACTCTCCACTTCCAAATTAGTGGCGGCTGAAAACCACTTTCATGACTTGGAACGACTTGGCGTCGCTCGTCGTTCTAACAGCCCATGGGCGAGTCCCCTCCATATGGTCCCCAAAGCTGATGGCTCTTGGCGGCCTTGCGGTGATTATCGTCGTCTCAACAACATTACCATACACGATTCTTACCCCCTCCCTCGCATTCAAGATGTCTTATCTCGTTTGCACGGTGCTACCATCTTCTCGAAACTTGACTTGGTGAAGGGATATTACCAGATACCAGTTCACCCGGATGACATCCCAAAAACGGCAATCACGACTCCATTTGGTTTGTGGGAATTCCTTCGAACTCCTTTCGGGCTCAGAAACGCAGGTCAAACCTTCCAGCGCCTCATGGATGTATTAATGGAAGGCCTCCCGTTTGCTTTTGTCTATGTGGACGACATTCTTGTCTGGAGCTCTTCCTCAGATGAACACCACGACCACCTTCGTCAAGTTTTTACTCGCTTGTCAGATGCTGGTATGGCCCTTAATACCACCAAATGTCACCTTGGGGTTTCCTCTTTGAACTTCTTGGGTCATCTTCTTGACGCCCAAGGTATTCGTCCAGATCCGACCAAGGTCTCTGCCTTCGTAGACTTTCCGGACCCATCTTCAGTTGAGGAATTACAGCGCTTTATTGGCATGGTCAATTATTACCGGCATTTCCTTCGCATGGCGTCACATCATACAGCTCCGCTTACTAATCATGTTAATGCCTGTTTACTTACCAGATCGTGGTCTTGGCCCTCCGATATTGCTTCCTGTTTCTCCAGTATCAAGATGGCTTTGGCAAATATTGCCCTGACAACACATCTCTCACCGACAGCTCCCCTTTCCATCACAACCGATGCATCCAATTTGGCTGTAGGAGGTGTTTTGGAGCAACTCCAACTTGGCCATTGGCGACCGGTTGCCTTTTTCAGTAAAAAGCTGAAAAAACCCGAGTTAAATTATTCGGCTTTTGATCGTGAGTTATTGGCTGCTTTTTCTGCCGTTCATCATTTTCGACACTTACTGGAGGAAAGGTCCTTTACTCTCTATACTGATCATAAACCCCTGATTTCGGCTTCAGAAAAGAAGGGCGACGCTGTCTCGCCTCGACAGCAACGTCAGTTAAGTTTTCTCTCCGAATTTCCGATCACCTGGGTACATATCCGTGGTCCTTCTAACACCGTGGCTGATGCTCTCTCTCGTGTGGCCTCTGTCACGCCCTCCCTATCTGGATCTGCGATTTCCGTTGCACAGGCCGTTGATCCTCCGTCCCTTCCAGACAACTCCTCCTTGGACCTGAAACTTATTCCATTTGATGGCGCCAATGTCTGGTGCGATGTTAGTCAAGGTCACCCTCGGCCTTGGCTTCCTTGTACACTGCGGAAAGTAGCATTCGACACTTTCCATAATCCTGCTCACTGCTCTGGCCGTTCTTGTCAAAAACTTGTTGGAGATTCTTTTGTTTGGCCCTCGATGAGGTCTGATGTAAGCCGTTTTGCCCGAGAGTGTCTCCCATGTCAACGAGCCAAAATTTTTCGTCACGTCCGCACTCCATTGGCCGATTTTCCACCTGCCCCTCGACCTTTCGCACATATTCACATCGACCTTGTGGGTCCTTTACCAATATCGGATGGCAAACGCTACCTACTCACTATCATAGATCGTTGCACTCGTTGGTTTGAAGCTTTCCCTCTTTCTGATTCCACCGCTAACACATGTGTCGCCGCCTTCCGTGAATGTTGGCTCTCTCGCTTTGGAGCCCCCGACCATATAACATCAGACCGAGGTGTGCAATTCCTTTCTCATTCGTGGACCTCTTTTTTATCATCTATCGGCTCCCATCCAATATACACCACTGCCTATCACCCTCAAGCAAATGGGCTCGTGGAACGTGCCCACCGCACCATGAAAGCGGCTCTTTGTGCCCGCCTTACAGACTCCCGTTGGACATCTGTCCTCCCCGAAGTTCTCCTAGGCATGCGCACTTACCCTCATTCGGATTTGGCTAACCTTTCATGTGCCGAGCTCCTATTTGGAGCCCGGCTTCGCCTACCTGGTGCACCTTCTCCAAATCCATCTCCACCATCTGCTCTTGCTTTGGCTTCTGCTGGTTCCACTTCCCGACATGGTTCAACCCCTTCTTGGTTTCCAGAAGCCCTAGCTTCTTGCACTCATGTTTGGATCAGAGCTCCACCTGTCCGAAGCAGCCTGTCATCCCCTTACCTGGGTCCATTCAAAATTATCTCCCGCTCCTCCTAATATTTTAAAATTCAGCGAGATGGCAAGGTTGAAAATGTATCAATCGACAGACTTAAGCCCGCATTCCTTCCGATGTCTATGTTGGACAATGAACCACCGTTTCCGGATAGTCCTTCAAACACGATCCTTTTTACAACGTCAAAAGGCCGCACAACTCTCAAACCCGTCTCATATCAAGAATAACGTTTGTGCAAAATGCTGAACTTATTTAACCTTTGTTCCGTGTTGATGCGTGTTATTGTTACTCGTTTCTTTAATTTATTTTGTGAATAAATGAGCAGCACTAGGGGGAGTATTGTGGCGACCTCTATAGGTAAGACGCCACCTGGTGGATTCCCCTCAGATAGCCAGTTGACTGAAAACGTTTGTTCGAACCACATACATTTTCACGTGCATAGGAAGTTCTGGGATTAACACTTTTACAGATGATCCCCCACCTTTCCAATACTTTTCAGCATGTAAATCAAATCACCCACAATTCAAAAGGTTTGGATGCTTTTTGCATATTTTGCATTGAAAAAGAAAGTTTTGAAAACTAATGTAATTCAAAGTAATAATTATTTACTTTTTGAAGGAAATTGTAATTGTAATTTTTGACATTTGAAAATAAAGTGCTTGTAATTGTATTTAATTACTTTTGAGACCAAAATGATTAAATTGGGCAATTAGAGTGTGGCTTTGTTGTGTCTTTTCTTGGAGCGAGAGCATGGACATCTGCCACGGCTAGCTCGCACTGTGCATGCACTTAAAAAGAGACAAAATTCAGCATTTCTCAAGCACATGTGCCAAACTTGTAACAAAATTTCCTATTTGATGTAGCTAAACTATCATTACATTGCTAGAACAAGTCAATGCAACATATTTTGCACAATTTCTTCAATTATGCCAAGTTTTATCTCTTTTCAAGCGCATGCACAGTTCGAGCCAGCCGTGGCTGATGTCGACGCTCTCGCTCCATGAAAAGGCACAACAAAGCCGCACTTCAATGGGGAAAAAATCTGAGAGTGCGGGACCGCTTTTTTTTCAAGTAGCGAAGGGCCTACTTTACCGTTTTCAGAGACTTCTATTGTAGTAATGCTTCAGTAGATATGCAATTACATGATGTTTTCGACAGTCTATTCCCAAAGTTAGGCGGAGTTCTCTAAGGGGAGATAATTATCTAAGTGTTGAAAGAGTCTTTGTACAGATTGGTTGACATATGGTTGAGGATGAGGCATATAAAAAATGATTGCCCTTATATTTAGGGTGTCTTGGTGCATTCTGGCTGGATTACTGAACAGAAACAGAAGGCAGCAGACAAGTCATCTTTCTGATGGAAGCACTTCATCTTTTCCCGCCTGTTGCTTTTGCCCCTGTTTGCCAGAGAGTTATCTAACAAGGCTGAGTACAGAAAGATGTATTACCATAAATCAAGAGTAGTGATGGACCAAAAGGTCTCATAACCGAAACCAAAAGTTTCGGCCAAAAGAGGGCTTGACCGAAACTGAAAGGAGCTAATTACAAAATTGTTCAAATAAAAATCCGCCTTAAAAAATAATGCTCATGTGTTCGATGTTTGGTAGTTGCAAATTTTGAAAAATCGGAAAACTTAAATTTCAGAGGTTTTTGGACCAATTTTTTTCGATTTTTTTGTCAAACTCCATTTTATATAGTATTTGTCTGCTTTCGGTTTTGGTAGGCATAACCGAAACCAAACCCAAATTTCGGCCGTAATTTCGGCTGAAAGCGCTTTCGGTCCATCACTAATCAAGAGTCGAGATCAGTGAGAAGTCTTGGTTGAGGCAAGCCCTCTTTGTGAGGGGATCAAGGAACTGGCAACTTCAAAATCAAAGAGCAAGCAAGAGCGGCCAGGGTCAAACACAGTCAAAGGGCTTGCTGATCTTTGATAACTTCTACCTAATCTGCCCTCAACACCTAACTTGTAATAGCAGCAGGAAATTTTGTCCCACCTCAAATCAGGATCATTTTTAATATGCCTCATCCTCAACAATATGTCAACCAATCTGTTCAAAGACTCTTTCATCACGTAGATAAATATCTCCCCTAAAAGAACTCCACCTAACTTTGGGAATAGACCGTCGAAAACATCATGTAATTGCATTTCTACTGAAGCATTACTACAATAGAAGTCTCCTAAAACGGTAAAGTAGGCCCTTCGCTACTTGAAAAAAAGCGGTCACGCACTCTCGGATTTTTGTCCCATTGCCCTATTGCTACTAATTACATTTAAAAAGCAATTGACACAGGTCTGGGAATGCATAGTATTAATAGAAATTTCCTTGAAAGGTTCGTTGTATTTATCTTCTGTGCCCTTGGATTCGTTTCTGTCAACTGCGTCAAAATTAACATTAGTACAATGTACGAGCCCCTCCAAAGTTTTATCGGGAGCAGCTCATAAATTTGGGGTTTGAGGTTGCGCTGATCGATGCTGTATCGTTGCGTGTTATTCTAGATGTATTAGTTCAAGAACGTCTCCAGAGGGAAATTCTAGATGTCCGTGATTAGTTGCATATCCACTTCGACAAGATCATTTAAAAAATGAAATTTTAGAATTATTTGTGCACAGTACACTTGTATTCTTAAGGATGCCGAAGGGTGATGAAAAGGCAGACTTAATATTACAAACTTTTGCCCGACATTAAAACATAAATTTGGCCAAATTTGACGTTTTTGTATCAAAAAGTGACATATTTAGGCCAGGAAATAGCAACTTTTGAGCAACTTTGGTCTATATGAGTTCAACTTTTAACAAAGAATGTTTCAGCTTTTGGCCAAAAAACAGCAACCTTATCCGAGCCTTAGTTATTAACTGTGTTTAGTTTGGTTAAAAAGGGCTGCACAAATAATGCAAAAAACGCCCAAAAAGGCATCAAAAGGCAACAAAAATTCCAAGAAACGCAACAAGGCAATTCAAAAAAGAGTACACAGTTAAGGAACATTCGGACTGAATTAAATTTGCATCGTGCACAGATCACTTTGTAAAAATGCCCCGTTGTGAAAGGAAAGAATTAGCAAAACTTTTCAAACGTCATACTTTGATCATTAGTTAAATAAATCAAAAGTTACGGTCATAAAGACCATAAACACATTCATAGCTTGTGTTTTTTCATTAAAAAGTTAGCAAATAAAAATTTTTGTAGGTCAAATTTTTGTTGGTATAGTAAAACTTTGCGTTTTGGGTCTGAAATGCACTTGAAACAGGTTTATTCTTTGATTGTAAAACGATCTGCAATACTTAAAATACCATTGTCATAAATAAACTTTAAACCTTTAAAGCAAGCAGTTCACTAATATGGTGCTCTAAAAATCCTTCTTTTGTTTACTTGAATCTTATAAAATATAATTCATTCAATCAATAACTTGCTCCTGGGGAGTGAATAGAAGCGATTTATCATGAAAACCTCAACTTAAAAACGATGTCAGCTTAGAGCTGAAATACACTCTAATCGTTAATCACCGATGTCAAAGATGAGTGACGTCACACCTCTCAGGTTAAATTTAGGTTAAGTTAGGTTTGAATGAAGTTAAAGTAGGTTTAAATTAGGTTAGGTTAGGTTTAAGTTAGGTTAGGTTAGGTTTAGTTAGGTTAGGTTAGGTTTAAGTATGGTTAGGTTAGGTTTAAATTTGGTCAAATGTGACGTCACTTATCTTTGACATCGGTGATTACCGGTTACAGAAATACACGGATAGACGAAAGTAGCAGGCCAAACATTGTTTCAGCCTGCCTGGCCGAATTTTGACCCAGCCAGCCTGAAAGATGAAGCCTACCTGCAAGCCGGCTTATCTAAAAATTGTTCGAATATCTGCCTGCCTGTTGGCAGTCATGCACAAACAGTTAATATTCAAAATGCCGGAACTAAAAAAAGGATATTGGGAAACCTTAATTGACCTTGTGTGGCCTTAAAAGTATCACACCCTAGAGACTCTGCCGCATCCAAATGTTTCCCCTCTTTTGGTACTCATGTTGCCGTTGTAGCTCACTTTTTTTTCCCTTTTTGATACGCACTGTGCCATTACACGGAAAAGGTCATTGCGCTATGTGGTATACTACTACTGGCAACAATTCGGGAGACCGAGAAAACGGTGGATATGTTTGTTCAAAGAATAACGTAGGAGAAATGGATAAATCACACAAGACCAAACTGGTTTAAATAGAAACGAGGAACTTATTAGGAAAGAACATGGGAGAGAAGAGAAATTGAAAGCTCCACACACACACACACACACACCAGCTTCCTCAGCTTTTCCGTAACAGAAAAGAGGCTACCTGTGTATTTCTGATTTAAAATTTGGCCTGGCAAATTATGACCTGGCAGGCTGAAAAGGTGGCCTGTCGAGGAATTTAGCCTGTCCGTGTATTTCCTGTGCGAAAAATGTCAAAGGAAAGACTGAACTAGAAGCATTTTATCAAATATTCTGATCACTTGTAACATTATTGTGTGGTTGTGAAAACGTGATTAAAAAATACTTTTTTCGGTTTCTGTTCCGCATTTTTGGTGTTTTTAGCTTCGTTTTCGACCCTCTTGGAAGAAAGAAGGTGGAAACAACAGAAACTTTTTTTTCTAGGGTTTCACCTTCACGCTACGAGAGGACGCGGCTACTAATACCTGATTTAGATATATTCGGTTGTAACGCCATCTAGGCAAAAAGAAGAAGAATGCACGAATGCACGAATGGACCTACAAAATAATTAAACCGCATTTTGAATGTCGATTGTGTTTTCGACCCAGAAGTTATGTCTGGAAGTTATTGCAAGTCAATCTATGATACAATTTAATACAAAAATCTTAACAAATAACAATAAAAAAAACGACCGGCTTCCAAATTTTGAGCTCAGCTTCAGCTTTCATTCCTCTTTGGGAGTAAATCCATAAAATGTTACTGCTAGAACATTTCACATAACAAGAATAAATCTCAATTACTTTTAGAAATTTAATCGCAACATGAAATCACTTCAAAACAGAATGACGTGTACTTAGTTTTTGAAACTAAAAGGAACAAGGCTTATACTTAAAACACAAGTACTTTTATACAAAAATGACCAAACATTCAGCTCCAGTTATGGTTTGAGTAAACCATAGTATAGTAACAAAAGTAACTGCTTAAGAAACTTCGTTGCTCGAATCTCTTCAATATTGCGGGGTCAAAAAGCCGGACGTTTACACCACACATCAGCTGACTCAAAAAAATCACACTACCACTGAATCGGGAGCATTAGATTTCAGCACTCTATTTTTTTATGTTTTTCAAACCATGCCACCGGTCATAATTTTAACCATCAAGCTCCCCTTCGAACAAAAGAATGTCTTGGGATGTCTTCCTAGTATTCAAAACTTACGAGTTTGTTGTGAGGATTTGGCGCCAAATAGAAACCCCTCTTGATATTTGTTCCGAGATCTCTCGAGGACTTTTTTTTCATTCGTTTTCATTCGCGTGTGTCCCCACCAACGACGGAAGTGAAGAGGCGTGATCACCCATGCAGGACCTCATTTGAATAGAGCATGACGGTGAACCACATTTATCTTTAATAATAATGAAATGACCAACTGCCTTCAACAAAAAAGGAGCAATGAGAGTTGCAAAGCTTCATGGAGCAGGGGGAGAAAGAAGCCAGGGGGACCACGAGGTAGGCAAATTTCTAGTTTCCACGCAGACAGGGCTTGGCTCTCGAAGGCCCCATTATTAAAACATGAATTCCGTTCTTGATTAGTCCGAGAAAACTTTACAGGAACACCGTGTTTCATTATGGTCTGGAAGCCAGAGCACCTCCATTGGCTGAGAGGGTACCATAATACCAGCATGGTCCTTCCAGCCTCGAACAGAAAACGGCTGTTCCTCGTCGTTTCTCTTAAGATTGCTCAAAGATCCCTGAATCTCAAATTTCAGACGCTACATTCTAGTTTTTAGTAATTAGGCGTTGAAATTGTGACTATAGTTTTTCTATATATACTATTACTATATCTATAGATCTATATCTACTATATATAATAGTATATCAAAGATCTTGAAATCGTCCAAACAAACAAAACCTGGAGGGAGTAACCTATTCTATGACCGGACAAAAATCACCAGGGACACAATTCCAGACAATGCCGTGCGCAACGTGAGGAACTGCTCTTAAAGTGTTAGGTAATACGAAAATACCCAACTGACCCTCAGATTTCTCAGATTTCATCAGAATCGAATCGCTGATGAATGTCAGAGTCACCGTAGTAACTCCTTCCAGGTTTGAACTCTACCTTCCCTTCTATTACAGAGCTCTATTTTTAGTTTGTCCGTCCTTCTCTAACAGAACTCTAGAAGACGAGGTAGGTACTTCTACTGTAGATTGGGCTCCCTCTGGTCCGAACTGAACTCCGAAGTGCTCAGGACCAGCAGAGACAGCGAGGGAGAGAGACGGACGACTCTCGCAAGGGGAAAAGGGAGAAAGAAAGAAAGAAGGAAGGAAGGAGAACGAGAAGAAAGAAGAGGGGGGGAGAGAGGAAAAAAGAAAATTCGAAAAGTTCGAGGGAAGGAAAATGCTAAAAAGCAAAAGAGAGCGAACGGAGACTGGAGAAAGAAGAGTATCGAGGAGGAATTCACGAATACTTGGACCAAGTCTGTGACTCTGCTCATTCTTACTCAACATTGAGCTCCGAGTTGTTCAGTGGGTAAATATTTGAAAATTGTTTGGAGAGAGCAAAAAAAAAAATCGCCCCTCCATCTCTTTCGAGACTTGCTTTGACTGCTGCCGGGATGTTGTCCGTTTGTTTGATAAGGCCCAAATGTGTTTGAGATGCCTGATTTATCGGCAACTTTTGTCTCAGACATTCCGCCCTCCACGGTTATCGCTCGACTGGAATTCACTCATATCATCATACTCTGACACGGATGGAGTGAAATCCTTGAATAGACTTGCCCATCATTTATCAATCCACACCTTCTCAAGGTGTGACATGTGGCAAAAATATGCTTTGATCCCCAGTTTCAAAAGTTCGACATCCATCCAGGAATAACATGCACGGACCCTCGTGTTTCATACCTGCCTCTTGATTCAAGCACACTGTCACAGTCCCAACTTTTGGAGAGAAGAAAGAAGAGAGTTTTCAAACAGGAAGCATAACAACAACGACAACAACAACTTTATCATCAGCAGCCATGATGACATTGCTTGTCGACTGTCGTACGAGAAGTGTCGTATTCTTCCGCAGGATATGTCCAGGCTCAATTTTGGTTGTTCCTGGATGATTCACTCCATCCATTATGTTGTCATGGATCAGAGTTTTGTGATCTATTTCTCCTGAACATAATTAAAGGAGGCTGCCGAGGAACTCGTTTCTTTTTTCCTTTCTTTTTGAAAAGAACATTTCAAGTGGATGGCAAGAGTTGCTCGAGTGCAAACTAAAGAATCCGACGACGAACGACCTTGATGCTTTCGCGGACTTGGTCAGGGGACACTGCAAACACTCTGTGATGTCACCCGTCATACGAACTGGCCAAAGAAAATAGAGAATCAAAGTCTTCCAAAAGGATGAGATATTGACATTTAAAAAAAATGCCAAATTTTAGGAGGAAATGCTGCAACATCGGGGAAAACCGACATCAATTCATGTACTCCATACCCGCCATTATCCTTTCACAAGTCTAATCGCGTTACAATTGCCCTCGATTGTCTAAAAGGAGGATGTGAAGTGTGTACTGTTTTGTGGAGAAGATGCACAGTGCAGTTTGTCCGGTGATTATAACTCGGCTCCACAGTGTGTTTGCCGACGTTCCAATTTTCCAATCAACAACATTAAGGCACCAGACGCCAGAACAATCATCATCTCGACACAACGAAATCGAATTTATACAAATGAGCCCCTTGTCTACGGGGGACCTGGTGCGGGCACAAGTAGAAAGACTAGGTGTGATTGGTTCGGACCCCAATCTTCTTGCCTTCATCCCATCCCCCGACAAGTCATAATCAGGTTGGGTCGGGGGAAAAAGTCATTTTTCATAGGTTCGTCAGGAAGAAATCGAACAATGGATTTTGGCCGTTGGTTGGACGACTTGGCCATTCGAGGACCTCGCCATGTGACTCGGATCGATTTGAGCCATTTTTCCATCTGGTTTTAGCTTTGGGGTTAGGCTTTTCCCAAAGATATGCGAAGATGTTCAGTCTTATCTTGGCATTGCCAGAGAAAGAGAGAGAGAAAAGGAGATTGTTCTTTACGGAAAAGACATTTTGAGTGACACTCATTTAAGGTGGGGAAGGGATAGAGTTGGTAAGAGAGGGTCTAATCCTCTTTTAATCCTTCCTTCGAAACGAATGTTGGTTAGGTGGTTTAGACTTCCATCGAGGAATTGAACTTCAGGATCTTCCTTTCTCTTGCCAGCTCAATTAGATACGCTTAGCCATAGATAAATAAAATAGAGATATCTCAATTTTGACGTCGACAAAACCGCCCTCTATGAGGGATTACCTAACAACATTGGTAAAAATGATGGTTTCATAAGGAATGTCATAGAGTGCGCCACCGTGTTTGTAACGCAAATATCCTTTTTGAAGTTCGATTCTCAGAGTCAATTCAGAAAATACAGCCTGCGTCATCTAGAGGTCACGGATCTCCGCACTGTCACGGCGGTCTGCCTGCTTAGCTAGAATTGAGAAGTCTGGGGGTAGTTTGTGCGCTTAGCTCACTTTTAGTATTTTGGCAAAATTAAAAATATATTGAAGTTGTCAAAAAATCTCCGAAATAAATTGCAATTTTGATATTTGATGGACCAAGCTTTTTTCTACTTGCTCAAATTTTCTCGGGAACAACTGAATCTTTTTGCACAATTCGAATAGGGCATTTTTGGGGGCCAAGATTCGAAGCCACCCCTGCTAGTGTATTCTCATCGGAATTGTCAAAAAACAGTCTTGACAATTGGGTCATTTTCGCGTCAATTCGTAGGGGGTTTTGAGCAAGCCAGTTCCTAGGATTCTGCTGACCGTCGTTGTTTCAAGTACGTAAGCTGAGATACTGGTAAACGCTGGGGGATCAAATTCGATCGACATTTTCCCGAGATTAAAGATTCTCTCCCGTTCCCCCTCCAGGCTTTCGATACTTGAGGGAACTCATTTTCCAGGCATCCAAGTCATCGGAGCGCTTTTCGGCCTATTGATGCTTCTTGATCCATCCCTTCAGGAGAGCGAGCTACTTTTTCCTCCACAGGAATTTTTGAATTATCGGTCCAATAACTTTAATTGGAGGGTAACGGGGGAACAATGATTAACATAATTGTAGAAAGACGAACGGCAGAAGTGGAAAAGATCCAGGTCGTTGTGTTGGTTCTTACGGCAATTATCTTCTCCGTTGTTGTTTTCTGAACAAGTTTGAGAGGGCGCAAAGAATTAAATTTAAAAGATAATTTTGTTTACTTTTCGAGTAGATCCATTGAGTCCAGTAATAAAATGTACTGCCATGGCTCATAGTATTATTGTGTGTCATCTTCAAAGCTCCACAAAACTTGTGGTCTGGAAAGATTCATTGAAGCATGCCATGAATTTGATTCTTTGCTTCCATCATTCTTGTCAGTGCACCTTCCTAATGGTTGTCAGGGTTGCCACACATTTCGAAAACTCGTGTTGCGAATCATTAGCTCACCTTGATGAGCTTTCAAACTTCGTCCAAACCGATCAAATCCGTTTTGTTCAATGTACTAAAACATCCTGATGAAATAAGATAAGTAAAACCCGGCAAACCTGATCCGGCTTCGTAGTGTTTTGTCCAAAGGCTTTCCCTTCTCATTGAGCTTTGGAAGCTACAATACGGAGTCGAGGTAATCCCGACATCTTTGGATATGACTCTGCACTAAACCGATTAGTTTCCGTTTCCGTGGAGTGTTTCTATGAACTGATCAAATATCGTAGTGGTTGCCTCCTTTGGGCTTGTGCTTGTTAAGGCCATGCATCCATCAATAAACTAGTTTCTGCGTTAACTAGACAAGTGCTTTGGAGCGGCTTGTGGAAGCACTGTTTTGGGGGGGTTGAGCGAAATTGTTCTTCAACCCCCCAAAAGTCTTTCCAGCAGTCTTGATCTACAAAAGAGCTAGGGCAACTCACAAACTCGTTTGTAGGCATTGAGGAGAGTGACGTTTCTTGTCTAAGAGTGCCATTTTTGCAATACATGAGAGAAAAATGGAAGCACTGATTGTGTTTCAAACTGCACCCAAAGATGTCAGTCATACCTCGTCTGTGTATAGATGGGATTTACTCCGACTCAGTTGAAAACTCGAATCTAGCAAATGATAATAGAAAAAGAAGTATCGCAAACGAGTTTGTTTCCGTTGGTCCCAAAATCATTCACGACAACCTTGGAAATCGGACATCTTTGGTGTTCATAGTACATTAATCATTTTTAGCTTAATAGCCGAACTAGAAAACCGCAACATCGATTTTCGTTCTCGTGGCTTCTGTGGACGCTTTGGCAATTGGAGACAGACCTTTCACCGAAAGTGACTTCAATCGGTCATCTTTGACCCCTTTTGTCTTGGCCTTTCGAAGGGTCTTCGTGTCATTATCAAAAACTGTTGAGATTAGTGGCTTTGGCTTTGGACAACCCTTGTCTGTGTTGGAGAGCTTTAATGAGTAAATCGTTTATGAATGACCGAGGAACAATGTTCAAAGACCAATGACAAGTGTGTCTGAGTAAATGTCATCGTTGGACGAGAACGTGTTTGCCATGTCATTTGTCGAAATCTTATGATGACTCGCATACGAGTAATTAACCAATTAGACTGAAACAGGCGTAGACATGATATTTTCCTTTTCTTCTACTTTCTAGTCATGTTTCAAGGGCTCCAAATTTGCAAAAAAAAAGAAAAAAAAGTACGAGTCGGTCGATTCCTGTTTAAAGAAGCGCTCGACCTAAATCGCCAATGTGGAGAAAATCGAAAGTGATCTGATCCCAAATGACCAAGCAATCAAACAAGAGAGGAGTCGATCGAAATTTGGAGGTCTCTTTGCCAAGTGAGGTTGGTTTATTTCATGCCTTCGTCACAGAATGCAAGTACGTGATGAGACAGAAAATGAGTCTGAAATCATGGAACGTTCACTTATTCGCCTTTTCTTGATAATAATAATGTTTATTGCGAGATTTGTCTCATTGGATATTTTACAATTATTGTAATAATGTCGTGGGGCCCATTCTGGGTTTAGGGAGGCGCCATTCGAGGCGGAATATCCACTATACAGAGGGGGTCGATTTTCTTGAAGCTTTTCTTGAAACTTTCTGCTAACTCGAGTCAACATCGTGTTTCATGAATGATTTTCGGACTTGAAAAGTGGGCATCCATTAGACGAGGAATTTCCGGGGGAATCCTACTTTCAAAGTTCGACTTGCAAATGTTGATAAGTGAATAACCCATCGGTAAGTACTGCAATTTTCCGTTGAAAACTAGGTCTTTCGGTTCCGTTCGAATACTGGATTCGGTAATTTATGCTCTTGTACACTTTTGAGTCCTAATGATAGATACGGCTTTTGAATGATTAAAATTAGAGAGTTTAAAGTTATGCCATAAAGCCAGTAACAAATGATAGGGAAAAGGTAGTGTTATATTTTTATGAGTTATCAAGTTGACTCCAGACTCTAAGAAGCTATTTTATAATCTTGATTTTTCGAACTTTTGCCAACAAAGCGTTCTTTTAAACAAGAGTATATCCGACTTTTACAGCGGATTTCTTTGATGTCAAACACGACTAGACGACTCAGACATACATTCATGATTTAAGTCTTAATCCAGTTCACGTAATAAACAAGAAACAACAACTACTAGGCTTCCTTTATCGGCAAATTCGTCAAAGTCAGAGCGAGAGAGAGACTGTTGTAAACTGGTCCCACAAATCCTGGCCGAAAACTCGAGACATCAAACTGTAAATTGTCGGTCTCTTTGATTGGCCGAACGAACTCACTTGGGACTTTGGGTCCAAATCGGACAATACTTTGGGTGCCAAAACTTGCCGATGTCACTTGTTGAAGGAGTGGATTTTCCTCATAAACGAATAAATCATCGCGCCGTTTTGAACTTCTCGATTCCATTTGGCCGGGACTTGTATGAAGGAAGGAAAAAGATTGATTAAAGACATACTTCTTATGGGTGTGAGACTTCTTCTCGAGTCTACGTAGACAAGGCCAGGGCTATCTAATGTGAATATTGCAGTCACTCCGTTCGTTCTTGTTCTTTCCTGGTGGAGACTGACATTGAATGTGATGTTCGACATATCAGACCACCGTTCCCCAGAATTCTCGTCAACGCCAAATCAAGTGGCTTCTTAGGAACCCGATGGAAATGGACAACCTAAAGGTCAATCGTATTTTTTGGATTAAGTGCAAAAGAAGCCATTGTTTTTCAGGTTCTGGCAAAGGACAATGTGAAGGGCCCTCATAGAGGTTTTGTTACGTGTATTTACTTGGACCAAGATTTTAGCTCATCTGCACAATGGGTCGTGCAGAACTAGTGTGACGAATTTTCGACAGCGGAACAAATCGGGTTGAAATATGTTGCTGCCGTATTCCTCCTTCTTCTCCGCCAATCCATGGGTCCATACAGTAGTGGAAGGTCCGCTAGGCTATGGATTACTACAACATTGGACCCTCTTTCCTGTCCATTAAGAGGAGTAATCCTATATCCCAAAGATCCCCATCCAAGCTATGAGTAGTCCTTGGTTCATTGAGCTCCTCTCTCGAATCCTCCCCCTTCTTCATTTCTTTGGGCATGGCCACGGTTAGAATTGTTGTAGTCCGTCTCCGATCGCAGATCGTATGGAATGATTTGGACCGTCTGGTTCAATTCTTTGCCCCTCACCCTCCAGTAGGTGGATGGATGGTAGTAGTAGTGACTTTTTTGATTCATGGCGAATTTCGGTACAATCTGTGGACCATGGAAGAGTCAAAGGAGGGAAGATTTCTTGGCTTGATTCAAATTCTCCTTACCTTGGTAGTAGACAAATTTGCGAAATGATTTCCTGTCACGTCTGTCATTTTATTACTGTAGTTGTCTTGAGTAAACTACACGGCTCAAACATGTTTGTGTTATTTAATCTGGAGCAAGTCATATCTCTACCGTCGGGTTTTTAAAAAGGCAATAAAATTGGCTTGAAACTGAGTTAAAAAATGAGTGACAACGATTATTAGCTAGACGATTTGATATAATTTAGTGAAATAGAGAGGTGAAAAAAAGAGGAAAAAAATGAGTGATATGAATAATCTTGAAGTTGACATGAAATGACCAATTGCGAGATTAGTTTCACTTGATTCTCATTACAGAATGAATGGCAAGCCACAAGTGGATCAATGAAAATGACGGAATGAAACCAAAGAGTCGAAGAAATGAAAAATGTAAAAAATGCCAAGGCAAAAAAGAACGGCATTCCAGACACGTTTCTCCTGCTTACTCGCCAGTCCCAGAACGTGCTTGGACTTGGATGTCCGCATGGAATATCACACAGGGGACAAACAACTATTCCCAACACACATTGGCGCACACACGCACACACTCACTCACTCACTCACTCACAGGGCCCAAGTCAGCTCCTACATACAACCAGGACTGTTCTATCCACCCAGTCTTTCACGGTCTCGAGTTCAGAGAAGGAAGGGACCCTTCTTTTTCTTCTTCTTCTTCTTTCGTTCTCTTTTCGCTCCTGGGTTGTTCGATCTTGGGCAAAATTCTGGAGGAGGCTTTCGTTCTTCGTTCTTCATTCCTGCCTAACTTGCTTGCTTGCTTGCTTACTTGCTTCTTCGGTCGCCTATTCTAGTCCATTCGAAACTCTCCTCTGGTACAAGTACAAGATCTGGTCTAGTGCTTTGCCCCAATGATCCATACATGGGCACTTCGGGAAAACTACAATATACTTGGGATCACATCAAAGAATGGTCGACTGTTTTGGTAAAGTTGAGGAAACATGTGACTGAAAGAGGGTTCCGGAGTCTCGAGATGTCTAATCGAGAAAGTGATCGTTAAAGGTACAGAGAAAGTCTGGACCGAAATCCTATGATTGTGTATGAAGGCCACTGCTCTTGCCTTTGAGGCCCTCCAGCAATGTCTTAGATGACAAGAACAGCGAAAAAAAGGGAAAAAGGAAAAAGTTCGGTGGAAGTTTTTTTTTTCTTTTCCTCATTTTTCTTTCGATCCTTCTCCAACACATCGAACTGTGGAGAACGTGTGGCGCTTGTAGTACGTACTACGTCGGATTTCCTCGCTACTATCATCCCGTTTCTCATGGCTCTGATATGACAGCATTGTTCGTTCCTTCGATCGTTCTTCTTAGTACAGGATGGTACGTAGTGGAGTCATGTGCTTAGTTGGGATCTATGAAATCCAAGTTTTCCGACCCTCACCAAGATTCGGTTCCTCGGGTTCTATAACTAGTACTCCCTCGTGGTTCATTCTTTCTTGCGGAATCAGTGGAACAAGAATTCTGGGGAAGAATTCCATGGAAATGGGAGAACTGTCGGATGAATATTCATGCGGCCTTTTGCCATGCTTCGGGCTCTTCTTTGTTCCACAGGACTCCTTACTCTTTTTTTCAAGGGGAAGAATAGAATGGAATAAATGATAAGTTCAGGTAAAATAGCTGCAAAGATTCCCTCGACCACCGTTACTGTCATTCATACTGTAGTAGGCTAGCCTATCAATTCTGGAAAAAGGTGGTTGTTAGAAGCCACTTTATCCATCAGAGTAGAACATATGTGGGGGCCATGCGAATTTCCTCTCCCTCATCTCACATGAAAGTCGAATATTTTGGGATTAATATTGCGTTCTACAGAGCACAAACCCCCCTTATTTGATCACATACACACAGTACAGAGACCAGCATCATCTTCAGAAGAAGGAGGCATGTTCATAAAATGTAAGTGTCGGGGAGTAAAAACAAAGGAAGCAATTAAAGCGGGTCAACTGGCGTTCCTGACCTGGATATTCCCACTTTTATGGATCAATTTCCTTTCCTCGTCGTTTGATTCTCCTGCCTTCCTTCACTGTATATGTAAATTTTTCTAAATGCAATTGAGTCCACTTGAAAAGGGTCTTTTAGATGGAATTTCTACGTACGTCCTCACCAAGCCTGGGATTGGTCGTGAGTCAGTCTTCTTCTTCGGCTGTCTAATATCTCCTCAAAGAGGGCTTAAGTTCCTTTCATTCAAAGAGCACAGGAGCTCAAAAACGATGAAAAAAAAATTCCTTTCATATCAAAGGATGCTGCTTTATCCTCTTTCCCTCTAAAAGCGAACCATAGAGGGACCAGCAATAGGTTTCTAGTTCGTGGTATGGTTGTTGCAACGCCCTGGTTCAGAAGTGGTGAGTTGGTTGGAAGGAAGCCACCACTGGAAAATAGCTATTTTTCTTGCCTATTCAAGATGCTCGGCGATTCCCACGATTCATAGATCTCAGTTGTGGGTATTTTTTCTCACTCCCCCAGGTTCGATATAATGAGGCACAGTGGGCCGTCTCTCTCTCTCTCTTTCTCTCTTTTTCTCTTTCTCTCCCTAGGAGTTGCTTGCACTGACGTCAGCATATCATTCGATCTGAACCATATTTGAGGGATGGTGGTTTAAATAAGAATGTTAGTGGGATGCTCCTTGGTAAAATGTGAAGGACATGTCCAAAGACGTTCAATTGCAGCTTTGGGAAAGAGCTTTGTCTCACTTAGAACTTAAGATAATCAACCTTTGAAGAAATTAACAAAGTTTAATCTAGGCAGTGCCATAAGAGACGATCCATGAGCTAAGAAAACCAACAATGATGCTCACTCAAGAGCAACCAGGTTGGAGTTCACGGTGGTGATTGCCATTGAATAGTAGCAGAACGAGATATGGATTGGGTTGGAAGAGCAGTAGCTCGAGTGGACATACCAATTGCTGCTACTGACCGCCCTGGGATGAAACTGGTTGGTGAAGCATTCATTGGGTTTCTAGTTCACACTAAGAGGTGACATCTCAGATGTTTGTGGTTAAGCTCTTTTTCGTGGGCCTTGGTTTGGGGTGCAAAATTGATGGCATATGTGATTATTTTTGCCACGTGTTGGAAGACAAAGCGCATTGTTTTAATTATGAATGACGTTTAAGAAGTCTGGAGACCAATTGTGCTCTGGAGAACAACATGAGACAAGATCTAGAGATTGAGGAGCGAACTTGTGCAAAAAGGTTTTTTTTCTTCTTTCTAACGCGATCCCCTTGGAGAGGCAGCTATGAAGCAATCTTTTATGGCTGTCAAGACTCGAAGAATAGCAGGTGGATTTCAGGCCATTTTATTCAGATTCTTTTGTGGCAATCCTTTGAATACCCACAGGTCCTCAGTGGTTGTTGTCAGCCCACCAGTCAGTTGCCTAAGCTCGAACAAGAAGAAGTGAGCAAATCCCCAACTGGCAACCAACACTACCAGTGATCCAACACCATCACTACTACTACTGTATCACGAGTAGTACTACAACGCCAACCAGTCCCATTGCTTCTACTAGTACTAGAGCGCTACCACGTAACATCATCGCCACTATCCTGCTTCAACAATGCCCTATTGTAGTCGACTGTTGGATCACGGCAAGGGTCCCCGTCACTCCAAATAAACAAAATTGCAACGCCACTACTAATCCAGTTCACTCCAGGATTCATATTCAATTTTTACTAGATGCCCGTCAATCTTTTGCTTGCCATCCTCAATTCTCACATCCCGGGACATTGATTCTCAAGATCTCCAAAACCAACTGGAGTGTGGAGACCCGGTGTTTTCCGAGCAGTGTTGGTTCTTATGTACGTTGGTACGATTTGCCCCATCCGGAGACTGCTGTGGATGTCCACAATAGAGGGTATTCTGGATTAATCACCCTCGACTGGGCACCCCGCTGAGCGACTCTTTCTTGGTAAACCATACCACTATCAGTAACCAACACGACCAATGCTGTCGAAATCCAAAAGGGATCGACCCACCAACCAACCAACCAAAGGAACGACTAAGACGAAGAACGAGATTTCTGAAAACGGTCTTGTCCTGTGTGTCGAATGGTGGATTTCAAACATTGTGCTAGAACTCGAGTTGAAAAAAATGAGAAAAGTCAATTGAGAAATGCATTTCTAATTCCAAACGGTCTGGTTGTCCTGGTTGAGCTGAGGAGGGCTTATTCTGGACTGAACTATATTGGATATGCAATGACCTTCCTTGTGGGCATTCCAATATTCTTCGGTGAAGACCAACTATGTAATATGAAGCAAATAAGAGTGTTTGACTGGTCACTCATTAATCAGACCTTAGATCACCTTTCTTTTTGGTTCAACCCAAGAAAACCTTTTTGCACTTTAGTCCCAACCCAGGAAAAAGGCCTGTCTGGCCCAATGCGCAAAGTAAATTGCAGATAAGCAATGCTTAATCCCGACACCAGTGTGCAAATTTGGCCTTCACAACGCAGGTCTGTTGCTTCCTCCAAATTTCTCTTTTAGGCCTGTCTACGTTCTGCTCTTCATTCATTGAATGGCCTCCAACTTTGGCTCGAATACTCGCCACCACCTGGCCGAATTATCATCGTCTGGGCAGACTCTTTCACTCACTCACACACATTTTCAGGCCACCCTCCGTGTGAGAATATTATTGTTATTTATGTGCCTCTACTTCCGTTACTCTTTGTAACAAACCACAAGCCACCGCAGAGGTGGTGGTTGGTGGAAGTAGGAGCAGTAGTAGTGGTGGTGGTGGTGGTGGTGGTGATGGTAAGATAACAGCAACAACAACAACAACAACCAATGCTACTGGTACATGAACGCTGCTACAACTCCGTTGAATGTATGTACTCATTCACAGTTCTGTTCGTGTACACATGCTTTTAGACTAGAGGCTCATTTCCACTAGCCTTGGTGCATTTTTCGAAGCCCCTACGGAAGAATACGAGTTTGGTGGTGGGAGTGTATGAAATACTTACAACTAACAACTGTAGTGGGGGCCACTCTCCGGGAAAACCACACCATGAGATGAGTTATGGAGTGACAGGAAAACCAAAAGGGGATTTTTTAGAAGGGAAATTGAAATCTGGTTGTGGAGATGGAATGACTTGAACTTGGCAAGGGGAACCGCCTTCCGTCTTCGGAATAGTGATTATTTCAACTTTTTCTTTCCACTTTTGGAACTCCGTCGGACATGCGAAAAGACTGTTTTTCCAAACAGAAAATCGCGAGTTCCATAAAAACACTAGGTCTAGGAACCACACCAGTGAAAGTCCACCAAGATGTTTACATTTAATAGGAAAAGTTTTGACTTCAAAATTGTAGGTCTCCGAAGTCTTTCGTCTTTTTCGCCCTTTTAAAACTAACTGCGTGCCTTTTTTGAAGCGTGCTTCGCCATTTTGATCATGAGCTCAGGGAAGGGAAGGGCCTCATGGAGTTGCACTCAAATTTGAAACTCGCTCAACAAAGGCAGATCATGTCAGAGTCTGACAGATTTTCTGCCAAGATTGTGGTTCCAGATATCAAGGACCACCCTGAAATTGGGCTTGTTAATTTCCTCCGATAACATCACTGAGCTACTTTGAGCCAAAAGCCGAACCCATGGCGATGATATCTGAGGGGATTTCAATGGCGTTTAAAGCGTTGAGAGGTGATCGCTACCACCCATCAGTCTTGCCATTCGAAAGAGCGATCTCGAGAGGGAAATAGAATTTCCATGCCATCTCTTTCTCTATACTTAAAAGGCTGTGTGAGTGTGAGTCTCTCCCACAAAAATTCATGTTCAAATGCATTTTCTTCCCAAGCATGGACGAACGAACGAACGAACGAACCGAGTTGTGCATTGACTCAAAAACTTCACACAGGGCCAAAATAGAGAGACCGAGTGCGAGGCTCCAAAGATCACGCGGGCATTCATTCAAAATCGAGTACTATTGACAAGCTGCAACTTTTTGTCAATGTTTTTTACCCCTCGATTGTAGAGTTTTCGATCCATTTTGCTCCATACCCATATTTTGTGAGGGCTTGTTAGTTAGCAGAGCTCATCCGAAAGAAACTTTGGGCTTATCCGAAATGCACACTTGAGATGATCCACTTTCCAGCACGAAGAGATCTAACTGGCTTCAAATACGTCTTGGGTCATCTTTGAGCATTTTTTTAGATCGTGTTTCGACCCCAAGTCTGACAATAAAGAAACTACTGCTGCCTGCACAAGTTTGAGCCCCCCTTCCTTCTACATAGCATAGCAGTATACAGTACAATATATCGTGGTCCTTGTTGCGTGGCAGACAGCAGCGAGTTACTCGACGGTCCAATATTTGCTCAGCAAACAGAAGGGTTTGTTTAATCTGCAAACACCTGAGATCGAGAACTAAAGTATATTCCTCGTACGTAGAGAAACAGACGATCGAGCTCAGGCCTCAACGCGGGGGTTCCGGATCGATCACTGAAAGACAAAACTGCTGCTGCAACAACAGCAAAAATGAGCAGGCCTCTTGCGACAACAACTCCGTTCCTTTTGGGTGTACCCTTTTAGAGTTATAAGCAGACAATTTAATTTTGGCCTTGTTGTCGCACTTAAATTCGGGAGTGTGAACATTCCAAACCGGTTTCGATGTAGCACGAGATTCTCAATGCGTTTTTTTAGCATCTTGAAGAGGAACATTGTATTGAAGTATGGGCAATTCAAAGCTCCACAAGAACGTGAGTGTTACCCAAACGAAATTGGTCCAACTTACGAAACACATTCCGAAACAAATAAATCTTTATAATTCTGAGCGCGATTCGTCATAAACTTTGTTAGGAGTTGGCAGTTTCCCCTCCTGACATGATATATCAGAGGGCTTTTTGTTTCAGATCCCCATACATTACTTGAAAGGTGCGGCAAGTTTCCTTTTCAACCTGGTGATTAAGAACTGTGGTGAAAGTCCGAAACTTGGACTTTCAGACTCTATAATTTGGAAATATTGTGCTGACCAAGACGAGAAGAAGGTTTGTTAGTTGGGAGTGACTTGAGGGTGATTCAAATGACTCAACAGTCTTGCTTGAAGTAACTTTTCAACGTGAGTCGATTTTGGTCCTGGCAGGTGAGTTTACTGCTTGGAGAGTCCTACTGTAATTTAACATTGATTTTTCCTTTGAAGAATCACGATCGTTTTCTCCGCTTCAATATTACGTTTCGCAATCTATCGGGGAAAACGACATCCTTTTTAAGCAACATCATTATTATTTTCGTCACTCAATGAAAAGGAGAGTGACTTCTAGCCCTAGAATTAGGACTATTACATCATCATCAACAGTGATCACCCTCATTTAAAGAAATGGACTCATAACAAATATGAACAAGACCGAATGGCAATAATGAGGGCTCCTCGATCAGGGTTAACACTTAGGGATTGGAAATATTGATTGAGGCGTGGCTGAGTTTGTGAACGAGCTTTATAAATGCATTAGCCTTGCCATGAACAATCATCAAAAATGACCTTGTGCTATTACGTCCGTTTATTTCCGAGTATGGCTCACTTCTAAGAGACTCACTCCAACTTTTTCGGGAGCGGAAAATTCCAAGGATTTCACTCAAGCTCCAAAGTTCATGCGTCCCCATCACATCAACTCCAATAAAATGTCGATTCCAGCACATAATTGTCCATCAAAATTTGGGATATCACTGTCAAGCAGTCAAGTTAGAGAAGGAACCTTTGGGAAATCTACCAATTTGGACAGGCAACGAACACATAGGTCTGAAGCCCGTCAAATCCAGGAGATACCCGTCAAAACCCGCCGAGGTTCACGTTTACATTTGAACTTTTCATTTTAAATCCCAATCGCCCAGTTCATAGACTTTTCGTCGTTTGAACCCCTCCAAGTCCTCGTATTTGTCTTGACCATTTTGTCTCGAGCTGTCTCTGCATCTCCGAAGAGTTGGATCCTACTGAAGAGAGGAGCAAATGAAATACGATCCTGGGTCTCGGTTCTCAATTCGTCAAGATTTCGCTTGTTCCTTGGACAGTGAAGTGCTTCAATGTCTCTGAAGTGAGTCTGAACCTGAACCCTCCCCGCTCATCCACAACATATTCCTCTGCCTCAGCAAACTGGGCACCGGTCAAATTTCCATGGCTTGGGGGACGAACCTACGTCTGTACAGAGCTGAACTGTCGTTCACCAAATACTGTTACTCTTGAGGTTATTCACCTCAAACAAGTGTGGAAGGAGGCGAATTCATTCAGGATTTGACATCGAAGTTGGAAATAGAACTAAATTTGCGGGTTAATCGACTTCAGCAAAGACCGTGGGAACCTCAGCTACCACCTGGGGGGGGTTTGTTTTGAATATATAATTATAGCGAAAAATGGTTCTTTTTTTATGGCGGTGGTCCGTCCCGCTTGGTTGGGTTGGCACCCAAAGAGGTGATGTATGTCGGAGTAAATTGTTTGTTAGAGCAAGCCAAGCATACAAGACCGAAAACCTATTAAGATGCCTGACTAGGCGGTCAAGTGTTGGCTGATGATGCATTTTAGGAAGCATCAACATGCCTTGGGTCATTGGAAACCAGATAAATGAGGAGCGCCTCTTTACGTAGGCCCCAACCAGAAGAGATGCTGCTGGGATGTCAATTTGTACGGAACACGCCGAGAACAACATTAATAGTGATTCAGTCTAGTACAGTACGAGTACAGAGATCATTTTAAATAATGGCGGAAACCTTAGGAACAGCATCATCTGGTTGCCTGGAGGCTATTTCGAACTTACGAGATCATGTCGTGAGTACATGAGGAGAACGGATGCAAAATTCGAGAAAAGTAGCCATATATTTGATCACTATCGCTAGGACGGAAATACAAGAAGGTGGTTGAGGTCATGTAAAAACACAATTTATGCTTCATACTCGAAAATGACTTTTTCCCTTAAAACCGTGAAATCTCCACAAAATCTGCCTCGAAGACACTATCAACCACATTGCTCAACCACGAGCCCTCTCCAACCATGCTTTCGGAAGCTTTATACTGGGAAAATTTTCCGCCTTACTTTGACCTCATTGGAACAGCAAGCAGCCTTTAACAGTCGCTTTTGACTAGCATTCTCTCAAAACTTCCGATTCCTGAACAATTTCTAGATATTTCGCACTCACTTGATGCCAAACGTCTTCAAGGTTTTACTAGTGTTGCCGTTTACATTGAACTGACTCCGAATGAACCCCTTTTCCAGCCTGAAGGCATACGAACAAATGTCTCGCCTCAAGGATCAACTTGAACCGAAAAGATGAGCATTTTCCAAGCTAAGAAACAACCCTACTCCTGCTACCCTGACTTGTTATCATCAGCTGAAGACTTTGCTCATAGCAGTTTACAACTAAGCTGCTCCTTGCTCACATTTATTCATCACAACAACAACGACAACAAAACATCCAGTCCAGAATTCGAGATCTCTTGCAAACTCTTAAGAAAATGAAAAATATTGACATGATCGGGCTCGAATTTCTCGGAGTGTCTCCTTCCCTCAGGTGCTCCTGGACTCTTGAGTGCTTATTTACTTTTTGAGCGAGATGAAGAAGCCCAAGAAGACGTTGCTTTACACGGAGATGGTAGGTACTGTTCAACAGTCGTTTTGGTGGTCTGTATTTCCTTCAGGATTTGGCGCCAAGACACAGGGTGAACTCTTGAACCTTATGCTGTCAAGAAGAGATAAAGTGAGTACTCTCGTTCTTTTTAGATGCTTACTTTGTCTTGAGGTCGATTTGATTCTGGGAATAGAAGATATATTGGGAGCGAGTGTTTTTCGCAGGCAAATCAAAACAGTGAAATACTGTGTAAGTCCCCCCATGTTGATGAAGATTTCTTTCGACTAGATTCACATTTTTATTGCCCTACTGTCCAAGTTGATTTGATGTTGCTTTGCGAGACCGAATGTTTACTCTAGCTGTCGTGGACCAACTTTACTATGAGACTGACCTTAAGGCGGTAGTCTTTGAGGATTTTTTTTGCCCCGTAATAGACTGTGTCGAGAGATTAATATCACATTCATCTGCAAAAAAATCAGCTCGAACATAAATCTTTCTGCTCAGGAATTTCTCGCAATTTTGCCATTCTTCCGCATGAACTTGAGTGCCTGCCAAGTCTGCCAAAATTATTTCAGAAAATGCAATCTCCTTGTTTTGATCAGTGCACTCATTTAGATCAGGGGTTCTCAACTGGTCATTGGTGCCCCATCCTCTAAATTTTATTGAAAAAGTTTTAAAAAGTAATGTTGTTATTTTAAAGATAACAAATATTCTTCCCAATCATCAAGGAATCAAATAAGGAAACAAATTTTGAAACTTTTATTACAAATCGATTTCCAATTCAAAATTTATCGCAAACCATACTAAGCAGATGATCATTCTAAATATGAGGTAGGATGGGCTCGCTTCACCTCTGAAAACACAAATTATTTGGGATGAGAACCCCTGATTTGGATCAAGCTTGTGGCAAAAAAAAGCAATAGCGATTGGCCTGTGCAATCAATTTAATCCTTGACTGACCAACCACTTACAGTTATGGACGACTACATCGTCAAATGCACTACATGAATGAAGGTAGGAGAGGGATTGAGCTGTCCAATTGATTGTGCTTCTTTCATGTTCAAGGACTGACTACTGTCGAAATTGGAGCCTGCTAATGAAATGGGTCAATTATTCATACGAAGGACGTAAGGGTTGGACCGCCATTGTGTTGTTGCATGAAATCGGGGGATCTTTCAAGGGCCAACGAGCATTTTGGACAACATGGCAGTAATTATGGCTGCCCTTTAATTTGATCAATTCACGACAATTACAGTAGGGCAAGTAATTTCTCTCGATCAAAAAATCATGCGAGCTTGAAAATAGTAGGAACTGAGAGACCCCATGCCTTCAGTCACCAACCATACACTAGTTGTTTATTAGGTAATAATATGTGGGACCTTTTGGTAATTGTCTTCGTATGATAAGGTTGGATTAAGATTTAAGGTGTGATTATCATTAATCAAGCAGTCGTCGCAAGGTCCTTCACTTTCTTTTGTTAAGTACGGTACATGAAGATAAAAAGTGCTGATAAATATTAAAGGGCATCGGAGATCAATGTTTTATAAGCTATAAGATTAGAAGCATAAAGTCGACTGGTGGATATTTTGACCTCAATATGGACCACTTTAAGATCCTTCGAGCCCCAAGTTACCAAATTAAAGAGGAACTTCAATATGGGCTATCAATCTGGAAATGTATATTTTTATGAACGCGCGAAATGTCATCGAAAGCCAGGAACAAATTGTTCCGTTGCTAAATTGTCCTTGGATTAGATGAGGGCCGTTTCTTGCCATGGATTTTTTTTTCACCAAAAGTTTTGCTCCATAACAAGACCGTGGGGTGTTCCCAAGTTTTACTCCCGGCCAATAAAGATATCAAAGTGAGCTATAAAAACTATTTTTCGTCATCATTGCCGTCGTCCGGTGCGTATTTGGCCTTTCTTCGAGGCTTAGCCGTCGGAAATTTGAGAGGGGGAAATACTTCTTCCTCTTCAGAGTCGTCTTTGGTTCCAATTTTGGCGATGTCGCATCTGTTGGCCCCCAACGGACGGACCGAGGCCAATTTGCCTGACTGACGAGGAACCATTACCACTTTAATATGGTTCAATTTGGAACATATGCATGGTTGCGAGAATGACGTTCAATTTATGGCAAATAAGTTGTCCCCAACAAGGTGCTTTGTTGAATGGCCGAGAGAGCTACTAAAGTTGAGTTTGAAACAACAAAGACCAAGCTGGGGAACTTGGTGCCATTCTTAGAGATTGGTTCCACGTGCCCCAATTCCTCTCGCTTTTTCCTTTCCAAGAAGACGAGGAGTATCAATCTTGAGCTTGTTCCACCATATGGCACAACATTAGACGACACATGTGTCCAGTGGATATTGGCACCAAAGTCAATATGGCTGGACATTACTCTCAAGTTGGTATGAAGTCTATCATGTTCCATCATTGTCCAATGCCCCATTCAATCAGGATCGGACCATCAACCAGAGGAATACACAAGACGTGGAAAAGGTGAAACTGATGCAATTGGACAAGAAAGGCGTGTGAAACGAACGGAGCACGGAGCAGGTGGTCGCTCTCATTCCCTCCTATGGAGTCCGTTTTGAGGAGAAAAAGAGAGCAAGCGATTTGATTTTGGGAAATTGCCCATCCGAGAGATCAGGTGTGGATTTTATGACCCGTTAAACGGGGCGAATATCTGTAGGACTCACTTGGGTGAATTTGATTCGAAATCTGTTCCGCTCGAGTATCAGCAACTTTGAAAACGTGCGTCTCAAAAATGTATTTGTTCTTTTTCTTCTGCTTTAGTCTAAACTCACCTTTAGATTCGCGTAGTCGAACCTAGACATCATAATAACAATAAAAGCAGAACTCTAATGCAGTTCCTGTCAATTGAAGCCGAGAGGCTAAAACCTTGAGGTACTTGGAAACCAAGCTTAAGAGCATGTTCATTTTTGCAAACCAAGGAAATTACGTGGTTCCTGGCTGAATGTTATTTTTTAGGTTCATTCAGTCAGATTTTCTAGGTACATATAGAGTAGAATCCTGCTTTTCCGGCTGTATGACGGTATGTCAGCTTGTTCAACACTTACTTTGCTTTTTATGTTCATTTGCTCTGTAATGATTAAACAAGGCGTTTTTGTTTCAAGAATTGTTCAAAACTGCTCTTCCACACATTGTTTATCGCCCAAAGTTTGACAATGAATATGCATTACAAATTATTAACGATTTCTATTCGTTAAAGAGACACAAACGGTAATTTTTTTGCAATTCCAATACCGTATTTGGCTTCTTGATCGTTTTTCTGATTCTTATCATGCGGATTGATCATTCATCAATTCTTGAATGAAACTGTTGCAATGGCGTTTTGGAAGCTATTAAAAAGAGACTTGGATCCCACTCTGCTTTGATTTCGAAGGTTGAGTTGGGCAAAAAACAGCGAAAACCGGTTTTCGTGGGTCAAACCCAAACCATTTAAAGATTGAATAGTGAATGCCGGGTTGACACCTTCTCTTGAGATAGAATGTCAAGATGGGATCATTAAAAAAGAGTTTGCTGTAGATAAATGACACAGAAATCGTCACGGTATTCTCAGCCCGTTTTTACTCTTGAACTTTCCATCAAGCTTTTTAAATTCCTTATAGAAAGCAATGTATATATTTCGAAATGTCTGAAGGGCTCCTAGATAGAGGCTCTTCACTCCATATTTGGCACATCAGATGACACGTGGATGTCCAACAAAATATTCGTGGGATCATTCTACGAACAACGAGGCGTGTCTATAAAAACATAGCCACCCACATTATTTGATGACTTTTGGGGAGGGATTGTCACTTAAATACTTGATATGCCTCAAACATTTTTATCCTATAAGTGGATTTTGCTTGCAAGAAGGCTTCAACCGTCTGAGGCCTTTTAGAATCCTGTTTGGGCAAATGAGAGACTCAACAATAGAATCTTTCGTTGCAATCTCATGGACGGTAGAATAATTGGCGCGAAAGAGCTCTTGTAATCGTATTTTAGAGGATTGCATCCACCAATGAAGAATCCGGGCCCACTGTACATACCATTGTAGCAGTGGATTGGCTCAAATTCTTGTCTCGTCCCCCCTGCATTCTGTCTGGTTAAGAAGGGTGACGAATTTGAATGCACGCAATATTTTCCAACGGCATGCCACCGAGATGGTTACTTATCTTTGTTCACATATGTGTGATATCTCATGGCCAGATCTTTTTGGGGGACGAGGATCTGTTTTGTTCAACTAAAGAATTGCATTCAACATTCACGCGATTTAATTGAAATAATTTCTTTTATTCCAAAGCCGGGTGTTTTTTTGCAGAACGCATTGGTGCATTTACTAAAAGGTGGTCTCGGGTAAGGCACGTGGTAAAAATTTCAGTTTATTCCACATGAAGGCATTTTAAGTCGTTATCAGGTAGTTATGGCGTTGAACGTGTTGATATAATTTAGACGTGCTGTAATGACTTAATTGCTGAAGATATATTTTGCGATTTCCTTCTTTTTTATTCATTTCTTTGAGACGGACATGGGTATACTTATTGATATCAGAATGAATTCATGATAGTTTGGATTGTTTAGCAGTATGAATTTTTATGTGCTTTTAGTCGTAGTAAACAAGAGGTCAGAGTCTGTGAGAACATTGCACAATGCGAGATAAAAAAATGGACCGATCAATAATCAGGCCGATCCAAAATGGCACACAAGAGTGGGGGAACAAAGGGCAAGATTTCGTTTAATTAGCTAATGATAGGACGAATAAATAGTTCAATCATAGAATAGGAACTTCGAGAATGACAATTTTCAGAACTTAATCGCTGTGGCTGACATAACTTAGGCTTTTCAATTGGAGCTAATGCGTCGTGTGAAGGCCCAAAATAGAATGGGCAACCCTAGAGGGTGGTCTTGAGAGATTTCATCTTTGGCTTTTTCGATAGCTCCTCGATGAGACTTGAAGAGACTTTGGCACAGCCGTAGAGATCAATACTTTCCAAGTCGTTCAGATGCTCGATCACCGCCTTTATGGACTTGTCCGAGAGATCCTTGCATTGACCCAGCAACAATTGTCTCAGGCCTTTGACGTTCTCGATCAGCTTCAAGACTCCTCGGTCTGTGATCGGGCAGTTCGAAAGGTTGAGTTGGGTCAACTTTGTCATGCCTAAAGCAATGTTGCGAAGGCCGACGTCGGTCACGTTCGGACAGAATGACACGTCCATGTGGCGCACATTGAGGCCGTGCTCGGTCAAGTAGGCCAGTCCGATATCAGTGATGTTATCACAAGAACGAAGGACCATCGTCTCCAAGGAAGTCATACCAGCAAACGACTTCAGACCGGTATCGGTGACACTTGGACAAAAGGAAAGATTGATACTCTTCAATTTGGGAAGGCCTTTGGAAATGCTTCTTAGAGAATCGTCCGTGACCCTATGGCAGTCTTGGAGTGTGAGCTCCTCAAGTTCGTGGGCGTAGTTGTTGCGTGTCTTGTCGTGAGCACCGGTAAGATATTGGACGCCATAGTCGGAAATAAATCGACAAGAGCGGACGTTGAGGCGGCGAATGTTCTTGAGGGACCAGGCAATGATGAGGAGACCCATGTTTGTGACTTTGGAGCACCCGGCCAAGTTGAGATCTTGCAGTTGAATACAATGCTGAGATATCATTGTGACGGATTTGTCCGTGATCTCTTTGCAGTTACTGAGGTTCAGTGACTTTAAGTATGGCACATCCTTCTTTAAGGCCGCTTCAATGGTGACGTCCAATAAGTTGTAGCATCCCGACAGGTTCAGACTGGTCATATGAGGCATCCCATTGAAAAGGTCTTTGAGATTTCTTTTTAAAC
>CM021323.1:7390105-7455675 GCA_010645155.1 Tigriopus japonicus
AGGAAAATGGCAGAAAGATTTCAAAAAGAAAGATTTATGGACACCCCTCTGACTAACGTTACATGAAAAAGATGCTCACCTTTGATGCGTTCCCTCTAGATGGGACATCCAAATGCTTAAAGATCTCGAGCATGATCTCCGGAAAGAGGTGA
This sequence comes from Tigriopus japonicus, assembly GCA_010645155.1. Taxonomy (NCBI): domain Eukaryota; kingdom Metazoa; phylum Arthropoda; class Copepoda; order Harpacticoida; family Harpacticidae; genus Tigriopus; species Tigriopus japonicus. Next base: position 7,390,258 of record CM021323.1, read on the forward strand.
TGAATTTGGGTTTGTCCAGCGGTTTCATCATCTTGAGTATTAGGACTGCCTAAATTATATTTGTCCTCGGTGATATTCTGGTTCTCGTCAGGGGTGGACAATTGTTGGTCCACCGAATTCCGCTTCCTGGACCGTAGATTCCTAGACAGAACAGACTCTAGTTCTCCTTTGGAACCCTGCTCTGTAGCGTGATCGGCATGAGGCCGAAAGGTGATCTGACCGGATTTTGGCCCTGCCACAGACCCAGACCCACTCGTAATTTGGGTCATGGATGAGGTTTGGGGAGCAGGTACCAGATCCATTCGTTGACGTTTGACACGTGTCGGTTCAACCTCCAAGGAGTGTTGTTGGAGAGCCATCATGGCGTTGGCATACACGTTCCACTGAATGTAATTCACCATAACTTGGTCATTTTCACTGATGACCGGACCTTGAAAGTCATTGAATTCCAGTTTTCGTTTCTTCGAAGGACTCACTTTGGGTGATGTACTCTCCATCTTGCTAAATCAGGACAGAGGGGGAACACGGAGATGAGGATCCGTTTGGATCTCGTGCAACACTTCAACTGACGGTTGGAGTAAACATCAGTGACCCAATGCCGCTGCCTCACCGCGATCGCGGACCGAGAACGCTCGAGATTCAACTCTCCAAGACGCTCACTGAGCATTGAGGGCGCGGATTCAGAGTGGGTGAAGGAGAACGTGGAGAACGAAGAAACAGAGGAAGAAGACCAGGACGAGAAAGAAGAATAAGACGAAGCCATTGCGCGTCTCCTGCCACCGCCCGTCACATCTCCCTCTGAGCCAAGTCCCAACTCCTCGAGGTAAAAGAATATCGCATATTCTTTCCTTCATGATATCCCACAGCTATCGCCTGGGGTGAGACGGAGTGTTGGTCATAGCTATGGTCGAAGTGGTGCCGTAGATCTTCTTCGTCTCCAGGAATCGGGCCATCACCAAACAAGCGCCGATGAAACACGGGACTACAAGACACAGCAAGGAAGAGTCGCTTTTTCAAAACTGGACATTGTCCATGAGGTCTTCCTGGTGTTCTCTGAAAGGTAAAAGAAGGAAAAAAGTGGATGTAATCCAAGTCCTCGATCCCCCTTGGTCCTTTGCTCTATTATTTCAGTCGAAAGACGACCAATAGAACCGAACTGACAGGGAGAAATGTTCTAGGATAGCCTAAGATGGAAAGAAAATATAAATAAATTAATGGTTGTACCTGTACAAGTTTTCCTTCGGAAGGTGGAGGGCAAGATGAAATGCCAAAAACTAAATAAAATATTTTCTTGAAAAGCTGAGGGAACTATTTAGTGGGGGTAATCTTTCCAAGAGTAAGGTACCACATTTTAGCAGATGATGCGTTATCTTCTTTTTTTCAACCTTATCTGATTTTTCCAACACTACTACCCTGCCTCGGATGAGATTTCCATGAAGATTGTCAAATTTTGCATGCCATTTGTGGCTTGACGAAAAACACAAACTTTTTGCAAAGGTGTCCATAATGGCATGATTCGAGGTGGCTTTTTGCCTCTTGCCTTTTTGCATCTCAAGTTAGTCCCAACAATTTACATGGCCGAGGAGCACCACTCGCTTCTCGAGTGATGTGGTGAAAATGCCTCCCACCAAGATTCGAATTTTCCGGCCTTCCTCTCAACAATTCCAAAAGGGCATCTACCATTTCAACCTTCAATACAACCGCCACATGGGGCATACTTCATATAACATTGAAATTGCAGCAGATAAATCAGGTGTTCAACGCGTCGAGAAGGAAGAGCATTTGGGTTTCCTTGAGTTCCAGATTGATCGTAAGGGACACGTGCTTGAAAGGAAGGACAGTAATCGGGCCTTTAATCGTAAGAGACACGGAAATAGCTTTCAGGTGGAAGATGTAAATTGCTTGCCCGAGTTCTTATAACTTGAGTGTGATCTCGAGACCTATGGGGGCGTATGTAACAGCACAGTAGTTCCTCGTTTTCCACAAACTCTAGTCTGCTCTTGTCTGGAGCTGAGATAACCAATCACTACGGGAAATCTCGCCTGTGGAAGTGGTCTTGTGAGAGGCTAAGGAATAGAAACACCACCACAGGAGCACCTACGACAACGACGAGGCCTCCTATCTCATCTGATCAAGTCAAAATGTGCCCCTACATTCCAACCGCATGCACTTGGACTTGACGTTCGTGAGCCCCGACGAATATTTCATTCATTTTGAATAAACATACCTTTTATTTTTTATAACATATATAAATGCTCAATCTACTACCTAGTCTTGTTTTTAAAACATATTTCTTTTTGGGAGAGTTATTCAAGAATGAGTGAAATATTATTTTTTTCAGAGAACTCGTTGGTCGGGAAGTTGTCAGTGGTTCTTGAGTTGGAATTGAAACTAAGCATGTGGAAGCGAGAGTGGACATGTGAAGGTGGTTGTCGAGACAACCAAGACTGGACATTCAGATACAGAATGAAACCCGAGACACTTCAAAGTGTCATGCAGGTATTTGGAAAATAAATTCTGAGATTGAGCGTCACTGTGGTGTCGGGAAAGAATTGGATGCATCTAGCTAGCTTAAGGTTGATCATCCGGTTTTCATTTGAGAGAATAGCACTCTCGCCAGAACATGTCTTGAATAATTTCATGTCGATTGCGACCTCTCTCTGGCATTTCCAGTTTTAAAGCTCCGATACAAAGCTGGCTTCATGGATCTTTTTGCAGTGGTTTCAAATTTGAAACCATGCCTCGATGAGCAATGCTCAGGGCTTGAGCTAGAGTCTCGATGCTTTGGTCGATGGGGTTTGTCAACCAGATTCATTCTCATGCGATCACATGTCGGAAAGGATTTGACCACGCTTTGCGTTTGTGACTTGAGGAATGACTTTTTGTTACATGAGTATGCCTAAAAATTCCTCTCTCTATGCTCGGAGAGGTTCATGTTACGAGACGATGGAAGTGAGGTCTAGTCAAATGATTCATTCCCATCAAAATTTGTCAGTATAAATTTTGGAACTGGAGGGGAACGAAGCCTCACTGGTCTTTCCTCTCCGTTCCTTCCCCTCATTTCTGGCCTCCTTCTTTCTTTCTTTCTCTCTCTCCTTCAAGTTTATTTTCTCCCCCTCCTTTCGGTCTCTTCCTCTTCGTCTCACTTGTTTTGCCTTCTACTTTTTCATTTTCCCCTTTGGCCTCGATCCACCCAAGAGAAAACAGGGAGAGATCTGAACAAGCACAGATCACTCGGCTCCATGTTAGATTGGACACATCAGTGGACTTTTACTAATTCTGGTCGAAAAACTTTGGAGCTTCATGGAGTGTGGTAAATCCAACCAAATCTCACAATGCCTAGGCAAGTGTCGGTCCCCTAAATTTTAGGACCGATACGATTGGCAAAACTTGATTTCAATAGCTGTACACCTTAAATAGTGAAAGAGTTACCTTGGAAGTTGTTTCACTTCATTCAGGTTCGACTCTTTCACTTAAGTGTGAATGCCATTGCTGCTGTTGTTGTCGTTGTTGTCGATGGAGCGAATGGCTGGTCCCTTTCGTTTCTTCGAGGTTTCGGATATCAGTTGTGAAACACTCGTTCTCTCCACGTTGCAATTGGTACAGGATGTACTTCGAGAACACTCTTGTGGACCGATTCTATGCATCCACACTGTGGCGTCTCTTCTGTCACAGGATCTTTGGATGGACACTCTGCAGCAGTGGAGAGTTCTTCTTCCCCGTGTGTCCATTTTAAGCCGAAGCTTTGAATCAATATTTGAGACGTTACCATTAACCTGGAGAGAATGGAGATGTTGAGCCCTGATGATCCAACAAACATTTTCTGGCATGTCATCAAATCCTGATGGGACTCTCGGTATTAAAATAAGTATTGGAGAAAGACGCGTTAGGCTTGACCTGAAGGAGCTCAATGAGATGAATATTGAAGAAAAAATCTTTATCCCTCTACACTTTGTCGATCCGATATTGAGAGACCAAGAAAGACCATGAACTTATTTTCTTGTTTGCCAAGACCTAAAAACTTCTTCCATCTAAACGTCATATTTGTTTCCTTGCCTCTCCATAATGAATGCTGCTTCATACTATACGTGCCATTTGCACTGGCACACTCACACAAACAATTTCTGGAGGTCCTTTTCGATCCCTCAATATGTACTGAACTTAAACTGGCCTCATTCATCAATATTGCAGTGCTGTTTCTTCTCCTAGACCTCGTTCTTCGTCTTTTTCCTCCTCTTCTTCGTTACGTAGGTTCGTTCATACTCCCAAAATTCCAAAGTTCCCTCCATTCTCTCCTCGTTCGTTCCCTTTTCTCGTCGTTCGTTCTTCGTTGGTTTGGTTGTTATTTTTTTCTTTTCGATTCTGACAAGTTCAGGAGTTCTTCATGCCAGAATCAGTACCAGCTAGCAGATCCCTTCTCCCAATGCTCTGAGATCACCGTTGGTCGCCACACCACACCGCTGTTGGTCCTTTTGGCCAACACGAGTAACATCAGGAGGAGGATCTCGCAACCAAATAAGAAGAGTGGAACCAAGAGGTGCTTGGGCGTCTCTTGGAAAAAAACCTCACAAAGGTCGTCTGTCCTTCCTTTAAATGCAAAAGATCGGTAAGGAACGAGTTCGACTTTTTCTCGGGGTAGCATTATGCTGTTTATGATTTTTGTGGATCGCCAAAGTCTCGCGTTCCTCCCTGGTGTTTCCCAGTGCCAGATCACGAGCCATCTCTCACCCATGTACATACACACTCTGCGCGAGTACCCCCTATCCGTGGAGTACGTAGGGAAGTAGTAGTCGACGTTGGAGACCCACTACTCCTCTGTCGGACTCCCTACTATGTACCACCACCACCGCCACCACCACCTCGACTATCACACTCCACCACAGAGTGAACTGGTGGCTCCACACTGGTCTTCTTGTCTCCCCCTTCTCGTTCTTCGTCTTCTTCTCCTCTTTGCACATACACAAGCCTCCCGCTGTTTCAACTCGGTTGGAGCCGTCCAGAGGAAGTCGGTCTTCCTCCTTCGTCTTGTTCTGGACGATCCAAGGCATGTTCAGGGTGTCTGGTTCCATTGAAGTGAGAGTCATATTGTGCCATTGTGACATCAAGTCAGTTTGAAACGATTTCAAAATATTTTATATGGGAAGATAAGGAGAGGTTTATTGGGTGCTACTTAAGGGATTGAGGGGTCATATAATGTTAGCGGACAGTGTTTTAAAACTAGCCTGAGTCATGATTACGTCAGAATTGTGCCTAGAGGCGAGACGTCACGCTGAATGGAACCGAGTCCACGGACCCAAGTCCACACCGCAAAGTCTTCCTCACGTACTCTCAAGTCATGCTAGACAGAGATGACGGGGAAGAGGCAAGCAAGCCACCGTTTGCGATATCAGCATGCATGTTACAATTTTTTTTTCAGTTGCGCCGAGTCCCTCTTCAAGAGAACAAGCGGCCAAAAATGAACAAAATGTGATCGGAAGTTGTTGCGACTTGTGCGAGAAACTTTGTGATTCCTATTTTCAACAATCTCGTGTTATAACTTAAGAAATATACATTCAGATATGTTAGCGGATTTGTCCGGACCAAGTGGTGTGTTGCCCATGGCTTGGCCACATCTTCTCGGCTTGGATATGACCACGGTGGTATGTAGTTGGTACGGCTTCACCAACTACTACCAACAACATCTCTTGCCGATGGACTTTGAACAACCCAAAGCCAAGCGACGCAAACTGGACAACTGTGCCACAGGTTCAAATTCCTCCCATCTCAGTGCCAGTAATAGTGCTTCAGAGGTCACCCGACTTAAGCGCCGAGGTCAGGTAACGTTCAAGCCCTACAATGACACTTCTGACCACGGGTCACTGCTCCTCCATGGACGGAGACGTGGGTCATCGGTGTTCGGGGAGTGTCCCAATGAGCTGACCCGGGGTGGTGCTCTGAAGCGCAAACATGGCGAGGCCATTTCGGTGGACCCTCGCCGAGGGGAGAACTCCAAGGACTGGGCACATAACAAGAAATGTCAGGAGGCAGAACTCCTCAAGGGGACCACTATTGGCAACCTGTTCCCTGAAATTCTCTCCAATATCTTCCAATACGTGGATGTCAAGACCAAAGGTCGATGCGCACGGGTAAGTCAAGTTATTCCAAGTGGATCCCTCTCTCGAAGCCGATTTACATGGTGGATGGGTTTCCTCAGTACTATACTGACACTGGTTGCTTTTTCTATATTGTAGGTATGCAAGACTTGGAGGGATGCCGTGTATAGGAAATCAGTTTGGAGGAAGGTGGAGGCAAGAATCCATATCGGGAAAGCCAATCCATACCTTTATCCTAGTTTAGTGCAAAGAGGAATTACTCGTGTCCAAGTGCTAAGTCTCCGGAAATCCCTGCGAGAATTGATCAATGGGATCCCAAATCTGGAGAGCTTAAATCTGTCGGGGTGTTACAATCTGACGGATGCTGCCCTGGACGGGGCCTTCAACAAGGATGTGCCATGTCTAAAGGCTCTCAACCTCAGTCTGTGCAAAGAGATCAGCGACAATAGCATCGGACGCATAGCCACTCACTGCAAGAACTTGGAAGTGCTGGACCTCGGGGGTTGTGCCAAGATCACAAATACCGGTCTTCTCCTCATATCTTGGGGACTACGTCACATTCGTAAGTTAAACCTGAGATCTTGTCGGCTCATCTCCGACATAGGCATTGGTCATCTGGCGGGTATTGATGATGAAGCCTGCCAAGCATCCAGCAACTTGGAAGAGATAATCCTCCAAGATTGTCAGAAGTTAACAGACGAATCCCTCCGCCACATTGCGGATGGTTTGGCTCGAGTTCAAAGGATCAACTTGAGCTTTTGTGTCAGTGTGACGGACACTGGTTTGAAGTCCTTGTCCCGCCTATCTTCTCTTGAAGGCTTGAACCTGCGCTCTTGTGATAACGTGTCAGATATTGGCATTGGGTTCCTCGCCGAAGATGCCCAGGCCCTCAAGTGTCTGGACGTGTCCTTCTGTACCAATGTGACCGATGCAGCTATGAAACACATCGCTGTGGGTATGACGGGACTGCAATCTCTCTCCATGACCACGTGCACAATCAGTGATTCTGGACTAAAGAGGCTTTCCGAAGCTTTGAAAAGTCTGGAAGACTTGAACATTGGCCAATGTGTGGCCCTCACCGATGAAGGCCTGGCCCATGTGACGGACAAAATGAAAAGCTTGCGCTCCCTTGATCTCTACGGTTGTCCCAAGGTGACCAATACCTCGCTAGACAAAATTAGGAAAATGCCAAATATGACGCGACTCAACTTGGAGCTTTAAACTGAGCTCAGCAAAGGGTAAATGCGAAGGGAGGAATTGGATGCCGTTTGATCCTTTCATCTTGAGAGGACTCTCGCTCACTCTCCGACTCACTCGTTGGCTCCTTCTGAATGTGGACGAGTTCCTCGCTTGGCAATTAGGCTCTCCTTTGATTGTTTTGATGTTGCAAACTTCATGATCTCAGACTGTGATGATGCAAGACAAAAGAAAGAGGATTTCTTTTTCTTCCCAATGAAACTGTCATTCGTTTCCTCACTCACGTACACACAACACACTTTGTCTTGAAGTTTTTCTGTTCTCGATTAAATCATAATAAAGACATGAACTATTCCAATTCGACACCCGTTTGTATTGTTTGTTTGCTCTATATTACCAGTCTGGGCTTAGTTAAGGAAGTGATGATCTTCTCCCTCTCATCCCAAAGATGTCTACCACGAAGGAAACTCGGATGTTCTTCTGGTTGACTTTGACAAGCTGAAATTTCTACCTTACCTGACGACTTCTTCCGGCTGAATATTTCATTGAATCCACCCATTTTACCATTTTTCATGGTTCCATCCTATTGCATCTCTTGCGATTCTTCAATTGCTAGACGATTGAATTCCATGGCTTCTAAGAAAAGGCATTTTATCCACCGTCATCCTCGGACCGGCCATGTTGAGTGAGCTCAAGAATGTGGTCGTCCAAGTTCAAAGATTCCTTCCCTGGCTCAGTAACTACTTGCAACTTGAACAATGTTCTTAGGGCTCTCAGAAAACCGTCCCGTAGTGTGAGTACAGGGTACTTCAATAGCGATGTAATAATACTCGTGGCAGTAGTGCCTTCAGACTTTTCTTAGGGCAGCCAGCACGTTGTCAACCCAAGTCTCGAACAAGCCTCTCGTCCAGATCAAATACCAGAAGACGAAGAAAAAAAATATTGCGAGGTTTGCGGTTAACCAACAAAAATGGATCTTTTTTTTCTTCTCGTTCTTTACAATGACTCTTGCGCGGAGAGGTAGGTATGCTTGGTTCTTTCGACAATGGGACCACAAGAATGAGTTTAATGCTAGCGAGGAGATCGGGAGCAATGGAGAGGACGACCAAGAGGGTCTGAAGAATCTTCCAAGGCCCTGATTCAGGTATTGGCATGTTTGTAATCGAACATTGTTCAGACTGGTTTATTCCTAGAATGAGAAGCCTAATGCATAGACATTGTATGGACAGGGAAGCACCCCATTGCAAACACGAGTGTAACAGTGAATAATGATCGATATTCGCTCCTGATATCTGAAAATTCGTGCTTGAGCAGATCTATCTTTTTCCACTCCAGAGTTGACACGCTCTCATTGTACCGAGTGGGTTTTGTCGCGAGCTTGACTCGTTGTGCAGCAAGCAAATACCACATAGAACCGAATCGTAGTAGTTGAAGTAGTGCTAGTGTTCCTTTAGTAGACTTGCGAGGAGTCTCTTCGGTCTCGTCCGTCTTGTTTCTTTTCGTTCGTGTCTCTCGCCTTGTCCAGAGCTCAAGATAAGATTCTGGTATCTCCTCAAATGAGTTGTTTCTGACATGCAAGTCTCAAAATCCCAATGGGCGAGGTCCATCCAAGCAAAGAAGAGAGGCAAAAAAAAATCTTCAGAATCAGGTCTTTCACATCGCACTTGGCCCACACGATTCATGCTTGCTTGTTTCCGTTCGCACTACACGAGTTATCCCTGGATTTCTGATCCAATTCAGGACTCTACACATACGAGCATACACACACGCACACACGCACAGGACGCAAGTACATTGTTGTACAGTATGTGCTCACCAGAGCATGACGAGGACAAAGAGCAACCCTGTCGTCCTCTATCTTACACCACGACCATCGTAGCCACAAGTACCACAACGACGACTACTATACTACTACAACTGCAACAACAACGACAAAAACAGTGGGCGCATCAACAGAAACCACCACCTCTGAAACTCATGAATACTTCGTGGGCCACATAGAGGTCCACATTTGGCGAAAAAAACCTTTGGGATACATTTTGGCGGAAGTTAATCCGAATCAATTCCGGTAGATTTTCAGTCATTGATGACTTTATTTGCTTTATTTTATGAATTCCGACAGTGTGTCAATTCTCTCAAAAGAGATCTCTATTGTGTTTCTTAGATTTAGGAAGAGGAGGAGGGTCGTCACTTGTTTCTTGTCTTTTTGCGGTTAGCGACTTGGCTCCTGAAAAGTTGTGGTGAGTTGTTCTCGAACGAGACACATTTCAATGCAGTCAAGTGAAAATCCAAGATGGTCTTTGGCCAGAAATATGCAATTAACAGACTCTTCTCTAGTGCGTATATTTGGCTTTAAGTAATGTCAAGGGAATGGAATGTCGGTGTATGATATCAGGGAAATGGGTAGGTCTCCAGTCGCTCGGCTTTACGTACACTTGGGCATTGAGTAGAAAATGCGTTATCCTATTTGAGAACATGACCCCTCTGTCAATCATATAGGTAAAAGAATTTTAGCCACAAATGGAAAATATGCTCAGATGTCAACCATTTTAGACGCGTTTGTTTCAGAAGAATTAGATTCATTCCAGAGTAGAAACGAACAAAGTTCTAAGGGGTTAAAATAACCATTTGAAATTTGGAGGTGGGCCAAGAAAATGCACCAGGTTAGTGTGAATGTGTGAAAAAGTGGACTTGTGATCGTTTTGGAACGCCTGGAAACGAAATGTTGGCAAACAATATGCTTTGTACACAAGATGCTCGATGAGCCATAATCTTGCTTCCAAGCTAATTCTTGGACTTCTCTGAGAAAACTGAAATGGATTCAATCAATAACTTATCTAACTTCAATTCAATCTAAAATCGACGCAAGAAGCACAGAATTTCAGAAATTCTGTGGTTCTTGGTTCAGGAATCGTTTTCTTTAAATACATCCTACCTAGAAGACATTGATTAAAAAACGAAAACCAGTAACGTTTCAGCAAATATTTATTCCGCAAATCGAACCAAATATGATATTTTTATTAGAATATATCGCTCACATTTGTTATTCAAAGATTTTTCATTGCCGATACATGGGACGAGATCCCCGATGAAAACAAATGAATCATTAATATCATCAAAACTCTTAGTATTTGATGCGATATTTGGTCTTCCAGCAAGTGTCCCAAATTCGGCCATCTCTTGAAAAAGGGCTAATCAGGAATACTATGAAGTAGATTCTCATATTCTGCCTTGAAAACAGTATGTCAGGTTTGTCTAAGATATAGATTTCGATTTCGCACGTGATTAGAAGCGAAACAAGGGAGGGTACAAATACAGTAGAGCAAAGGATCGCACTCAATTTACCCTCTATATTCTCGGACCCATTAAGTGAACTCTAACAATAGGTAAACACCATCACCTCGACCAAATTATCTCAGACGGTGTTCGACAATTTGCGGGATCCGCACGCACTTCTTTTAAAGCGAGACTCTCAGACAGGAAGCAAATCTCAGATGAGAAATGCGACTTGAGCGGAAGAAGGCGGAAAAGCCCTTCGGTACATGTGTAAACTTTCCCTCCAGGTGAAGTCCAGAACACTTTTTACAACTTATTATTGTGGTTGGTGACCATGTTCGACGAATCAATCGTCAAGTTTCTCGCACTTCCCAATGAATGAAGAAGCACGCGATTTCTGGCACCTTTTCCTGAAAACTGTCTAGCCTCGACATGCTGGAAACAAAGGGAATTGAAAATCCATTCAATACCATCAACACTTGCAACCAACGACCAGGCCATTTCCATTGAGGGACCCCTTCGTTCGTCTTTTCTTCTTCGTCGTCGTTGTAATACTCGTAGTAGGCAGTATACTTCTCTACCTCAGGCTGATTCATCAAAACACATCAAGAAGTTCCCACTAGCGCGGGAAATGTCAAAAATAATAACTTTTTTTCGAAGGCCTCGGGAATTTTTGGCACGTAGACCAAAAGTGTATATACTCTGAAGAATGCAGGGTTGAATGAAAAAAAACACGTAGAATCGCTGCTTCTTCAGATAAGCTCCTGCCCCAATGAATGCACTTCTTCGCTATCTGACTACTGCTCAAACTACTCAAAACATTCATATTCGAAAGTACGTAGGATTGGCGAGCCTCTTTTTCTTCTCTTTTGGAAAAAAACTCGGGAAAGTGAAAAATGACCCGACGTGACCATTTGTACGAGACGTGACACGTCTTGGACTTTGAAAATCATTGCTCATTCGACTAGTCGCACGGGGAGTGAAAGAAATTGAAAAAAGCCAACTGTACACTGGAAAGAATACAAAGTTGCAATTGGGCAAAGCTCAATTTGGCAGCCTTCTTTGGGAGCGCCTTGTCATAAATATCATCCGGATTCGTGAGAATGAGACACATTGGCAAGAAATTTGGCACTCGCTTGGGTGTTTAATCGCTCGTTGGCAATGAATTATGCATGGAAAGGGGGTGTGGAAACTGGGATGGGATCTGGAGACAATTTATGGCAGTGGGCTTCTGTCAAGTTTTGGAGTTGCCGGTTGCTCATGCCTGACTAGTAACAAGATGGAGGGATTAGTCTGTAAAGTGGTAAAATCTCGTCTTAGGGAGATTACACGTTTCAAGGCATTTGTTGAGAGGCTTTCCCGTCCAAAATATGTTCCAAAGGAAGGAGGAGGGCACAATGGACCAAGCTGCTGCCATGTCATTTCAGGATTTAGTTGCATTTCTGTCAAGTCGAAATTTTGAGCGCCAAGTCCATCCAAAACGAAGGAAGAAGGGAAAAGAGGGGGCACACAAAAGATTTCTCGGATCCTATCCCTTGTACTACGACTTTGCCACCAAAGCCAAAGCCAGAGAGAGAATCAGAGAAGGACCATGTAGCTTGAAGGCAAGTCTGGAGAACGGTTTCTTATTCAGAGCTTTCAAGATTTGGTGACAAGTTGGCTCAACTTTCAACTTTCGCTTAAGACACATTTTGGAATGAATTGAATAGCAGATACAACACGATCTTGCATTCATTTGGTTTTTGTGGAGACCAACGTCTCCTAGAGCCTAATGAAGTAAATATTTCGTTAAAATGTTAACAGTCATTGTCCTTAATAAAGCGACATGAACCACTTAGTTGACGCTTTCTAGATTTATAACAATTGTAACTCTTTCTTGGTAAACCAGAAACTGTTGAACCATGCCTAATAAAGTGAGGAGCGTCTGTCTACCAGGTGATGATTGCCAGCATTAAAATGGATTGAATCTCTGATTTACCATGTGTAACAATATGTTGGTTTTTATGGACCAATTCCAAGCTCTCCGGTTCTAATTTTTCCGCTCATCACATCGAAACATAACTGGATTTTATTTCCCTGGGTGTCATTAGCACGATTTCATCGGGATAATTGGTCACTTTGCCTCGGTTAGGCTGCCATCTCGATAATTACGTGACCACAAGTTGACTATTTCAAGTGGCGAGGGACGAGATCTAATTTCCCTGGTTGCTTTTTCATCCCTCTTTCTGTAAATGACTCAAAACAATTGATGATCAAAACCCAGGTTCAATGAGCCACGAGTGAGTAAAGTAGCCATGCGAAATACTTCATGCTGTGGATGATTCCTCTCCATGTTTTTCTTTCTTTTCCAAACGACATGTTAGCATCATTAACAAGCGATAAAACAGTAGGCAATCCACTGGAAACGAGCACTCATATGCCACACCTCGGTCATTGCCATAAGAATATTTCGCCTTCTTCTTGTCTTCCGAAAAGGGTTTCAAGAAAAGATGAGTCTCTTCTTTTCTCCGAGCCTTCTTCCCTCCCAAAGAGCGTTTCAAAGCGGTAAGTTGAGTGGCGTTTAAAAGGCACGATTTTGCCTCCGAAAAGCGATTTGCCGCTTCTTCTTCTTTTTTTTCTTCGTCTGAGCCCTTCTGCTTTACCGAGAAGCTTGTGTGTGTTTGTGTACCATGTACATATTGCACATTACCCCCGCTAAAAGGCCTCACACCGCGCGAATTTGCATATTCAAGTGGCAGTTTTTCGAGTTGTCGTTCCCTTTCACTATCAAGGATGAGGGATCAAGTGAAGAAGCATCAAGACATTAAGATGGATCTTTTCTTCGCCATGTTTTCAAATGGGCCGAGAAAAATGGAGAACTACGAATTCAAGCTTTGACAGCCTCGGGTGCAGTTGGAATTGAGAAGTGGTAGCACGTTTTTTCCCCGTCTTCCTTCTGTGGTGGCTTATGGATTAAGGAAGGCTAGATGTCGGGGGGAGACTTGATTGACATTCGGTGACAGGGTGGCCTTTTGTAAGCACTCGAAATGAACAAGCTCTCGCTTGAATAGGGAATTCTGGATAATCAGAAAGACTTGGAAGGTTTCACTTAAGACGGGAGTGCTCCTGCAGGCACAGGGATATCAATACCCTGATATACGGTAGTATATATTCCAAGAAGAGCCATACAACGAGTAAGCAAGTCAAAGAGAGAGAATTTGAATATCATCATCTCCCACGAGTGGGTCCGTGAAGGAAGCCAGTCAAGTGAGAACGACGCCTTTCAAACTTGGTGACTGCTACCACTTCGACTACTCCTTGCTCGATCTACAGCACGTACAATAACGACGTTCTCGACGACTACTTTGCTATCGAGCGACCACGCAGATCAGTTGCCGGGACATGGCCAGTCATGTCATCTTTCACCTTGACTGAACTAACAAGGCTCACAAACGTCCAACTAACTTTTTGTATGAATGCCCTTTAACAGTTCCATGAAGTTAAATCGAGACCCTAGGTAGTAAACGAGTCACCAGTCCAACGGCTTCCGGGAAGAAATTTTCAACGAAGGATTAGAGGAAAGTTCACAGAGACATCGGTGGTCAAGCAAAATTCAACTTCAAACTGTTCGAATTCAGAATCATAGTTTGACTTGGTTCCCACTTTCCGGGTTTGAAGTTGAGGCGGCATCTTGAATAGCCCGACTCAAAGGCTTCGTTGCCATCCGCGAGCTTGACCATTCATGCTTCATTAAGATCCTTGGAATGGTGCATTCGAAATTTGAAGCAAAGCGAGTCCGACAAGAGTTGACGTTCTCTTTCTGCCACGGTTGACAAACTTGATTTGGATCAACGATTTCAGTACTGGATCATCCCATGACGTGCGAGTGAGCCGAAAGTCAGCCAAAAAGTCCTAGCTAGAACTCGAATTAAACGAAACGCCATTTCCCATGTCACAATAAATGCCCATAAGACCCAGTTCAGTGGTCCCGACAAGTGTCATTTCATTGGCGTTCTGACCGTTTCGCCCGGTTTGCACTCGATTTTCACCCCATATTTGCGAAAATTCCGAGACCTTGTCCGTTCCGGACGATTTCTATCTCGAGTTACACCTGCAAACATAGTGGATGATGTACCAAAAATCACCACCATCACTTTGGAATGTCGTCATAAAAAACGGGGTCAATCCATCTGATCTCCGATCTGCTCAAGGGTTTTTTAATGAAGGCTAGAGAGAATGGCCAAATGACACATCTGAATTCCTCCATGACCCAAACATTCCAAAACGAGCTTCACCTCTGTCAGGACGAGTACCTTTTTTCTCCTTCTTTACAACATGAGTCTCCGCCATAAAACAAAAGTCCTCTTATATCAGACCTATGTATCATCATCAATGCCACCAGCCCATGGCAACGTACCTACACTCAAAGATATATTTGGAAAAAGACAGTAGAGGCCAGTGCAAAGTTGGTGTGTGTCGAGTCGCCGTTGGGCTTGTCACCGAATTCAAGCCCCTTTATCTTGACATTGTCTCGTTACGTGTTCTTCATTCTGTTGCACAGCTCTGCGTACATGATGTTGGTGATGAGGATGATGAGGATGATGATGATGATGATGACGGCATATGGAGAAGGAGGGGAGAGAAGAGGAGAAGGAGGATACAAGTACTACCGTAGTGTACTTCTGCTCGATTTCGAAGCTCCTTCTTTGCTTTGGAGAAGGGGGCATGGATGGATCTACATACACTTGAAGTACCCAACAGTGGACGGAACTTTGGGGCATGCAAGTCGATTCTTCTGAAGGCAATGTCGGTGTCTTGAGTCCATGATCACAGGGCTCATGCAACCACCAGCCAACATCCACCAACCAACCAACCAGTGAGCTAACCTGGGGAACAAGGTGAGCAGGAGGCAGAGAAGAACCATCGACCAGCCTTAGGGCGAATGTCATACATGAACATAGGCAGACATATATGTATTCTAAATCAAACCATTCACTTATCTTCACTCCGTTAGTGTTAGACTTTGGATATTTTGTTGGAAATGAACGTGCAACTTGGAGACAATAACCACAATTTTCAGTTGATTCCATGGGAAGATGATAAATTATGGTGATCATGTATGATATAAATAACAAACCTCTTCCCCCTGAAACACACTACTATGTCCGTAAAGTCTGCTAGCTGCCCAGCTGTATTGTATGTGGAGCCATGTGAGTCTAGCAGTACATTTTATATTCAAAAGACCTCGGAAGAAATGGATGGCTTCCTTGGAGGGTGATCATTTTTGAGATTTGGTTTTAGTCATAAAAAATATTTAATACAATGAACCCTTCCACCTAATGATTCATTGACGACCAGCAGATTCAATCTGTAATGCAAAACAGTTCAGAGAATCGTTCCAGGTTTTCAGAGTTCCTGCTTACTACTTTGTATTTATAAATGTGAGACGGCTTGAGTCAGTGCTGCCACTTGTACAAGCACCATCTCAACTCGACATCCCGAGCGTCCATCGAACATTGCATGTGCCAGAGTATGCACTAAAGAAAAGACTACATCGTAGTTCATGCTCTTGCTCGGGTTGGCGTTGTTGTTGTTGTTGTTGATGATGTTGACGATAGAGTGAAGCCTCTACTGTTCTAGGCCGCCTATGTAGTCTTCAAAGGAAGCACTAGAATGAGAAGAAGAGAAGAAGAAGAAGAGGAGGAGGAGGAGGAGAAGGAGAGGTGATGTGTGTCCAAAATGAGGAGTGGATAGATGAAGCATCACCACCGCCCTAAGCAAGCAAATCCAACCAACCCAACCCTGTCCAACCTAGACACGGAGCTTGAGCTCTCCCGAAGAATTCTACGGAAAAATACGACCACCAAACGAACCCCTTGTAATAAAGGTACCCAATCCAGGTCTCTTCAATGGGTTTGAGTCTTCCGAACCGGAGCCAACCTTGATGATTTATGCTGGAATGAGATGGCAGAAAAGCATGAACAATGGATCAAAGGCAAACATTGGAGCAACACAATATCATATCGCTCGCCGCGCACTTCTCTCACGGGTTTCACAGGCTGATACGGATGAGAATACCCCTGAAATGTCCCTCATGTCCAGGATTGGAAACTAGCTCGGATCTCCTTCTCCAGGCAACCTTTGGAAGCATCATTGTTTCGAGGTTCTTTCTCTGACAGCCGGAGTAAGTCTCCCCATCTTCGATGGCTGGAGGCGACAAGCATGGAATCGAATGAGAAGTAGAAAAAAAGTATTTGGTCGTCCCTCGAATCCAGTGAAAGAACAAGAAGAAGAGAAGAGCCGAGATGGAAGGAGAATCCCTTGCTTGGCCGTCTTCTTTCCAAGCTTGAAGTATGTACGTACACACACACGTACTGGCACCAGGACGACTCCTGGTATGGCAAGTAGAGGATGGATGGGTCACTACTTATCGGTCGAGTGCATACCTTGCAGCAAAATGAAAAAAAAAACTTGGCCACTCGGCATGAACCCATGAACCCCGGCGATTCTCGTCAGCTCACGCTCGAAACTTGCATTTGGCCCAAAAAAGGAAGATGGCCTGAGCGCTTCTTGACGAAGATACAGCGTGAGTATGACTCCTTCATCCAGTGATGCAAGGTTTAAAACAAGGTAGGGCAGAGGGCGAGACATTTCAAAGTCCAAAAAATATCGGACTGAAAACACGTTAGGAAAAGGGATTTTTATGGTGACATTCTCAAGGGGGGAAATTAATTGGAATTTTTCTCATGCCTAAGACCTCTTGTTTCATAGAGGTTTGACAACTCGGTGCAACTGTCTTTTGCTGGGTTGGCCAATCTTGGATTCCTCAGGAGGTTCTTTAACAGTGAATGCCAAAAGGTTGATTTTTCGACCGAAAAGGATCCTTTGAGATGGTTGAGTTTTTGGCCTTGGCTTCATCCACTATAAAATAAAGTCAGGGGGAATGGCGGTGCAACATACATGTATTATGCTATCCCGAGATCTTGTGTTCAAGCAACCCAACTCAGGAACGACCCAGCAATTCAATGTTTCATTAATTTACGACCGACGAGGGACGCGCGAAGAACATGGAAAACCTTTCCAACGAAAAATGTTACGCATTTCTTAAAATACAGCTGCTGCCTCCTTGTCTCTCGCACTACCAAATTGGATTCGACAATCTCGTGGATTTTTTGTTTCCGCCAGGGACAGATCGGAAGAGATGGTTAGTGCTGATAAATCGTCATTCTACATGCTGCAAACATTTCTCAGCCATCAAAGTTTACATTTACGATGAAACCTCTGTTCAAGTACAAAGGGAATTTCAATCTTCTTTGGCTTGATAATCAAACCTAAGAGGACCAAACGTCAAGATCACAGCTAACCTAATCGTTAGGTTTCCCATTGCTTCGTTGGTGTGGTGGTAAATAAGTCATCTTAATATCCCTTCGTAGTACTATGTTGGTTTTCTGAGAGAGGGTGGTGGACGTTGGTTCTTCCCTTGATCCGTTAGTCTCTCACTCGTTGCTGATACTACAGACTACTCCACAATGGAGCAATACTAGATCTAGAGCGTATGCATAAAGCTCAGTCTAGAAATATAGAGTGTAGACTCCCCACTGATAAGGCACAAGTCAAAAGTGAACAAGCACAGAAGCAGATTTTAAACCACCCTCAGAGTCTTGACTGATATTCTTGCATTGGCTCATTTTTTCCAGAACTTTAAGATTCAAAAATATTGGTCGATAACGCAACTGCATTTCGAACACTTACAGATAACCGATTACTAGCTAGTGTACTACGACTACTACTATGACTATAGTATTGTTGGCATGCGTGCATTGTATTCCTACAAACGAAACAAAACGAACACTTCTCATCGAGAGAGAGCGAGGTCAATATTTGAACAAAAACACAAAGGTGTCTTCTTTTTCTTCTCTTGGCTCTGTCAAAGCCATTTCCAGGTTTGGACTGGTAGTAGACCTTATGAGCCGCCCGGAATGAGTAAAAGCCCCTAAAACAGTGGTCTTGTCTCGTTTTCACCACGGGGTGCCTCGCCATCTTTTATTTCTTTTCATTCAAGAGCCCCGTTGTCTTAAACGATCCCGGAGATCCTGTCCTCATTCATCTCTAAGAGTGTTTTCTTTGACCATGTCTCGCCGTGTTTTAACCACTCCACCATTTTTTTTGTTTTCTTTGGAAACTGAAGGGCTGAGTAAATCCATTGGACCTTTTGTGAGGAAGTGAGTGTGTTGGTTGCATGATGTGAGAGATTATTATTATTATTTTTGTTGTTGTTTGGTGCTGTTGGTATGATGGAACTGGTAGTGTGGCAAGTTGCAGCGTCAGGTTTCATTGTTGAACATGGGGAGTGTAACACTAGAAGGACATACACAAGAGTCGTCTCTGACAACAAACGGCAACGCCCCTTGATCAAAACGCCTTTTCGCAGGAGCAAATACTACGTACAGTCCAAAAATAGCTTGGACCGAGATATTCGACGTCTCATAAAGCTCCATGGGAATTGACAGATGATTAGAGGGTCAGGGTTTCCACCCAATCATCGTACGATGTGCTCGAATATTCAGAGAAAAAGTGCACCACTCCCGTGACTGAATGAGTGAGTGAGTGCTCACAACGGATCTTTGGTGTGAACTGATGCCTTCAAATCATTCCAATTACATCCCGCACACGTTTTTATGCCCCTCGCAATTTGAAGTGAGCATGGGAGTTGTCAATCGATCTTGAATTCTCATGACTTGATCGTAGATTGTGCCAGAGGAGCGAGCAATTTGGCAACATTGTCGAGTGGCTTTGTGAGTTCATTCGAGACTGGAAAATCATCGCATGGGCATGTTTCCCTAATTAGGGTGCGAAAAGCGCTCAAGTCTGACAAATTTCTTGCAAAACGGACACCAAATTGCACAAGATAATTAATTTCCCGGAACCGCCCATTTGCAAGAAGAAGAAGCGTAAGTAGTAAACCACAAAGAGACGACGGGATGGCCATTCAAGACCGAAAAAACCTGTTCCAATCGTGTGGGAAGGGAACAATGGAGAACCCGTATAATTACGGCGAATAATATAGGTCCGTGAGGCTGTATTGTATTGATTTTTTTCGCCCCTCGTGGCTTTTTTAGCTGTGGCAAGCAAGACCTCTGGAACAAGAGCTTCTGAAATTTTAATGATTGCTTCGGACATTGTGAGTAGATTGTAACATAGGAAAACTCCACACCTAATGACGAACGACTGAGTGAGTGAGTGAGTGAGTGAGTGAGCTAGCGCCTTGAGCTGGATGGTGGCTGTTGCGAAATTTCCAATGTGACACATAATAAATGATTCCTACCACGAAAAGGCAGGTCCCCAAATTTGAGGCACCCGAACCAACAAAACTCGGCTTTGTTCCTTCTACGAAAGTCTCTTCGGCAATTTTTCCCACATGTTCTGTTCGTACGTACTGAAGTGTACGCTCGCTTTTTTCTCATTTCGGCCAAAATCGATGGGGCCTCTCAATATAGATGAGGTTCTGCTATGAATATCTAAGTACTTCTAGTTCACTATCGAGTTTGAATGAGACCCTCCGAAGTTTGGAACCTGAGCAGAACCCAATCATATGTTGCACCGTGGACTTGAAACAACAACGAGCGAGCCCAGTTTCTACAACCACCGCAGAGCAGTAGTTAGGGATGATTCCTCACTCCGCCTCCTTCTTGACGGGAACCCTATCATTTTGTATCATTTGCTTTTTCCCAATCCAGAATGGCTTTTGCAACGGCACGTTTTTTTCCGCCAACCAAGATCAAGCAAGTGAGTGCAATACAATTTTTGTCAGGTTCCTACTCCCCCTCTCTCTCCCCGCGTCTTTCTTTCTCTCACACACACACTCACTTCACGCTAATGGACAAATATTGATCTGGTGGACATCAAAATGGTATCTGGAAGACATCTGGAAAAGGTTCGACGATCCATTCCACCTGGAAAATTGAGGTGAAGGAATGACAAGGAGGATAAAAGTGTGATAAGATCAAGAAAATGCCCCAGCACCTTGGAAAAGCCTGTAATTTTGTCTGAGTCAACACGGCGAACATCTTAAGAACTTGAAATCGCCATCCTTACACTCCAAGTCTCTGAAGTCAACAATCACCCAGGATTGTACTAATCTTGCTTAATGCCCCCGGACTTCCCAACACTTTGAAGCCTTTCACATTTGTCAAGAACAAAAGTTTGAAGCGTCATAGCAACAAGGAACGTCGGATATCTTGGTCACCCTGATCAAAACCAGTTTATAACACGTGCCTATGTGAATATTTGACAGAAATGAAAGCCTTCACTTTTTGTCGGTTGTGATAATGATCTGATCAAACAACCATGAGGCAATGCATAAGGAAGGCTTCAAACTAATGTAAGCAGAGGACCACATTTTCTCAGTCATGCAGGTTAGCAAGCTTTGGCAATGGAGTTTTCCGGTTGTAAACTAATCAAGGCAGCAAACACAATCAAGTTTCAGGATGGAGTCAGGGTGAAGAGAACTGGGTTGGCTAGAAGCAGTAACAGTTTGGAGGCGGATGCAACGAGTGCTCTGTCAGCTATGTAGAGAGTGAGAAGGATCGAGAATTTATGACTTGTCTGTCTCTGCATCGGCCGGATCAGTGATCTCAATCCGTCAATTGTTTGCACATGATTTAGTTTCTGAACAATCATAGACTCTTAGCCTTTGAACACGAACTCATTGACTGGAAACGTTCGGTTTTCCCTTTTTAACTTTTGCTCGAGGTCAGATTGATCATGTTGTAAAATGATGATCAAAATCGACGGTTCAAAGGTCTCATGATTATTTGAATGTTCTTGGCTTGAATTGGTGCATTAAACTTGAAGGACCTTCTTGTTTATGCAAATATAGAGAGACAGCATTCCACGTGTCCCTTGATTTGAAAGAGAGCTACCTTGTCGAAAAAGCCACCATTTTGGTGGATCATTGCATTTATTGGCGAGATTTGCGTCATTTCTAGCTTGTTTTCAAAGTGAGAGGAATACTTTAATCTCTACACATTTATTCCGCTTCGTAAATGTAGTTGAAGTACGCGAGACTTTCTCAAGCCGGTGCTTGGCCCAGTTTGTTTTGCTTGTAATACTGTGATATAATCGGCATACTTTAAATAATCTACATTAAAATCGGCTCCGATCCCCCTCTCTATGAGCAAAGTGAAATTTATGTTGTTCACACACCGAATTTTGCACCAAGACCTCTCTATCTCTGCTGAAACGTATTTTTGAAGCCAAATTACATTAGCAGGCAAAAAGAAGACTATTTTCGTTCGTTCTTTCTGCAATCGAAAGAAGCCAATATTCGTCCAATGAACTGGTGTACGTTCCTGAATATTCAATACTTCTTGTCGGGCAGCCACCTTGACTGTTGTTGTGCAGGGTGGCCCCATGAATTACTGTCACATGAACAGTGGCACAACGACAATAATATTACTCTGATAACTATTATTAAGTCACACACAAAGTGCAGAAGGTAGCATTCTTTCTTTTCTAGGTGCCTCTGAATCTTGAAGACCTAATGTCGCGGGGGGTTTGAGGTCTCATGGTGTTTTTCGTGCGAAATATCCAAGTTTGTCACACGCCAATTTTGTTATTATCCATTGTGCAGTGAAGGTCGGAATGCAATGCAAAAGCCGATGATGAACTTTAAAAAACCGAGCCAATTTTTTTTCTCTTTCAAATTTGCGTGACACGAGCTACGATTGTCCTCGTGAAATGTGTGTCGCAGCAATGTACTGTAGGCCCACAGCTGAAGAAGACACTTGTGTGAGCGATATGGGCGGTGAGCATTGAAATCGATCCATCAATCGAATGTTTTGCCATTTAAAGGTGGCAAAAAGAGCCTCCTGGAAGCACTCCAAATGGACTAATTTTCACCTGCGACCATAGCATCTTTGATGGGAGTTTCTGGTAGCACCTTGATGAGGAGGAGGATGACGACGGTAAAACAGCGATGGTGGCATATTGGCTCGCCATTTCCAATCAATCATTGGACACATGTGAGTGATCATTACCCTTCACGCCCGGATTTTGATGGATGAAACTTCCAGGTCCAGCCCATAATGGAGCTCCTATGCCAGCAACATTTACTGATCTCGCTCCCTTCATCCTGAGAATAGAACATGCATACGCCACACAAAGAGAGGCACAGAGATAACGGACTGTTGCTTCATCTCAAATGGGTCACACTTCCGTTGACCTTTACCGACATTATTGAAAAGAAACCCAAGCAAAGGTCTTCGGAGATACCAGTACTGAAGTGTACTGTACGTATAGCCATGCCCTGCATGTCAGGACGGGAAAACCAGTCTTGAAGATGTCGCGAGTGATATTCATGTCTGAGGTTTGGCTTTTCCTCCCAGTGAATGGACTGCAATTTCATCCGAAAATTACTATCATTACCATGTCAAGCGGTGATGTGGCTCAACCCTGAGATCATGTAAACCATCCGGAGCAGAGGAACCTTCGGGATCTCCGACCCAGCCTGCAAGACTTGAGGGTGTCACTGGATTCAAATTGGTATGATAATGTTGGACATGTTTGTTGGTCGGAGAGTGAGCATTGGGATTTGAGTCTCGCTGTCTGTCGGAATCCATCCAAGACGAGTGACCGGTCCCTGGGCGAATGATGATGATGGTGGTGGCGGTGGTGACGATCATCGGCTTTTCTTTCGTTTCTTTCATCATGGCCGAGAGAATGCCGCGCCACAAAATCAAAAGGGTCTCATTTGCGAATGGAAATAACGAGTGGTCTGGTCGACTCAAATGATAGTGCTCGAAAAAGAACTCACCCTCCCTTCTCTGGTTCTCCCTTCTTGTTGGTCGCTTGTTCGCTACCTTGGACATCATCCTTCATTTGGGTTTGGCAGGAATGTGGTTGATCAGCAAGTCGGATACTCAATCTGAAATGCACTACTTTCACAACTACCTGTTTGCTCCGACCAACATCGTTTCAAAGAAAGATTATTTTTAGCCTGAGACACACAAGACCAAAGAGGTACATTTTGAAAAAGAGAGGGAAAATTGTTCCTTTGATAACATAAAGATCATTTTCTGGGTTACAACGTGGATATTGGAATTGCAAACTTTTTTTACGGGACGGACGGCTTTAGACTAATGGTTAAGAATGTGCCCAAATGACTTGTTTCCATAGTGTATGATTTGGATTGGTCACCCTGAGGCGAATTTCACGCCCTTTCGTCACCCTGAATTAGTTCTGCCAAGTTCGAATGGTTCTCGAACCGGTCTTCCAGCATGATTTTGGTGAATTGTGATTTCATCCCGTCCAGTCAGCTAGCACGATGTACACACAACAGTGTTTGTAGTGAGGATGGTGCTCAATGGAAGCTCTGCACATGACTGGAGATGAAAAAGCGAATCTCGAATTGAAAGGATTCATGCTTTAAAATCCTCACAAAAAGTGCCTTTGCATCATGTACGGCTGTTGTTCGTTGCAGTTGCTGTTGGCGTTGCTGCTGTCGAAAAGGTGGTGGTGATGATTGTGGGTTGTAGAGCAGTTTTTTTTGCCACACCACACTGGCCATCATCCATTCACAACGAATCTACCAACAACCTCACATGGTGGTGGGTTGGTTCACTCTTCATTCATGAACCAAAGGAAGATGACAAAGCCATTGCTTTGACACGTATCATATCGGTGACTCAATCTTGTCCGGGTATTCAAAGTCTCCAAAGTCCCCCAAATGTGCAGTGTCAGCCACGTGGTGAAGCCGATGGTGGGTTCCAAACAGTTTCCGAGGATCCCAACCCAAGAGAGTTGGCTCCTGAGTTTGGTTTGTTAATACCTTGGTCATATCCAAGAACCGTGTCGATTTTGGAGTTTGGCAGAAGATGTTGAAATTTCAGGAGTTGTAAGGTGAAGTCGTCCATTTTGAATTTGCTGAAGGAAGATTTGGCTTCACCGACCGTGGTTGAAACGGGGGGAAAATCATTGAAGCGATGAGCAATTGCAATATCGAGGTAACGCTTCATAGCTTCAGAAAATGGCATTGCGTGGTCTCAATGTTGGCCTTCCTCACTCTCATAGGGCATAGATAAAGGGAATAAACTTTACCACCAAAGTCTATCTCATATGCGCCAGAAATATCCTAATATTTCAAGTCTTATTGAACCAGTTTCCAATACTCAATACATCTTTTTCAACTTGTAAAATGGTTGTAATCTACAATTGCATCACTCAGAGCTCAAAGATGTCGGTTGTTCTAAAGCATCCTTGTCTAAAGCCCGAAACAAGTTATGCCTTACGAATATTGGCTGTTACCTGTTTCAAGGAAAAGATGGCAACCTCGCTAAGATTTTGAATGCAGAATTCATGTTCTATTTGGTGCTTGAAGTCAGCCACTGAACTGAAGGTCTCCAGCATTGGGGGAATAGCAAATTTTGATTGCCTGGACTTTTGGCTCCTCACTTTGGAAACCACGCATCACCGTGCACAGAGCATTGCTTGTATACCTACAGTTGGTAGCACGCAATATTGAAAACTCAACGAGCGAATCGAAACTTCAATTTTTTTGCGGCCAACCAGGATCTTCCTCTACTGTAGAGTGGTGGCCAGAGTGCTTGACTGACATATCTTGTTAGTAGCGGTAGACTCGTAGGGTTGTGAAGAAGTAGAATGATTACAAAAAGTAATTCATGGGCTGTATGGTTTCTGTGGCTGCGATGGAATCCCATCCTGATCCCTCTACTTTCGTGGCTTCTTCTACATTTGTAGCCCTCTGAATGTCTTGAAGATCCATCTTGATGCCAGAAGATCAATGAAACGGAGAAGAAAGCCAGGATCGGGGGGGATAAACGGGCATGAAAAGTGCGGAAAACATCGTGTTTCCAGGCAGACAGGAAGTCGGTCACATTAGCAGGATTTCATCTTCTCTCGCCGGATATTTTGATGTCATTTCGGGGCCCTCAGATTCTCAATGAAAGTCACTAGAGCCTGCGTGCTTGTGGATGAGGTTGGCAAGTGTGAGGATGTGTCTTCACAGCCTGTTTCTCGTGATGGTGTGTAGTACGTATGTAGTTCTCATTGAGACCCTACTCCGTTGAGTTACCGTTGAAGGGAGACACACACTAGTACGAAACATTGGTATACTTCAGTACGGTTGAGACGAAAGGGAACTAAACCCACCTATCCATCTTGCCGAGAGCCAAGAAAAACGTGATAAAACTCCATTTTCCCACGGGGGTCTCACACGGGGTCATACATATGGTGGCATGAAGGTGCTTGTTTGATACGAAGACAAAAAGAGGCGTGACAGAAATTCTTGCCAAACATGAATTGATAATGACTTGCTTTGGTTCTCATCGCTCCATTTATCTCATTCAAGTCACTGAAACGACTTCTGGATCTCGGTTCGGATGGACAGAGGGGGGAGAATCAATCAGATCTTCAGCAGACATTAATTCACCTTCGGCGCTAGATCACCTGAAATCGACATCAACAGATGCGAGATGTCATTCAGGATCAGTTTTCTTTTCCTCACGGACCATTCTCATCGTCATGTCCCAAATTCAGAAACTACCTGACTGACACCACTCCATAGTTTGGCCTCACATACCTGACATGCCCAAATGAGCGCAATATTATTGAACCATCAGATATTATGTCTTCAACACTGATTCTAATTAAACAAACAAAATATAAAAAAACAAAATTGTTATTATATTTGTGATTTATTGTTTACAGAGAATCGCATTCCTTGAAGCGGTTGTACAAAACCGCAACTAACCCCCCCAAAATATTCCTTTCATACAGCTAATCAACATTTCTCAAAAAGGATCGCTTGCAAAAGCATAGCTCAGGCCAATAATTCCATTGGCGAGTGTACTTAGTATGCACGGCTGCTACCGTTGCTCGAACTCGTGAGAGAAGGCAAAGGGTGAAGAGCAAATAGTAGAAGCCAGAGGGCACCGATGAGGTCAAGCTCGAGATGAAAAAGCAGCTCAGGTAACAGCCCTTAGCTCACCTTTTGGTAACCCAGTCCCCACACACCATTCGTTACTGAGTGCACAGTACACGGAGACTGGCGACGGAATGACTTGAGTGGAAATGTGAGAACAGGAGAGCTGAAACCCCTCGCTCACCTTACCTTTTTTCGGGATTTCAATTGGTAGCCAAGATTTATAGCCGCGTCTACCTTTCCAACATGGGTGATTTTTGCCATTGAAGCCATATATTACTTTTAATTGAAGTCCTCATTGAATATACACATTGAGGATGTGTGTGAGCGACGGCCATGTTGTTTCGCACAACCCACTGTGTTATTCCGTATGACTCTGAATTGGGTTCCCGCGGGGCAGAATCTTGATTTTCTGGGCCGTTGACAACGAATGGCGAACATACAGAAATAATTGGAACCCGCCACTTTTTTCGACTACAGACCGTGCTGAAGGGTGAATAGTGAACAATATTGTAGTACCGAGTGCGTAACTGCGGTGTTGGTGAACATGCCCAAAGATCAGTTGAATGTGTCTCGTTGGGAGTCATAGGAAAGAAGAAAAAGTGAACAGCATGCGTGTCACATCAAAAAAGGCAATGATTTATGACTTTGGGTCTGACAATGCCAACTTTGGATACAGACAAATGAGATAGATTCATCCATCCATTCCAGCCTTTGAAAACTCACAAACACGGACTCACACGAGTTGACAGACAGACAGACAGTCAGTCAGTCAGAGCCTAGAGGACGGTTTGTTGCAATCCTTCCTTGGCATCATCAAAGCCAAAGTATTTTTTTCCAGAGTTGTTGCCTGTTTACTGTCCCTTTTTGCTCTTCCACTTCCCCCATGAAAGATACTAATGGCTCTGCATAGATCAAAAGTGTCGTTGTCCCAGGATCCCAATCCTCAACCTAACACGTCAACGTCGTGGCGTGGAAAAGGCGAATTTTTGTGGAAAATCCATGTCCAAGTGTCATGATGCCAATCAGATAGACTGGACCTCACTTTTCCAACATGTGTTCTGAAGCAATGATAAGAGCCGAGACAAGGAGAGCAAGTAAAGAAATGAACCCCTATCGCAAGTTCGTTCGACCCGTGGCTTTGACCCGAAACATTAGCACTGTCCATCAGAAGCGTTGTCTTCACAATACTCTCAGTAGATTGAGATTTTGAAGGGTGTGTAGAGCATCCCGTCAAGCTGTGTCGTTCAAATTCCCACTCAGATTTGATTTTTTGGGAAACGTGTTGTGAGGGGATGTCGAGTTGAGAGTGACTTTGTCAGACGGTATAGGGTTTTTGGTCGTTTGAGCCAAAGGGTTCAAAATCAAGGGCTCAGTATCATTTTCTTTGACGTTGTTCGAAATTTCGATAACAGTGGGGTGATTCAGCCGATGTTTACCACGAATTTTGGAGCATAACAACCGTCTCAACTTCAGGGGATGAGGGGACCGGGAATTTTTGAAACTTTTTCAAAAATCAGCTTTTTAACTTTATATAACGCTTGTTAACATTCTTGAAAAAATAGATCTACTTATGCTGTATATTTTAGAATTTTAGACATCTTAAAAACATCTCCGTAGCCCCTACCCTCATTGGGAATCTGATCAGGATTGGCCAGATTTTCCTTGAAATCCTCCAGACATCAAACAGCGCCACTAATCCTAGGGGTCTTCCAATAACAACCAACACCAACCCCGTCCAAGTTTGCAATAAGGTAAGAGGAGAAGCAAAGCAGTAGGCGTGATACTGCCACCATTTTCGTGCAGCAACAATGTTGTAGTACGAGATCTATCGGGTTAACTAACCAGAGCGTAGCATTGGGTCATTGCAACAGGCGGATTATTTGATTCAAATCTGTGGATAGAATAGACTACGGAGCTCCGAGCAATAATTCCCACTTGCTTCACCGCTCAAAAGAGCTACTAGCACTATCTCCACTGTCCTGGTCAGATTTGTTAGTAACAGCAACAAGAACAACAACAACGGACTCTCGGATTTGTGTCTGGATCGACAAATTTAACCCAAAACAAGACACAGAAGGGGGGTTAGAATGCCAATTATTGAGAATTTTCCAAACAAATAACCCAAGATTGGTGTCAATTTTGCCATTCAAGTGGAAACTTGAGATGTAATCCTGATCATGTCACCATTGCTCATTCATTCGAACTACAACACAAGGACAGTTTCGATTGAACGGACTGATTAATTTGAGGCCATGGGGTTCCAATGCTCCCATTCTTTATTGGACATGATTCCATCGTGTTTCCAATACAGAAGTGCTGCTTGTTATTCCACGTCTTCCTTTGGCGCCCATGCCAAATTTATCCGCAAAACGACATTTGTCCCCTTGAGCGAGCTATCCAAATAAAGCCAGTGGGTCCCATTGATTTTGTTGGTAGCGAAGCAATTTGCAAATGGGAAAATAACAGGAAATCCCCCTGTCCCTTTGCCAGAATACTACACATACCTTGAGGAGGGAGTATAAATAATAATACGGCAATGGTTCGTTCGATCCACCTCGGGTTTATTTTACAGAAGTAGCAGTCGGAGCCAGGAGCCAGACGTTGCCATCAATGCATAAGACGAGACTGCTGTTTGAAATGAATTATTTTAAAAGGCTTTCCGTCCCTCTCCTCCTCTCCTCGTTGTCGTTCTATTCGTCTTGGTCCTCCCCTCTTGGTCCAACTTGGCTGGCTTTGTGCTATTAACATTAGTGAGTGTAACCCGGTTTTACCTCCCTGTTCAAGCGTTACACGTACGACTGAAAATTGTCGGTCCAGAGAATTCAGGCAAGAATGGAAATAATTCCAAGTCGTTGCCATGTTCTGGGCGGACCTGAAGCCTTCCGAGCTCACTTGCCATATATGTGCATACCTTACGGTCCAAGTTGCGCCAAGTTGATGCACTATTTGGTACGATCGTTACATGTCCTTTTAATCACGAGTTCAGTTAGGGAACCACTGACCGTGTATGGTAACTGCATTATGCCAAGGCTTTGATGACAGAAACCACGACGACAGCAAGCTGTCATTACTCGCCATCTGTAATTTTCAAATTGTCGATTTCCTTTAGCAGAGAATCCTACTAGTGGAGTGCTCCAGACTTCAAACTTGGGCACACTGACGACGCATTCAAGAACAAGTGCCACTACAAATAGTTGTTCGAAAAGCTCTCCTCCCCCCATAATTTGGGATTTGTAATCGGACTTGATTCCGTGGCAATCTTAGTCATTGCTTGACAGCGAAATCGACCTTCCCTCATGACGAAGATGAAGTACTTCCACGTTTCTATTCGGGTTATTAGCACTCGAGCGATTCACTCACTCACTCTCTCACTCACTCACTCACTCATTCTATCGGCGGTTTTGGGGATTTATCTCCTGGATGGAACTCCTTTTGGAAACTGCGGACAGACATTGGAATGGCATTTGCGGTAACAATGGCCCTTTGTGCCCTGTCAAATTCCATGGCCAAGCAAGCTCGCTTCTCGGCAACGTTTGTGTTGGTTTTGTGTGCTCGTCTTGGATCCCTGCAATGTTCATCTTTTCAGAGATTACAGCTGACTGACCAGAGAGCATTCCAAGATGGTTATATCTGACACACAATGTCTTTGGCAATGAGCCGAATCATTCAATCTAAGACAAATTATATGTGCGACCAAGCGTTGGAGTGTCGTCTTTGAACCCGATGATTAATCTACCGCTCTACGGTTGTCAGTTGTAGGAAGAACCTATTGGAGAGAAGACTCCAACGCGGATGTTGAATTCGTTTAATCTTTTTTCTTACCAAAGATTCGTGCTATATGCAGGAAAGCGCTGAGCAAGTCGATGAGGAGAGGTCCGAGAAAAATTGGATGCGCGTAGTGGAAGCGTTGCGAATCATGTGCATCATTACCACCACTTCAGATGCTTGATGATTTTCTCCAGGCCGTTGAGTTTTCTCATTAAATGATGGCACACCTCAACAACTTTTGTCATGTTTTGATAAACAAGTTCACACTTAAACTTAAATGCCTCGATTTATCTCGTCAAGGCTGGGTGAGCTCCAATAGATAAAGCGATTGAATTTGATTAATTCTTCGTTCTGGCGAACAAAATGCCAGTTAAAACGCGATAGATCATCCTCACCACCCATGAGAGTGTTCGCGAAGAAAGAATGCCTGTATCGGTTGCCATTGGAGATTGTTCTGGAATCTTGGAGGTCGTTTAGAAACGACTTGCTTTTCATTCAACAACTGGGCGGCCTCATCCAAAAGTTAAAAGGGCCCTTTTCAGATGCTATTGAATCCTCAAATGGCACTCAGGTTTCAAAAGAAGCTCTCCAACAGATGCGAATCACCCACATACATACGCCTCACGTGCATTCACTCGCTCAACGTAAAAACTCAACGACAAGATCATGGAGCAGTATCAACATCAAGTCATATCACCCGTCCGTCGTCTCTTTTGAGTCGAGTGCCTCATTCCCGATGAATGTGAGTGAGTTCACTTTTTCATAGCCAGCGGGCACTTGAGTCCAAATCCTTTTCGGGCTTGGTCCGTCTTACTCTCTTTTTCCGTTCCCCTTCTTCTCCTCCTTGAGTCATGTGGGACCTGATATAAATCATGAATAGAGAATAAAAAGCAAAAAAAAAGCATGTGCAGGCTGGCTAGCTAAGTCGTCTTGGCCTCAGTGCAAGCTAACAAAGTCCTTTGGGGCAATCCGACTTAGCATGTTCAGTCAAATGTGTGGAGACCAACCTACCAACTTCTCCGACTGAAGCGGAATTCAGCTTCAGGGGGAGAACGAAACGAACGAATAGAGCTACGACAAGCGTCTTCTGACGGAGGATAGATGTCAAACCGTTTTGCTTTGAATTCAAAATGGAAAATGGAACTGCGAGTATTTGAAGGGGATAGCTGAGCTTTAAGAGAAGCTCCAATGCTGGATTTCTCCCCTATGCCATGTACGAAACACCATCGTACACGTTTTGAAGAATGGGTATAGTCGTTGTAGTGAAGAGAATGAAGAAAAAGAAGAAGAAGAAAAGATCTTAAGCAAAAGGGGATCTCTGTGGCGGCCAAAGAAATCTGGAAACATTTAGAAGTGAGTCCGACGGTAAGATAGAGGGAGGAAGAAGAAGAAGAAAAAGGGGCTTCAAAGCTGTTGGGGTCGAAGAGAATGATAAATTATTGATAATACCGGTTTCTGTTTGGCCAGCAGATCTCGATCTCAGTCTTTTGTGAATGCAAAATGTTCATTTTTTTGCTTCTCGTGTACACAAACCGGTCCAATTTCCCTGTCCTTCTGCTCGCTCTATAATAATAAAAAAAGAGAAATGGCATTGAAAAGGTTTAGATGCGCCAACATGAGGTATTTTATGTAAATAAGTAAAATCTCTCAGCCAGCAGTTGTGGCCGAGTGGTTAAGGCGATAGACTCGAAATCTATTGGGCTCTGCCCGCGCAGGTTCGAATCCTGCCGACTGCGAAGAAATCTTTTTAGAACGCAACTTTTAGATTCCTCGATACTGGCTCCATCAACATCAAGTCTTTGGACTATGACAACTGGAATCCCATCAAAATAAACGCACACTTGTGCCAATATTGATCTACCGACACTTGATGCATATCCACACCAAGTGTCAATGCAGTTTTCAAAGACGTTCACAGGCTGTAATTAATGTAGAATATTCTCCACATGAAGCCCTTCATAAGGTTATGCGGGAATCAACAAGCCAGAGCCCTTCTGATAGGGTTTCATGGCAAGCAATCTTCTTACTTGCACCACACTACTTTAGTTAGTAGCTGGCTCACTTTTCTCTCTTTCCTTCTCCCTCTCCATTCGTGGGATTCAGCCTAACGCACGTAGTTTCAAAGCTGAACTGCAGGAAAAAATGGCGAATTAATGTGAAAGATTCATTCGTTCCGGCTGTCCATCAAAGGATGAGTCTCACGGAGGACCTTAATCCAATATTGTATGCTCCGATTCGGGACGATGATTTTTCTCTGGCTTACTCAGTACGATTGGAACTCTGGTTGGTTTGTTGGCGATCCACCTCGGTTACAGTCGGGAAGTAAATGATTTGAGATGCCTTTCAAACGAGACAAAGTGGACGAGATGACAATGCCCAAAGTCGCTTAGCAAGTTTTTCTTTCGCTCTATGAGGAGGTCCTCAAGGCTTCTAAATTTGAACGGCACACTCGTCTTGGGGATGGCTCAAGCTCATTTCTTAAGATCCTGTTCCAGTCACTCACCGAGCACAAATATGATGACGATGATGAACATTGTTCTCCATATTGTGTGCCTCCAAGCACAATCTATATTTAGATCTCAATTCTTAATCTGGCCATGCAAATGGAAGTGACGGCAGATGGCCTTCCAGGCCCAATTCACTCGAAAGAAAAAGCCCCTCGCCATGTGCCTACATTTGATTGTGGGGGGTTTCGAGTTTCTGAAATGGAGATTTCCAAGGCTTGACCCAGTCTGGAATACCTTGAATTCATGAATTCCAAAGTTGTTTCAATGCATGTCTACGAATGTGTCCAAGTAAGACTGGGATTGTGGTCTTGGGAAAATTGAGCGAAAAGTTCCGGCCACCATCCGAAAAGTGCGATTCACATGTTGGGAAGTGCAATACGTACACAAGTAATGAATGGAGTTGATTCATTCAAGCGTGGGCAAATTCTGAACCACTGAGCATGACTTGGGTCAAAAACATTACTGGAGCCTGGCGCTTTTTTATCGTAGTGAGTACATGTGAGTGCATGCATATGATTACCGTGGGGATTTGTTCCCAAAGTCCATTTGTGACGATTCAATCATGTCGGGACATGGAACAACACGGTAATCTCGTTCAAGAATCTCCCAAAATTTTGAACATTTCTCCGTTTTCTTCGATTAGACATGCCATAAAATTTTCTTGAGAGAGAACCACCATATTTTCCTGTGTTCAATCCCAAACCACAAACTCCCCCCCTTTCCCTACATACTAGGAGTAATACCGCAGAGGTGGTTGTGCTACTGGTACCCTAGTCCAGCCACTATTCCCCTCTCTACTCACTCATTCACTCACTTGGTCGGTTGGTTGGTTGGTTGGTTAGATGGTTGGGTGTCCAGAGCGAACCACTGAAGGGATGTCACGCTGTCTGCTGTCATGTATGACGAGTTCGGAAACAACGTGTTGGAAGCTATGTTCATGGCTTTGTGACTCCGACCATTGGTACATATACGAAGAACAACATCACGACCACCACTGGATCGAACGCAAGGAGAGTGAACATGAGCCAGAACCTACATAGGGTAGTTGAACGTAGATGTCGAAAGAGAGAGAGACCCGTGGATTTTTTGGTTTGATTCGAACGGATCCGCTTCTCCTCCGGCCGATCTGAAATGGAGGTGATCGATGGATTTCTGGAGGGTTCGTGTGTCGATGAAGAAACGACATGATCCTGTGGACGAGCTCTGTCCATCATGACCAACTGGGGAGAGCATCAGTGGGTGGTGGGCAGATAAAGTTGAACAAAGTCAGGGCTTACACACGGACATTGTTCTCGAGCTGAGAACTAGTTTTTAAAAACCCGAGATGAGTTTGATCAAACATTGTTCGATTGACATTGGTTAGCGTTAGAATGAAAACGAAGCGCGTCCTTGAGTACGTTTAGATCTTATGATATGCAAACTTAAAAAACTTAAAAAGGGGTTGATGTACATTTTACCTCTGTCAATGAAGCTTCATTCCAGTGACGTCATTTTACTCTTCCAGCCCAAATTTGCGGAAATGGTAAGTTGGATCACACAACAAATGTCTCAATCTCGAAATGAATGGGTGTAGCTATTTTGCGACTGAGTTGCCCATCTGGCTCAAAATGGAGATTTCACCGTTCTCGAGCTATTGTCGTTAAGCCTCAGCTCCTTTGAGGGGAGCCTTTTTGAATACATTTCTCTCTGCCGTTGTAAGTCCACAATGGGGCTTCATGCAGCTGACAGGTATGCCACGGCCCCATTATGAATCTGTCCCAAAAAACGTAGTATTGATTTCAAAGGGATCTTCTGCCATGCGCAAATGTTCCAATCTGTCCACCTCAACGAGATTTCTATGCTTACATCTCAATTCTAGGAATTATGCTTTGCGGTATCTCTCGGCAGTTTTTTGATCCGCAAATCTGGCATTTTTTGCCTATTTCCTTATCCTCGGAGCTCTCATTTTTTTCCTTCAACCGATATATGTCCATGTCCTAGGGTGAGGGATCGTGGGAATGGGAATGGGAATGATTCACTTTTTGTGGTGATAACTCACACTACACTTCCACGAGACGACTTCCCAAGGGTCGCGAAATCGTAGAATGCCAAATACATAAACAGAGAGACATCCACCCTTTCAAATGCAAGTTTTACCAAGCAATAAAAAACTCATAAATATGAAGACAATCAGACCACTCGTCATGCCCGTAAGTAGTAAATTGCAATCAAGATGTGAAACAGGCAATCACGGAAACAGCTTGAGTAAGTACTATCTTGAACGAGACAGGATATCATTGATCCTGAAGAGATGGGAGAGAGGAACTCCATAAATCTTAGTCGGGGATGTTGAGGGAGGAGTCATTTTCCTGACTAGGTTGACGATGATGGTGATTATGACGATGATGGTTCACCATTGAACATTTTATAAGTGGAAGGCCTACGAGTTTGCAAATCGAAGGTGTAACATTGAAGAGAAATGAAGCTAAGAGTTCAGAGTCCAACATCCAACGAGAACGAGTGAGGGCTCATCGGTTTCGTTGGTTGGAGTTTGTCTCACAACTCGTGTCTGAGTGAGAACCACTGGCACTTCTGGAGTGTCCACAATGTTTTCAGAATGAACGACGAGCCCCGGAGCAGCACACAGTTATTTTCCTCGAATGATGGATTATGGCTGTGGATGGGAAGCTCTCGAGTCCCAGGCTCAATCTCCCAAATGAGAAGCCAAAAGTCTTCATTACGTTGCAAACTTGGATGTGATGTATTTCCGCGTTCGAAAAAAATTTGCGCTCTTGTACCTGAGAAGACCGCAGGGGTAGCTCAGTGGTTGCTCAGCGGTAGGAAGCAGGTTCAATGCTGGCTGCCAGAGCTCAGGAATGAAGAAGAAAAAGTTCCCACAATTACGGCTCCATTTTATTTCTTCATACCACCGAACGTGCGTATAGAGGCTCTACTCAGGTGAAACGTGTTGAAGATTTTTTTTCTTTCTTCCATGACTGGTTCATTAGAATCCTTGGTTTACCAACCCAAGTCCAAATATAGCATTTCTAAACTTACTTTACATTCCACGTAGTTTCATATTCGTGGGGAAAAAGCTGGATCTTCTCGTCAAACTGACCTAATTTTGCTTTTGACATCAAATATCTGTCCTGGACAAGTGTTTTCCTCCCCTTTCTTACTTGCATGCAATATTCGTAAGAAAAAGAAATACCTAATGCAAATGCACGATCACATTCGGTAGTCATATATTTTGGCGGTCAGATGACGGCTCCGATTGAATGTGATTCATCAAACCCCATTGATGGTTTGCTCAATCATCACATGTGAGAAAGTAACTCCGATGACAGAGAGATATGCAAAAAGATGTCGGTAGAAAGGGCGAAGATTGTGGTCTATCGATTTTCTCGTCACTTCTTGATCGGTAATCTGTCTCTTCCATCATTCATTCTGTCATTCGACCATAAAGCACCATGCATACTACATTCAGCGGCCCAGGGATCCGGGCATGATTGTGCCAAAAACACCTAATTGGCATTCATGTCCAAGGAGAGCTCAAGGAAGAAATCCGGCATTTCCATGCCGACATTCGTCGTGCTCTTTAGGGAGCAATCGGGGCTAATCATAAAACCGCCGCTAGCCAGACTGACTGACCCCTTTAGTACAAAGTTCAAAAAGGGGCCAAGAACTTGGATGAAACGTTCAACCTGATCACGCTAAAACCGTGACAACATATGCATGCCAGACACAAGATGATGAAGAACATGATAGCTGGCAGGCTGGCCATTGGACAGGGTCTGGGAAATTTAGAGCCCACCAAAACTTGGTCTCTGACAACATGTGCAACGAACGGATCCAATGAGGTTGGTTTTACTAGGGACGAGGAGGAAATTCTTAGAGCGGTCGGTTTGTGCTTCAAGCTTTGACAGATATATGCTAAGCTACGGTAAAATGTGCACCGTCTGAATGAGACTTGAAGGGGGTTCGGCTATGTTTGTTCAGTTGGGAAATAACGGGGCTTGAGCTTTAAAATAAAGGGTTGTCCTAAAGAAAGAAGCATCAAACACGAAAAAAACAGCCTTTTGGAGCTCGATTTCTAAGCATGCTGAGAAACGCGAACGTCAAAGAGAGGGAATAAGCTCCCATTTGTGTATTTCAAAATTCAAGTTTCCTTGGAGATCAATATGAAATGCTTGTTACTTCGTGTCAAAGTCTTGAGGTGTAACACATGCCATATGTCTTGTACCATGTATGTTTGCACCATAGTTCGAAGACCAAATGCCTTTTTATGTTCGCTCCTAAAACTACCGAGATGATAAACTCGATTTGACAAGTTTGCCTTCTTACTCAAGAGATTGAAATGGAGAAAGCGAGAGCAGCATTTCTTTGACCCTTGTTCCCTCAGGAGATTTTTTCTCAGAGACTGTCCCACCTCACCTTTGCTGTGTGGAAATGGGTCCCCCGACAATTTCTTACTACTCTCTCGAGTGCAATAGAATATGCTCTTTTTGCACTTTTCTTCCCCAACGACCACTCAAAAATATGAGTAACTTTGTCGATGGAGGCTCTTGATTCCCTAACCTTGTGCGAAGATGAGCTTTCGCTCACTGGACACGTTTAAAAGTTTTCAAACTCGTCAAGAAATGGATCAAGTATCTCACATGGAAAAAGAGTGGGGCTTTATAAATTCAAGGCAGTTCAACAATAATCAAAGCTGATTGTATGGCATGAACTTCCAGAAGAATTAGACCTATGAAAACTAGTTTGAATAAAGACTGAGAAAAAACATTGAAAATGTGACCAAACGCAGCCGCGGTTCTTCGATCTTTTACATTTTTTGATGTCCGAAAGCCGTGTCCAATAAGTTATACTTGATAGTCCATGTTCAAGAGTATGACTTCCTCAATTCCATCGCTCTTTAAATCCCACACTTCTCCTCAATGAGTTGAATCAAATGACATCATCAGTTTTACAACACTTCAATTCTCGTCACCCTGCGTATTCCTTTCTCTTAAGTTTGAAACGAGTTTCGGTGGTGAACGGAGAGACTTCAGAAGGCGGCAAACGAACCTAAACCAGTCTGTGAACCAACCAACCCGTGAATGATCACCACTTGGAGATAGTTGTCTTTTACGTAAAGGGGGAGAGAGCAGAACAGAAGAATAATATGGATTATAATGAAACCCTCCACTGGCGTTCCCCAACCCGATGGGTGATGTGTGCTACCCTCAAATTCCTTCTCGTGTCGGGAATATGCAAAAAGTCAGGAATTCCCAACATTCCGCCAACCATCTGCCACAATGCACGGCTGCACACGGCTGGTTTCCCCTCCACAAAAAGAGCGATCATCCCTCAGATCGAGGGGATCTGGGGATTCACACACATGTAAGACGAACAGATCGACACACATACGTTCATATGTAGATAGCTACTACAT
The DNA here is from genome assembly GCA_010645155.1 of Tigriopus japonicus. Classification (NCBI taxonomy): domain Eukaryota; kingdom Metazoa; phylum Arthropoda; class Copepoda; order Harpacticoida; family Harpacticidae; genus Tigriopus; species Tigriopus japonicus. Next base: position 7,428,433 of record CM021323.1, read on the forward strand.
TCATAGATACATGGGAAGAAATCAGGTAAATAGTTCCAAATTTCAGTGATCCATTGTTCGCCATCCTGAGGCATGGCCATATGTAGGTTCATTTCAATTCCCAGTTGACGTGTGCAAGTGATGGTGTGTGTCTTGGCCAAGCCCATCGGATTGGTCGCGTCCCTTCTTGGCGGACGCTCGTGGCCGGTGATTGCATGCCACAATGCCATGTCACACTGGAAGGAAAGGAATATTCCAAAGTGATTTATATCCAACTCTGGTTGATACATGTCAGTCTCTTTTCTTCCCCCTTTTTCCATTTCTGCTCACTCACCCGCCACCCTTGCTCCCCTCCCACCACTTGTACAAATATACAAACACACACATACCAAAACACACACACGGATTGGACTGTCGACGAGTTTTAAGCACAAACTCTGGTACATGGATCTCAGGATGAAGACACATTTGGAAAGGCGTGTCTGAGGTAAAGCAGTATTATTTGTACTCGTTTTAGGAGTAGGAAGTCTTGAGACATGTGCATAGACTTGGCAGAGAAGAAAATGCACTTTTGTGATTGAGAATTGGGAGTGTCGGACGGAGTTGATCTTATGCCTTGAGCTGTCATAGTCGTGGACCAAAGTCGGTCTTGGGAGTGGAGAACCTCTTCTGTCTTTGTTACTTCATTCTTACAGACTGTACGACTACAAGTGAAGCACTCGGTCACTGGCCGAAGCAGCATTTTCGTAGGCCAGGGACACAACTTGATGGGAGAAGGGGGAGTGGAATGTCAGTTGGAAAAAGAACTCTTGAAGACGAAGAACGAGAAGAAAGAGGAGGAGGAGGAGGACATGTTCGTTCTTTCACTCATTTTCCAACTCGGCTCCCCTTTCACATTTGCATTTTGGAGTTAGACTCGATCCCAGAGGGATCAAAAACTAAGAAGAGGGAATCCAGCAACAGAACCACCGCTTCCACTGCACCCGTCACTATGGCTCTGCAGCTTCGTTGTATGCGTGTAGCCCGTATATGTAGACCATGCAGTCCCTATATACTGAAGAGGACGAACAGGCACCAACCAGAGTAGGAAAGAACGAGAGAGAGAGAGAGAGCCATATATTTCTTTTTTATCCTGACATGCCATGTTCTCTCATGGAACGGCTATCCGTTTTCCCTCCCATTCCAATCTATGGAATGAGCAACTTGCTTAGCTGGGCAAGTTTTGCATCTGTTCGATTCCACGAGGGATTTACCATACTGGACCGTTGATCAGGCTGGACTTGAATGATGTGTACATAACCTTCAACCTCCAGCTTTTGACACTTAAAACGAGTGAATAATTGAGTTTTAAAGTGACTTCTGTAAGCAAATGCATTCTCAAGCACTATTGTTCTTTTCACATACGTGGGATCATTTGACGATCAAGATGTTTACCATCGATTGCATACAATCCATCCATCCTTTTGATGAATAACAGACTTTGCGTCTGTGCTTGTATTGCAATGGTTTTGGTGCTATCAGAAAACTAAGACGAAGACGAAAAGGAGAACTTAGCCTTCTTGGTCTTGGTCTTTCTCTTCGTTTTCGTCCAACTCGAGTCTGCTTCTTGAACAGTCACTCACATACACACACCAATGAGTGCAAGTACTGTACAACATACTCGGACTCATTCCAGTTTGGTGTTGTGGGACTTTTGGAGGAAGAATTGCTCTGGTGAGCGCTCAGTAGTCTGGTACGGATTACCAGAACGCAGGGGATTGGACTGCATATCTAAACAGCAGTCCCAGGTCCGGATAAGATCTTTAGCCTTATCATAGGAGTGGGTACAAAAAAGGGTCTTATCCCAGTTGGCCGACAGCACTCTCGCCGATCTTTCCTTCAAATGCCATTTCTGGTTGGAGTCGGAGACCTTTTTTCATTTCACCCGTTATGGCGGGGTAGACATCATTTCTTTCAAATTCACCTATGAGTGTGCGTCAGGATTCATACATTAGGGTTGTTATTGACGACCAATTTTCTCCTCACTCGTAACAAGCCGGCTCGCTTTGGTTTTCAAGATCCACAATTAGAGCCCAGAAGTTGTGATTATCCTCATCATTATTATCATTGCGTCCCTATGCTGGACCTCAAGTTCCGATCTTCCAGGGCCGAGCCTGACTTGTTATGCTGAATAATTTAGCGATTTGTCTAAATTTAATGCAAAACAAAAGCCCTGGATCTGCTTCTGCTGGCCGTTTATGCTCCATTCTCCACTGGAATAGCAAATTGCACCCGCTATGGATTTGAAATTTATTCTCGCGCCTGGGCAAACAAGAAAGTTGTGGCCAAACTCTAGATCTGATGTTTTCCTACCTCTGCATACTACACATTTACACAAGTGTTCTCGATGGAGATCGAGATTTCTTATTTGTAGCAGACCATGAGTCATCCATCGGACGAGGATCTGCTCTCTGAACCAGCCAAGATGGGACGAGAAAAAACAAGGAATTCCTTCCGCTAGCTCAAAAAACAGCATTTTTCCGACAGATTGCAACCATTTGGATCATCACCAGACCGACTAGAACCATTGGGTGTAACTCATCTGCCTATTCTTTTCTTCCACTAGATTCCACTCCAACCCCCTTTTCCCTGTTACAACGACTCTCGACATTACTCGGGTTGTGAAAGCGAGTTTACTTACATGTAAATTTTTAAGGGTCTCTTTCCGACAGACAAAAACCACGCATTAATCGAAGAGTTTCTCACATTCCAGACATTGAGCCAAATAGATGACAAAATGGTTTGAAACCTGCATCAAACTGGTTACGTCCGAGAACAGTTGTATCGTTTAAATGAGAATTCTTCGGGAGTCTGGAGAGGTCCCTACCGTCCTGGTGTCGTAAAATGAGGAAACTCGTGGAACCAGAAGAAAATGGATTGGAAGTGCAAGTTCGTTCCCAAACTGAGGAAGCACTGAAGCCACAACGCAGCCAGTCTGCTCGTTGAACACGTTGGCTTGAGAATGGATATCTCCTCATTGCAGGATGTTCCAGAGCCCCTCGTGAAAGAACCAAGAATTTGAGCACAAATTGAGTTTATCAAATGACTGAACATGGTTGAAATGAGCAAAAGGGGGTCTTTCTAAGTAGAAACTCAACCTATCCAACCTGCATGCAAACGTCGAGTTCGTATTGACAAACAGACCTCGCATACCAAAAGAGCTTCACGAAACCATTTTCAATGAGGGTTTTCCTCAAATGGCTCCCAAGGGAGCTTCGAATGCATTGCTGAACCCAGACAACCTATGTAGGTGGAACCATCGATCACCACCCTTACGACAAACTCGTTGTGTAATGGATTAGGTCTGGCTTTAATTTTGCTCCTACCTTTTTTTTTAAAGAAATTTATGTTACAATAGGGAATACTTCTGACAAGTTTCAGAAGTTCGGATGAGGTCGTGTTGTTATTAGTGGCACAAATGAACGGACCTCTGGTTATGAAGTTGTATTTTGCGCTAACTTTCCTGCCAAGTCCAACCTGCAAGGACTCCATCATCATCATTTAAAATTTCTTGAATATTTTTTTATCGAAAGAACTTTCATGCAAAGTTCGTCTCACTTTCGAATTCGGAAAGAGAACTTGGCAAAGTTGGAGCTAAAAAGTGGAGAACTTGGAATAGGAGAAGGCTAGAAAAAGGTCGGCTCAAAGGCTCGCCAAGTCTTTCATGATGTGATCAAGTTGATCATCTCCGGGTGATTTTATGGGCCTTCTCATTGTGCAATGAAGCACAATTCCGAAATGACGTAGGGCGTGTAAAGTTTCAGTCTTAGGACATTAATAAATAATGCAATGCCTACCGAGTCATGACGAAGATTCTGCTCCCTTACTGGGGAGAACAGTGTAAGGTAAAAGTTTTCCTCTGAAAAATTTAACAACAGGGGAGAGAGTCTTTCTTTCCTTCTTGTTCTTCAGGCTGCGTGAAATTATGGAGTTTTTTTCTGGTCCAGAATTTCCTTCAATTTTTGAGGAAACTTTTCGGCACTGTTCCAGGGTGGCACACCACAGACACCACAGAAAGGGTAGAACAAAAGTGTGGTTCCACAGCTTCTGTTCCACGTAAAATGTACTTCAGCCACTCTTGACTATTTCTGGTGGTACTGGTGTCGTCCACTTTCAGGGAGTTGAAGAAATGCTAGACTATGAAAGCATTCGCCTTCCCAGATGGATTAAATTACTTCAAGATACTTTCAGCATTTCCTCCAAAAGACATGGTATCATCGGTGAGTGTTTTATAATCATTTTATTGTGCGCCCAATGTTGGTCAGAGGTCCAAACGTGATCTGAGATTTTAACGAAGAAAAGCTTGCCTTGGTTTCGTAGATTCCAAAGTACAGTTTGTTTGTTTCCACGCTTCTATCTTTTTCATCATTCAAAATATCAAAAATTTTACCAAAGTAAACTGAAGTCAATCTCTTATATGGTCATTATTTTAATTTTTCATCACATGTGGCCTATTTCAGACCCAATTGTTGCTAAAAGAAGGTTGTCTACTACAGGATCACATTTGCTCGCATTGCGCACAAGTTTCTGCTATTCCTTTCAAATGTCTAAAACACCTCTCATCATGCGCCACAATAATTTTTTGTACATGTGCATACTTTACTGAAGCAGCCGTAACGTCAATTTTTCATGCTTGTAACACGGTCTTTCAAAAATTGTCATCGCTTTTAAAAGTAAATATTTGCCATGTCGCTCCTGGATTTTACGTGTAATTAATCTTAGTCGAGATCATGGCAGGCTCCTCTTACTCATTCAGGGTAGAGTAGGCAGCCATACTAATGTATGTAGTACCCGTAGTACCCTACTACCCAGGAGAACAGGGTGTCGCTCATACAGGTAGAGGACGGTATAGAGATCTGGACAAGCTCAAATTATGTCCAATGTTTGGACTAAAATCAACCTGTCCCATCATTAATTCTGAACTTCTATCCAACCTTCACCTATGTACCTTGCTCACAACGGTGATTGTCGATAGCGAATATATACATTTTTTCGGGGAAAAAACTTTGCACCTTGGCCGTCTCGAAATTGATTTATTCTCATTCACGCAACATTGTGACTTCGCCAGGTTGAAGGAACAAGGTCAGTACTGACCAGAAGTGAGTCGATATTCTTGTTCCAAGCAATGGACCAAGCGTGACGAGTTTCTACTTCTCCTCGATTTCTTCCACTACGATGTTCCTCGCTTGGGCAAGTTGGATCGTCGTTGTGTAAACAGAAGTGTTCCAAACCTGGTTTGGAAGTTCTTGGTTGTTCCTCGTCTCCTTCTTTGTGGATGGAGCTGATATCTCTTGGACCCATGTGTTCCATACAGTTCCAAATTCAAAGCCAGAGGTGGTCTTGATGCTCATTACTCAGCTAGAACCTGTTAATACTGGTTCGTTCTTGGGCTTTCGCACTATTCTCAACCGAAGAACCGAGGAAGTTCTCACTGAGTTGTGCAAGTTTTTGTGTTGCCCGAGTTCTGTTTTTGCAATGCTGGAGGAACGATCGCCCATATATGCAAGTATTTCAGTGAGCTATATGGAAGTCCTGGCAAGCAAAAGGGGGCTTGAAAAGGACTCAAAAGATGAAACGAAGGAGGGAACCAACGAACGAACGAAGAAGAGGAAGAAATGAAGGTCCACGATTCTCGGATATCACAGCTGACTCCCGAACAGCGCGAGAAAGATAGATAGAAAGAAAGAAGACAGAGGGAAACGAGAGAGAAGAAAGAAGAAGAAGAAGACGGTGAAGAAGGAGGAGGAGGAAGCCCCTTTTGTACCACGGATGAAGGTGATGTCTGTGGTAGGAGCGGTGGTGTGGGTTAGTATTTGGAAGACATGCTTGTGTTTGAGCGTAGTAGGGCCTCTCCCTTGACTACCTCTTTTGTACTGGATATTGTAGTGCATTGCTGGCTTCTCGTGGGTCTTCTTTCTGGGGGTACAAAACAAAATCAAGCTCATTCCCTGTGCCTTAACGCAATGGTCCACAAAGAAAATTCTTTGAGGCATGATGAAAATGGGTCTGAATGTGCCCCAAGGCTGCAGATATTGGGAGCCCATAAAGGAACAGAAGAAGATCGGGATTTATTCACAGAGAGGGACATAAGCAGAACAGTTGTTCGCGTCCATTCAACCCCGTTCCGCTCACCTGTTTTTGGACAACAAATTCCAAATTCTAGTCATATCCAAACGTATTCGCCATTTCTGTCCAGTCTGGCTACTTACGATTATGGGTATGATAAAAGTCAGGGGAACGTTCCCGATCAGTCCCATTGTCCTTGTTGGTTTGAGACAGAAAAAACCGCTAGAGAACCATGTGCCCTAGCTTCCTGTCCCCTCATCATAAAGCCATGAAGACCCAATAAAACAAGGCGGAACATGTCCAACCTCCATTTGATCCCAGAGGGGTCCATCGAGGATGCCTTTCTGGGTTCTCACAGGCCACCAAAGCATCCATCCACTCACTCACTCACTTACTGGTCCAGCCTTGCTTGCTTGCTCGCTGGCTCAGCACCAATGCCATCATCATCAGTGATTGTCCAACTTAATGATGTCAATAATGTCATTGTCATTGCTCCGTTTGCTTGGAGATTGATAGTTAATGAGCTTAGTGTGTTCCTACATCAGTCTCCCAACAGGGCCTTGAGACAGCTAACAGCAGCCAGTTGGATGCACTATGTACATATAGCATTACAGAACCAGATAACAGACGATGGCGGAGATGGAAAGGGAGAAATATGAGGTTCGTCTTGAATGAGTGCATATGAGACGAAGAAGAAATATGGTTTTCTCTCTGGGTTGGATTGTTGTGGCGAAGGCACATTCCCTCGGTGTTTCCGAGGACCACGTTGGTTGCTCCCAGAGATCCGCCCAGATCTGGACCATTGATAGCAGACCTAACCATTTTGGCACACAAGACTCACTCTCTCTCTCTCACGTGTTGTGCGGATCACGGAGAAGAAAACCAAGCGAGATGGTTTTCTTGAGAGTGAGGCCAGTTTTAATCTCTTGAAATCGATCTTGTCCAGAGCTCTTTCCGCTAAGGAATGGATTTGCAATACCAGCCTTGGTTTTTGGTCGCCAGTACCAACAGCATCAACGACAACAACATGCATCATGCATTTGATGGGGGAAAAAGTTCTCCTCAAGAATTTTTCTCACTTTTTTGCTCTCCATAAGTTTTGCCAACGAACAAGAACAGCCAAAGACAGACAGAGATCTTTCCCCCAAAGCCCAAACTACTGTTCTTATTCTCGTACTTCTTTCCGACTCACACAGCCAAAAAGACTCGCTTTTCCCTCGGCTTCTTCATCCATGGATCCACATTTCTCGAACTTTTCGAATTTCCTTTTTTCCCCCTGTCTCTCTGAGCGTGTGCATGCGTTATGGTGTGTGGGCTTCCCTGTACTAGCACTAGTACGTGCAATAGTGACTAGTAGTACACTGCAGAGTCAGGGAACGAACTAGTGCCAGTCCTCTGTACAACAAGCAAGGCACACAACACCACGAATGGCTAAAGAAGAAGAACGGGCTATAGGCAAGAAGAAGAAGAAGAAGAAGAAGAAGAAGAAGAAGAAGAAGAAGAAGAAGAAGAAGAAGAAGAAGAAGGAGGAGGAGGACTTCACTGGGTTGGAGGACACTGAGGACGCCCCTATGGTGCGTGAGTGGGTCTGTGGGATCTGGACCCATTGCTGTGAAGCTGGGGGAGAAAAAGAGAGGGGGGAGAGACTCCAGGGAGAATAGAGGAAGAGACCAGGCTTTTGCCTTCAAGGCGGTATACCGTCAACCCAAGGATCAGCAGATAGTGATTTTTGGTTGCTCATTTAAAACTTGCGCAATGGTGTGAGTCCCGTTTGCATTTGGTGATTTTTGGCGCAATCAAATTAGCGAGTTGTTTGGGTCAAAGTGTGAAATAAAACATATTTGAAGCCGACCCCTGCTAGGTGGTGGTTAAGTTGTCATTGCGTTCAAGGTTGAATTTATGGGACAACTCGTTAGTATTGTCAGTCTTAAATAAGCATTGCATCATAAGAATAATCAATCCGATCTGACGTACAAATTGTGTCGAGCCCACGCTGTACTTTTATTTGTAAGTCTAAGCATAAAACGTTGGACAAAATCCATTTTGTTGTTTTGTTACAGATCTCCAAATCTCTCGGTTTGACGGTACATGTTCCCAGCTCTTTTTTCTCCTTCCTCACTATCACATCGCCTTCTCAATCCCAAACAGGCGCAAGTTCGAAGTTCCTCTTTCTCGTACTACCTAACACTACTACTACTACTCCCAAGGCTTGGAAGTCCAGAGATCACTCTCAAAATGGACCCGAGAATCGGCTCCACGCTAAATTTTGGCGTGTCTCAACCTCAAATACTCGTTTCCATGCCGTTGAAAGAGGTTAAACAGCTGTCTTTAATGGATCTAGTTGGTCCTGTTAAATCTTAAGACAAAAACATTAGGTCTCTAAGGATTGTGAACAGAGGCTCAGGATCCAACCCTATTCCGCGAGTGAGCAAAAGGTCCAAGATCTGTTCCCTCGAACTTTCAGCATTTTCCATTTTCTCCCGGATTAAAGGGGAACAGTCCAAGTTGCAACGAGAAAGACGAGAAGGAACGGGAACGAAGGGGAGAGTCTTGAAAGGCGAATTTAAGCGAGATAGACCCAAATTCTTCGAAGAACGAACAAAACGAACGCCACCCAATCCAAGTAGGTACGTCCGTACAACGACGACAGAGGTGAAGGTATCGGATGGCAATTCGGACCTTGAGAATCACGCTGTTTCCACTTCGAGCTCCTTATGTTGTGTACAAGACGAGCTGACAAGACTGGCACAGGTGGGCAGACAGTAGACATTTAGAATATACAGTATAAAAACGAAGGGGGGAAGAGAGCTAGTGAGTGTGTTATTCAATGTTCTTGATGCCGTTTCGGGTTGACAGACATTTCCACGGATCCACTCACTTGACTCAAACAGGGCAAGAGAACTCGGGAACATACACGAGACATTGTCAAGAAATGCGAAAAGTAAAAATCCTGGGCGAGTATCCCGTATTTCAATCCTTTGAATTGGCGAATTTTGTGAAATAGAAGAGTGAGTACCAATAAGAAAATTAAAGAATGGTGGTGAAAATAGGGACCATGTTGAAACGAAGATTCGTTTCGTGTTCGAGGATAGAGGAAAACGAGTCGGACTGCTCTGCCGATATCCCGGGATGTATGGGGCAAATTCCTCTGTCTGGATAATCCACCCGGATTTAAAGATTTCCCCAGGCTTTCCTTGGATCCTCCCTCTTATTTTGCCATCCCCCCTCTCTCTCTCTCTCTCTCTTCAATGCAAAGCTGGCCTCAGGTTCCAAAAGATTCTATTCTTCCATTACACAAGAGACATTTCGCTTTTAAAAACAATCCATTTGATTCAAACGAAAGTCCAGATGGTCAAAAGTGTGAAGATACATTGAATTTGAAATCTCGGCCAACATTCCATGGAACCAACGAAAATAAGGAGCTTCAAAGACTTTTCCTAGATGGCAGCACGAGCAGTCGGGAAAAGAGCGGAGTCACCATTCCAGTGACAACAGAGGCACCTAGTGGCTCATAGTCTCATCCTCAACTTCAAATCAACGAATCTTTGTTTTTTTTTCTCACGCAACCTTATTCTTGTTTTCTAGAATTCACGCAGATGAGGTGAAAAACGAAACTCCACGTGGCTGAAATGAAAACCACGAGATTATTCATAGTTGCTTATTTCTCTTTCAAATTGTCAGATTAGATCTCACGGAATGAGTTTTTTCTTGAGCATATAACTAAAAGTAACAAGGTACTGTACATGTAGTAGGAAAGTTGCATTCCTTAATCATGGATTCGACTTTTTTCAATCATTTTTTGTTATTTTTTGCGAGCAAAGATTCACTACAATTTTTATCGAGATTTTATTGTTCAAAAATGTCATTGTTGATGTGGGAAGGTCATCCCAAATCATTGGATTTCTCGTTCAAAAGTTTCATCCAAAAGGCATGAAGAGCCTGTTAAAAATTTTGCAGCAATAGGAATAAGACCTGTTAGTTTTCTACCGGATAAGATTTATAGAAGTTCGACACGAACAACGTCAGAAACTTGTGGTTTTGTATTACGGCTGAAGTTTCTATCGAAGAGCGGAGTTCTTTGGTTTTAAATAAGTCAATATTAACATCCTCATGAGAAAATACATGAGAAATATCAGCATCAAATGTTCGCGTGATGTTTGTGCGTAGTTCAGTTGAAATGAGCAATCTTTGACAGATGCTGTCACACCCTTTTTGAAAGCCTGTACATTTATTTTGCATCTATCTTCTGGACACAAGCTATATCAAATAATTTGTCCACAAAGGTGACTGTTCGTCGGCAATGGGCTTATCATTTGTCCCTTTTTTTCTCGGTCCTTTGTTTTTGTTTTGGCTTCATCTGGCGAAGCAATTGAAGGGATCGGATTTGTAAAGCCAATTCCCTTAAATAAATCCTTTCAACGCACTCTTTCACCCTTGTGTTACTGTCAAGGCCATCAAGGCTCCATTTCTCTACTTTTAAAGGACCTGGAACATCTTTGAAGCCACAAGCGAGAGTTAGTGCCCATACCTTGAACTTTGGTTATTTCTCCAATGCTCTCAACTCAATGAAAAGAAGGCCCAAAAAGCGTCTCGGTGTTTTAGCCAATTTCCACGAAGACTGTGGGCGTCCTTTTCCGAAAGATGTTCTTCTCTCTTGTGCTTCTCATCTCATTCAAGTCCAGACATTCTGCCGAGCAAAATGACAATACTAATGATACCATAAAATGGAATGATGGTATTTCAGAGCCTTCAAAGAGACCTTAACCAGTAGGGTAAGACTCGAAAACGAGTCCTTTTAGAGGGAAATAAGAAGAGAAATCACAGTCGTTGACAAAGGGCTCTCTGATGATGGAGACTGACTGAACCACTACCCAATGGAACTCAAATGCACAATGGTGGATCTCTTTCTTTCCCGTCGTTTCCCTCGTTCTCGTCTCATTCACCATATACATCTCAATTACGTTTCGCTAAAACGATCCAGCATGAAATGAAATGGGGATGGGAGTCATATTTCCATCCCAAAATGTCACGAGGATGTCTCGGGTTATATCATGACATGATACAACTGATCCTACGTTCTTATTGCCTTTTTAAGCTTTGTCAAGAGTTGAGATCACGAGTCAAGCAAGCATTTTTTATACTTTATTATAGACTAAGATTATGAATGTGTTTGGAAATAAACTTGCACTATGAAACGGTTAAATGACTATCCCACATCGAAGATGAATGAGTATATTCGTACACATTACTAACTATTAATCGACAAAAACCCTGATATGTTATTTAATAAGTCGGAAACTGTGATGTATTTCTGTTTGCTCTGCTTTATGCCTCGTTGTGAGTTCCCCTTCCTATTTAAACCCTTCTTGCTATTTATGTTGTATCCATTCTTCCTTCGTTATTCTTTGGATAAACCTCCACCGTTATCCCGGTCTTCCATGTCTCTCCGTAGTCGTACATAACAGAAACCAAGCAAAAAATTTTCTCAGCTCAATTTTACCTTAATCTAAACGTATCGCAAAACCTAAAATCTGATGCTTTTTTAATATCACAAGATTCTTAAAAATTCTGTTGTTTGAATATGAACCATTTGTAACGAAATAAATATTTTTATCAAAGATTGTCGTCAGTATAGAATATCTTTTCTATTCTCCTCCTGTAGTTCATAAAGTTCGACATCCACCAATTTGCCAACAACTTTAACAAAGTTAACCCTTAAAAACATTTTTCCAACAAGATTAATCGACTCATTAAAGCGTTTCAATGTCTGAACTGAAAGCTTGTCGTCCATCTGGGAATGTATCGAGCTTCCTCTGTGACCTTGTCAAGCAGGCCCGAGTTTGATCCCAATGGTGTTGAGCACGAGGGTTCTCATCCTTCATCATCAAGGCCATCCTCATCATCAACATCATCCTTCCCCACAGTCCAACCAACAACAGCCATGGTCTGTCTCTTTCTCAGTTCTGTTTCTCATACTCATCTTTGCATCAACACATTAACATTATGGCCATCAGATCCAACCTTCGCGTGTTTGCTCAGGCTCTTATTTCAAGTGAGCCCATCGTTGACAACAAGTATTTGATAGTGCTGGAACCACTTTATGGCTGGCTACATAGTACAATGCGGATGGTACGTAGAGACCATCCAATGATGTTGGGTTGAAAACAAGTTTTACTTTCTACTGAAAGCTTTTGCAAAGGAAAAGAGAAAGAGAGAAGAAGGATCCATGATTCAGTGAGCAAATATCCATAAAAGATCCCAAGCTAATGAAGATTCGGATGACTCACATCTGAAAGAAGGTTCACTTCGAGACGGAATAGATGACACTTTGGGGACATTCGATTGGGCACATGTTCCCTTCGATTTGGAATACGCTTTTCGTCGATCCTTGGGGCGACTCAATCTCTACCAGAGGAGACCGGGGACAAAATGGAACAATTTTGTCATTGTGCCATGTGTTCATATGAGCAATTCCACTGCCAGTGTTAAGTCCAATTTGTCTTCGGCTACGATGGGCAATAACTCCGATTCTATGAGAACCATGGCATTAATCGAAGGCAAATCACATTTCTTTTTTAGCAACTAGAATTTCGTTTCACCTTCATTTTCATCCAAATTATTTCCTCCAATAATTTGTTCCATGTTATTTTTCCATCCCTCAACCCTTGGCCTCGCCAGAAACTTTTTTTGGGTCGCTCCTCGAAGCAAATCCCACTCGCGTTGGTTTTTTGTCACCACGGTGTTCGCCGTTTCTCTTGCATTACCAACAGCCATGCATCACCGTGAACCACCCAGGATGGTTCCGAGGCTGTTGCTGGTCTTTAGAGGCAACTCTCGTCCTCACCATCCTCCTTGAAAGGACGACGAGACGACGACGCTCTTGGTTCCTGCCTCTTTTGGTCGTTATTCGACGCGCTCTCATCTCTCGAGATCTATTGCTCGAGAGCCCGCGATTGTTTTTGGAGGCCGGTTTTGGAGTTGAGGTTGAGACTCTGAGGCTGTCACACATGTTGGTCAGAGTGAAGTGGAGAGGTTGTTTGATGGATTGCAATGCTCAGACAAGTGGAATTCATAATTCAGCACGCGGTGGGCCTGGTCCATTTCATCCTTAAAGTGACAGATTTACGATCCATTTGGAGCTGGCCTTTCAGTGATGCTCAAGACATTGGGACAGCAATGCAATGGAACAGTGATGGGCAATTCTCTTCTTGGAACTTGAGAAATGAACAGATCTGATGCGTGTGGGAGTGCATAAGTTTCCGGACTCCATTTGGACCATTTAGAGAGCATTGTGAATTTGTAAGCCGAGAATAAATGGTTTGAAAGCAATGGGGTTCCAAAGGTGAAGCTAGGAAGTGCCAAAGACTTCAAAGGGAGGAAGAGAGAGAGAGAGAGAGAGAGGAAGAAAAGGGCATTTATCTCAATTTCCCAGGGTGCAGAATTGAGCCTCCAATCTTCTTCCAACAGAGCCACGACCTCAAAACCTCAAGGTAAGCTTGAAAACGGCGCTTCTTTCTCATAATCCCCCGCCAAATTCATCTTCATGTTGTTTAACTCTTGACGAGAAATGGATCTCATTAGACACAAACGGCAGAGGATCCAAAAGAGGTCCAAGAAACACACTTAAGGCATTGGAAAAGGGATAGTTCCGCGCCTACTAATCATATACAGTGAGTGTTCAGAGGGGTTGATCATGGCTAATCCCTCGTCACCTCCTTCACATTTGGCACATGGTCACGGATAATGAACCTCTCTCTACCTCTCACAGTATCTTGATCCCTGATCCAGTCAAAAACAGAGCTCATTGCTTGTTGTTCCATGGCAGAAACATTGAGTCATGAGCGAAAAAGTGACCTTGAAGCGTGTTTGTCGCAATTGGCATGACTTGAATCCAGTTGGCTAAACCCTGAGCTTAGAGCTATAACTCCGAGGTATTTGCCGAACATGCACCAATTGTCAGCCTCGCCCTCATTTAGGGGAGGAAATTAATCAGACCAAAGCCCTAACAAGCTCCGAAAAGGATTCTGCCACTCGTTGGTGCCTCTTTCTCTTATTCTTAGAAAGCTAAAGGAGCCAAAGATTCCGGGATTTGGCCCAAGATCAATACTGCATTAGAGAACAGAGAAGAGCTTCTCTCTATTCATGCCTCTAAGAGAGAGGTTATGCAATGCTTAGAAAGACGAAATAGAGAGGGAGGGTGAGCCAATGTTGTTCCACAAAGAAGAGAAGATCATGCCGCAATTCTTAACTACCTCCAATACTCTTGACACGGATCAAAGTCAAAGAGAAGCTAGCAGCCTCTTTCCGTCATGTTTGCCAGCTTCCAATTAACTCATAACTAGCTGTAACATAATGAGAGTGAGTTGCTTTTGGGAGAGGCTGTTGGAAGGCTCACTTGGAACTAGTCTAATCTTCTTCTCTCGATTTGAACCTTGTTCATTGGCTTGAGGATAGAAGCCTCGAGGAGGATGCTTTTTGTTGTTGCAAATATTTGCAATAGTTGCAACTATGTGACCTTCTTCACTGCAACGGATGCGAAGAAACGGCCCATAATTTAGACCCACTCATCGGATGGCATCTTCCTCATTCCAAAATGCCATTCCAGCCTTATTCTCCTCCGATCAAGCGACCTCTTCCATCACTCTGGCGAGAATCCTTTTTGGACCTAAAAAAGACGAAGAAGACTCCTAATGAAAGTGAACTAAGCAAGGCCACAGATTCATTTGTCTTCTCATTGTCAATTTAGCCAGATGAACAATTCCATGTCTGATAAATTGTCTTTTTGCCATTCCACTTCTGAATTGGAGGATCGCTTGGTCCTCCTCGCTTCGTCCGCTCTTGCTGCTAACAGACTTTTGTTACTCCGTCAGTGGTAATGAATCTCGAGGGTCCCAAAAAGTATCTAATCCACTCTTTTATGGCGGGCCTTTGGCCGATCCTGGTTCGAGTCCCCCTCGTCCTCCACCCAAAGGAGATTCAGGGTCCTCTTGGGTCCACCATACCACTCCCTCCTTAATATCTGGTGGTCGGAATGCATAAAGTAACGGGGCCATGCTAGTTTGCGTTATCATACTATATCTCATTCTTTTTGCCAATGCTTCAGTGAACTGAGTGCCAGATATTCATTGGGTAAATGCCGCCATGGATTACTCCAAGCCCTGGATTGACAAAGCCCAAACCCCATTTCCAAGTTGTGCAACTGAGCGTCGGGATTGCAGATCAAGGATTGATCGGTTTTATGTTCATTTAGGGGTTGGTGATTCGATTCCATCCGAAGCGATGCACTTTTTACAAGGCAGAGTTATCTGGTGGAATTGGACCCAAAAAAACGGGACAATTGGGTCTCATGGAACCGAAGGGAAGAACAGAGGCCTCCAAATCCATCCTTGGTTCCACTTTCTCCCTGGCGAGCTGGCACACTAATAGTAAAGGATCTTTGTCTCCCCCTCTCTTACTGACTTTTTCGCTTTTTTCGCCCTGCCCTCCCTTGGGACAATGTTTTCATTACCCATGGCCTGGTTCTCATGCGAACAGCATGGGACTGTTTCCATATGGGATGGAGCTCGGAGCAAAGCATTTGAGGAGAAAAGTCAAGTACCCATTTTCTACAAAGACAGCGGAGTCAACCAAGCAGGGGGTTCGAGGCTCTCTTTGAATGATTCTCTTGCTTGATCTCTTCTTCTCCTCGTCTTTTTTCCGCCCTCAATCGTTTGAAGCAATTGAGCAATTTGACCTAGTGAATTCCAAGGGATTTGTACAACTTGAGCTTTCCATTATTGCTAAACTCTGCGACAAAAGGGGTTCGTAATTGCGTAGGGCAGGATTATCCTTCATTCACAACTAGATTTACGTACTCGCACAGGCGACAACGACCAATTCAAGTGAACTTTCCGAATTACCTTGACCTGCTTACACATAAGTCTTCTTCAAGTGGAGATGGATCTTGCGCCTAAAGACGGCTTTCAGATTGAGGCGATGGATCTGGTCCAACGATCCTTGTCCATCCAGTAAGAATAAGGAAAACCAAGGAGCGAGCAAGAAGTCACGCTACACAAGTTTTATTTCAACCTCTTGGTGTACGCAGTAAACGCACGTACAAGAATTGAGAGCATGTAGTATGTATGCTATGGCACAGAAAGTGAGAGCCAGATGGATCTTGACCCGCACTGTTCCCTCCTTTAGAGTGGTAAAGCTCAAGATTGGATGATATGCTCGTCAAGAGTATTAAGGGCCACATCTGCAGACCTTGAGGAGAAGGAAGTAATGTCTTGGTCAGATTCCTGGCCTCTCTGACCTATCAAAGGTGTCGTGATAACTTCAAGTCTGAAGAGAGTGATTGATGTTCAATCGACCTTCTCGACTTTTCTGTTTTGTCGAAGCACCTCAAACTAAAAGCTTTAAAAAATATTTTGTCTGTTTTAGGTTTCATGATGAACCCGACCAATCAGACCCAAGGAGGCACCAAGCCTGCCAAGGATAAAAACAGTTCTTTGGGTACCAAGGTGAACAGCAAATCTGCTTCATCACCCGTGACCAGTCAATCTTCAGATCATTCCCGAAAACTCCGTGGTCATCTGGAGGTCAAGCACAATCCTCTGAGTCTAAGAAAGACCCGCAATCGATTGCTGAAAAAGGTGAGTGAAGCACACGTCAGTTCCAATTTCGCTCAGGTCTTTCAATCCCCTGGGTGTAACCCTAACTGATAGTGATGGGCCTCGATAACGACCTTCAAAACTTTCACGGGGAATAATAGCGAGATATGTGTGGACAGGGAACAATGGATTGGTTGCGAATGCAAGAGAATGAATGAATGAATGACCTCCGCCAGGAAAAGTGTTCCAAAATGGAACAATGGCAGCAGGATTATGGGGTTTTAGGGAGGGCAGAACCTCATGTGGAACGTGTTGGCAGCCATCAAGATGATCTTCAATCACCAACCTGGACGGGAACAACTCAGCAGGGTTTCGAATTGTTCCGGAAGTAGCCCCTTTCAGGTTGACTTGTGGAAGCGCTACAACAATACAACAACTACTATTTTCCTGTTCCAAAAAGTTTCGTCTTGATGAGCAACAAAGTTGGAACAGTTTGGTAACTCTCGTACGTACCACATTTGCAACTTGGTCATGAACATCATGAACGCATCAGACCTTTTTGTGCCTTGTCCATTTTATCAACTCGTTCACCCTCTTTTTTTATTTTGGAACAAAAACAAGTTCGAGGAACAACATGAGATGGGACAACAGGGACATTTTCTTTCCTTTCTGTAACTCCAAGTCTGTTTCAAGTGGGTCCAATTGAGCCTCAGCAGGCCCAAAAAAAGCTTATCAAACTAAACTGCAGAAGTGTATAAGAAGAGTTTGGTTCCACTTTTTCGGTGATCTCCGGGATGATTTTTATTGGGTTTCGGTTTCACTTTTAAGATCTCTCGTTGTTGGTGTTCAAGCCCAGAGACCCTATAAAGAGCATGGTTTGCCACGGAGAGGAACGAGCCCCTTGGGACATCCTTCCAATAGCCAAGTGGCAATAGAGTAACGTAAGAAGACGGGGACGAAGAAAGTCCCCTTGGTCTTTCCTCAAGATGCCCTAGAGGCCTCTATGTGCTCCCAATATAACGTATCGAAAAGGCTGGCATTGCCAATAAAAAGCGATACATTGCCAATCGACGATTACTTTTCGCCTCATGATACGAACCAAGCAAGCAAGCAACCAGCGACTCTTGAGGCACATTTTGGCGGCGCCCTCAATGGAGTGTTTGATTGTTATGAGTGCTCTTAAACAAACCATGAAACAGGTTATGAGGACGTTTCATAACAAGCACCTGCTTGAAAATGTTTTCAGCGAAATGAGAACATCAATTCACTTTTCATGGTTGCAATTTCAAACAAACGTATGTTCTGCCTTCTTCAAGGAACGCTTCAAGCATTCACTGGGAGTATTTCGTTTATGACAATGAAGTCTTTGTTTGTTAGAATTTTCATTCAGATATCTGCAAAGAATTGTGAAACGTTTAAGGGCAAGTTTTACAACTAAGCAATATCGAAATAAGCCACTCTCCCAAAGCTCAATTCCTACTAAGAATACACGAGTTAACCCTCTTCTGCTAATTGTTTTATCACAAAAAGGCGCCCTCCTTTATTCCATGCTCTCCTTAGTACATCAGTTTGGGAATGCTTAACTTTTCAATCCAAACGAGATCTCATTTCTAAAAGAATGCAATTGATTTGATCCCCCGGAAAACCAAAATTTTCATCATTAGTCTCCCACTCCTGGACGTTCAGTGCTTCTGGACTAAAAAATATACAACCATGTACACAGACTGTGATGAACAGAATAGGATTTTTTTAAAGTGTGGGCTTTCAATCACATTAAGAACATTTTCCCTAAACAATAAGTTTACATCACGATTGCTCAAGGTCATTTTTTTGGATGGAAAAAGAATCTGAACTTTCTCTTGTCAATAAAGTCTGAGTAGGTTTCCTTGAACAATTTTTACCACATGACGTGGGCGAGTTGTATTCGGCTTTTCAAGTGATTACTTTAGAAAGAACCACCTTATCTTTATTTCCTTCCCCTCGCCTCCAAACCCCAAGCTCCAAAGCAATTAGCATATGAATTCGATTTCCCTGAACCATGGCATTCACCAAACTAACCTGATTGCTTCTTTGCCAACCATCTTCTTCTTATTCTTAACCAAATACATTCCAAGTAGACCATTGTAAAAGACGGAGGGTGGGGTTGGAAATTCATTGAAATTTGAAAAGTAGGTTTTGTCAAATCTTGAGGTGAACAAAAAGTTGTGACATTAAAGGTATAGAGAAGGACTTGCGAATGTCTTCTTCTTTGATTTCTCTTGTGGCCGCCCAAACAGGGAGTCGGAAAGTCTTCTTCGAATTCCCAACGAACGTTACCCTGGCCACTAGTCGATTTAAGTCACCCCATGTCGATGCTATATTCTTGGGGGGTCTAAAGTTTGGTTAAGCAATGATTCTATGGGAAAGTGGAAAAGTTTTTTTTATCAGCATTGAAAGTCAAGTGAGAGTCGTCGAGTATTAAGGCTTAAGACGACGTCGCTGCCAACGACGACAAAGCTCGTTTTGGAGAGGGTGACTTGGATCTCCAGGGGAAAAGTATTGAAGAAGAATGGAACCGTGGTGGAAATAAGTTCCAAGTGCCCAGGCACTTTTAAGTTCGGACCCAATTTGTTATCGCACTTCTAAGCGGGCTCAATTCACGACTCGTAGGAACGAATCGGACACACTTCTGTGCACTTTTGTCATTCTCATTCCTCAGAATGGACCAACCTTCTATTCCGGTACAAGTTCCAATCAAAAGTTCAAACTAGCGCAAAAACAAATAGTTACCTTCCAACGTAAGGTCGTTGTCGGTCTAGTAGGCATTTTGAAAAAGTAGACTTTTTCCCCAGAACCAAGTTCTGTCATATTTGCTACTCATTCTTTGGACCACACCAACCATCAAGGCAAAAAGAAGGATGAAGGAGTGAAGGAAAGGAGGCCTTTGGTGGACGCCAAATCCCCTTCGGAGTTGGAAAGGCATCCGGAACCATTTTCATCCCTACAACGGATGGTGGGCTACAACCCACCAACCAACTTATCATGCGAGAAAAGTTGAGGAAATGGGTATAACCTACTTCTTTTTGAAAGTCAATACCATTTCACCATCCACTACAACAGAGGGATCTGAACTGCACAAAGAAGACACCGAAAGGGGGACGGAAATAAGAGGTATGAAGCGACAGATAGCCGACCAAACACTTGGCTTTCCACTTCAATATTTAGGCTCCAAGAGAGTCTAGAGATCCACATGAAGGGTGTGATCAATCAAGTATTTGTGTCAAATAAAAAGAACGGATGTCTCCCCCTTTGAAATGGTGCAATCAACCATTTTGGTAGGTCTGGGCAAGGTAGAAAGCTACGAGTGGTTTGCAAATGTTACGTGGACAACTTAAGATAAGAAAGTTTTCGAATATCGGTCGAAAAATTTATTGAACTTTATCTATCTTTGAATTATGATTCGATTTGGGAGTTTCTTCAGGTTCAAAATTTTTTGTGGGGGTCAGTCCTTTGACTCCATTTGGATAGTCTAAATTCTGGATGTACCTTCCCTTTCTTTTCTTCTTTAGCGACGAATATAAAGACTAATTCTAAAAAAGTGGTTTTTGGAACAGAACTTCGCCCAGACTTAATTTTCATAACTATTTTGAAAACGTTTATACACACATCAGAACATGTTTTTTTCAATACTAAAGCAACATGACTATAATATAAGAAGCTGAATTCTAAAAATGCTTATTCGTATTTTGCTTTAACCCGAAATCAAGAAAATATGTCCTTGTACATGGCTTTTGTCTTAACATCAGCAAAAGCCAATATAGTTTTTTTGGAAAATATTAAAATAATTAATATCTTACAAAAACTTGCACAATCCAAACAACAATTCCATGCAGTACTCTAATCTTGAAGCTCTTGAATTTTGAGGCTATTGACTACTTTCATTACGTTGAAAGAAGATATGAGCTCTCATGATTGGTATAGCTCTCTACATTTTATGACTCATGTCCTTGGTTTGGTGCTCCCGTGTTGAAAGTGTGTTCCACTTTATGAGTCTAGGCCCCCACTTTTGAATTTACTTGATGCATGAACAGCAATAAAGAAACTTCAAACAGCCAAGCAACACCATCTGTAAATACTGCTTCCAAAAGTATTATCTACCTCACTCGACCGTAACTGCCTCCATTTTTTAGTCTGATGCCTCCAACAACTAACCAACACAAAAAGTGTTGGCTTCATTTTGAAAGTGGAAGAAAACGGGGTTTTACGAAGAGCTCTTTTGTCTTAAGCGAAATGGTGCCTCAAGCCAAATATGACATGAATGTTGGTACTTGGGCATAACTTCAGAAATGAAAGAACGAATAAGATGGCTTCTCAGCCAAAATGTAGCTACTACTGTTCTACTGTCAATTGGGCTTTGTTCTTTTGCGTTTTCTCCGACTTTCCCAAAAACCGTGAACAAAAGTTGAGGTCAAAGCCCAGATTTCGCTGGCCTAAATATTTGCCTTCAAAACTTGATGAGAAAACTTTTCGAGAGAGGGTTAAACATATGAGCAGACACACACACACCAAAATGGGAAAGAGTCCTAGTGGTTCCACTTCGTTTTGGGCTGGATCTCCACGGTAAATGAACCAACCTCGGTCTTTTGAACAATAATGGTTGCATTACCATAAAAGTTGTCGTCTCTTCAAGTGGAGATAAATCAAGATGGAAGTTGTCATTCCCAGTTATGTTTGTGATGTCTGCGCCCCTGAGACGTACCCTTCCAAAAGAAAGAATCCTCTTAAGCGCCAACTTACACTCCGAGTATAGAAACTAGATCGATCACTGAAGCATCGAGATTATCATAAATGCTCCTACCGTCAATCCCACGGGATCACAAACCAAAGTTCTCATGGTTGGAGGTTGGATAACAGCCAAATAATCTAGAGAAAAAGTGCATTAAAGGGGTTTCTAATATTAAGGATCACATCAACTGACGGTAGGATAGAACTGGTGGCGAATCCAGACAAAGGTGTTTGGAACTCGTGAGATAAGAGGGAGAGAAAGTTGCTCCGTTGAGATGTGCTGTCATCAAGATGGGGGTGGGTGGGTTGGTTCCTTGGGTGAAAGGGATCTTTGCCGTGAGCTCTTCCAAGTTTTGTAGGGAATGAGAAAACGAACGATATCCCCATTTCAGGAATTGATTTCTTGGCCTGTCACCGAGGTCTTTTTGGGAGTCTGGAAGTAAGAGACAATTTCGCTTGCGAAATGACTCATACTGTCATTGGTTTATGGACCACTTCTTGATGATGCGCGATTGTGAAACTTTTGGATTGTTTTGGCAAATCTCTCACTCATCTCAACTTTCAAAAGTTGGCATTGAAGGGAAGAGGAGAGTCCTATTACTTTCGCCTTTCCTTTTATTACCTCACATCCACTGTCTAAAAACTCTTCAGAAGATAGATACCAACCAATCAAGCTAATGGCTTCTCAATTCAAAATGAGGTTCGAGCTTTTCATATTTTTGTCGATCCTCAGGCACGAAATGGTAAAACAATTCGAAGCTCAACTTCTTAAGAGTACAAAAACTTGAGTGTAAATTTCTCGGCAAAAATTGTCAGCACCTCATTTTTCCAAGTGTTGAGCTGAGTTTGCACACATTGTCCTGTAAAGTTGAGACAGGCATTCGTGTTGAGTCGAGAGTTTGGCAAAAGTTATCAAAGAGCCCAGTTCATTTGGGAATGGACTTTGTAGAACAATTCTCACCTTTCAAAGGAGCCTTGGAAGATGATACAAAACGTTGCTCTTCCTTTTGCTTGGCTAACATCCGTGGTCCAATTTCTAAATGGAACACAAGGAATGAATGTACCTCGCTCTGTGTTTTTAGATTAAATAACCGAGACATGATTCATTAGTTCCAGTCGCTTGTTTTTGTGGGATCTATTCTCCGCCAGGATCATTACCCATGAAGTACCCAACCAAACTCAGTGAAACCCTATCTCAGTCAGAATGAGACCATGAAAGTCAATAGCAAAAGGACTTGTTACGTACTACGTTCGTAGCCACGAAACCCCCCCCAAAAGCTCCGGAAGTAATCCCAGCGATTGGGGGCACAATTTGCCATATCTGTTCCAGGACAAAGAGGGGAACATCCAAGTTCAAAGCCTTTCCTCTCCCCTTAACCTCACCAATCCATCGGAGTTTAGGTGGAAAAACACACAAATTGGAATGGAATGACCTAATTAGGTTATCTTTGCGCACTTACGTTCTCACAGATTTGAACTGTTGCTAGATCCTGAGGGGCCTCTTTGGCACGGTTGACATTTACAAATGAAGTCACACTTTGGCCGTTTTCCAAAGCCGTTAATCAGTGTTGGCTGATCTTGAGAAGAATTGAAATTGATTGGCAATCTACGGAGAATTCCAATTAGTCTACGTCCAAGTTCAAGCACCGCCAATGCGATTGATCAATCTGTATCCGAGCAAGATCTTTTCATATGAATGAACCAAACGATTGACCACAAGCTTTGCATCATGCTTCGATGAGTATACCAACGGAATCTTAAAATCTCAAGGTATCCATTTCATCTTTGCAGTGCTGGCATCGCCAATGGGTGGTTCTGGATTTTGTGGACACTCTCATGTCCGATTCACCGGCTCTCATTGCACGTGTCTACGGAAGTCATCTCCATGAAGATCGATCCCTACCCATTACCACGGTCACCCTGACGGATGTGCATGCCCTTCATCGGGCTCAATCAAGGTAAGCTACATGGGACTAGCATTATTGCGTGCCAAAGAGACATATCTATGATCCTTCAAACTGGTATTTTACTGAATGAGTTGGGGGTCGCCGTTTTGCCTAAGGAGCCATGGAGCCATTATAATGGCTTGTGCAGCAGGTGGCTTCGAGCATGTTTGACCAATCTTCATCAAGAGGTAATTAAGCACGAACCCAACGTGCTTTTGTGGGTTACCTACAGACCTAAGTGATGCTTCATTAGAGCCATTCCCAAGACATTCGAGATGCCGAGATAGACAGAAACTGGGATCTTGATCTTGACCTTGGATTTGATCGACATCGCTTCCAACGGTTTGAAGCAAGAGAATTCCTTTTTTTCTTTTCCCTGTCTCTAGTCTCGCTCGCTCTTTTTGGTGTTCAATCAAGGCTCCTTTGAATTTGAGCCTTGACAGTGTGGCCTCGTTTTCCCGGACGTCCGTATGTGTTCCATTAGTTCCACTTTTGATTCAATCCTTGCCTTTTCAGATCTCATCCATTTGCCTTTTCAATTGACGGGAGCACTCAATGTCTTGTGCTTTCGGGAAACTCCGAGACGGAAACTCAACAATGGATGAAACACATACGAGACCTACTTTGGCCAAGGTCATCCCCATCCTCGCTTTGGACCAAACCCGGTAAGGCGTGTATGAATGGAGAGTAGGAACAAATTACTCTTGGTTAACTACTAGTGTTGATTTGTGATCCAAATGAGTCGTCAATACGTATATGGGACTCTCTGGCTTACCTTTTGCACGGAATTCTAGACCAAGCGGACCTGAGCTTGCATTCCTCGAAGATGGATGGTCAGAGAAACAGAATCGCACCCATCTCTCACCCCTTTTTGTCTGCACATAAATACATCAACAAAATTGGTCACGTTCTGACATTTTGAAAGCCAGCATTTTCTCCTCATAAACACTTGTGCCCAATGTGCATCCAATTCAAGGCATTTTTCAATCTCAAATGGAAACGGGTTCCCGTAGATCACCCAATCGAGTTTGTCGAGCAATAGCATGAGATCTGATCAGAATGACGATAAACATTGATAGATATACTGCTTATACTCACAAGATTTGGGTTGGTTGGCAGCCAGGCTGATTGTGATGGCCACTGAGACAATTCTGAAGGATCCCAAGATCATTTGGGAAAGAGAAAAGATACTTTGAAGAAGAATATTGTTTTTGGCAGTGTGCTCAGAGGAGCCCGAAATGTAAGGGGTTCAGTGGTCCAAAAATATATGACCCAATAAAGATCTTGGAGATTTTGTGACGGGTCACCCCGATAACGCTGGATGAGCCTCCAGCCACACTTGATGAGGTCATCTTTGATGCAAAGGCCATCCAAAAAAACTGGGATGGACGGATAGCCACATTCTTCATCTCTCGCCCATCTTTTTCCCCCGGTATTCGGAACAAGAGGGTTTTGATATTGGACACCGCAACATCAAAGGCCAGGAAAAATGTCCTTTCCCCTAAAGTAATTGTCATCACCACCGCTCTCTTGTATGGAAGGACAAGGGATATTTGGTAGAGTTAAAGGATTTGGGGGACGAAATGGGCCCCCTTCCCAAATGTCACGTGACTACCCAATTTGAGTATGAACCTACATTTTGGTGCCTTATTTCTCTTGGCATCCTAATAAGCAAAGCGAAAATAGCGCGCATAGTAGTGCCACCAGGGAAGTGAAAACCCTTTCCATTGGAACAAATGAGCACACATGCTACACCCTGAAGTTCTGTCTAATAAAAACCCTTATATTATTCGCCTTTAAGCTAGGATGAGGGCAGATGCCTACCTAAATGGAATATGGCTGGTGTAAATCCCAAAGGCCTAACTATCCAATTTGGAACAGGGTGTTTCTTGATTATGTTGTCAAAAGCAAGGTGTTCACTTTTTTCTTCAAAATTTTATATCGTGTTTCAATTGAGAAGTGAAATTTCTGGCCGAATACCATACGTTAAAGACAATCAATTACCTCTTTGCCTCTATTGCTCCTATTTCACCAATGAAAATTCATTCATCGACGACGTCACTGCGTTGGTTTTCCCAATAGCACGAATTTATGGGATAAACCGAAGCTGACGTCAATCATTCATTCTTTAAGTTAATGCACAAAAAATCACGCAAAGCCTTTCAGCATGAATTTAGCAAAACCCTAAACATCAATCGACATAAATGGCCTTACAACGTTTTGAGTTCACTAATATTAAATTGTAAATGCACCTAATTTGCCACGTTTTTGCCAAATTAACCTTATTTCCAGTCTATGATTTCAGAAGAGTTCCTTCTCGAGTAAGATGATGAGTACGCTCCTCTAAAACTTATTGAAACTTTCAGACACCCAGTTAGAAGAACAACAAGTTCGAGCTCGGCTGTTGAGGAGAACATAAAACAATCTGTTGTTCTTTCCTCGACTATTTGTTGAGGAACAGCACAACATCTTGAGTAGCAAAAACTCTTCCAATGATTTGTGGCCTAACTCGCCCACCACCCTGCATTAGTTTCCCGTCTCAAAAAATAATGTACTTTCTTACATGGGTAGGTCCTTTTGTCTAGCGACACTTTTATAGTTTACTAACGTAAAATAGCATGTGTTTTCGCGGTCATATTACACTTTTTAACAAGATAATTTGTCTGATTAGCATCATAGCACTAAGGCAAGTCAGTTGTTTTCGTCGTGAGCATACATAGAAAAGCCAGTCTTACACGCCCCATTACATGAATTTCCCCAGTTTTTCGCCCCAAGGCAAATGAGTCGCTAGTTTGGCTTTGATGGGAGGGGGAAGTATAAATGACGGAAGAATTCCCTCTCTTCACCGAATAAGAGAAAACAACAGCAAAAACGCAGCTTGTTCTTTCGTCAAGCAGTCAACGATGTTTAGAAGGGGGATTTCTCGAGTTCCAAAGCTCAAAGGGAACCAAGCAAAATGAGAGAGGGTGGACTTAATTAATCTTGAGGTGCGTCTCTGGGATGGAAAAAGCGAGCTGAAAGTGTTAATGCCAAGCCAAGTGGAGGAAAACTATTTTCAAGTCAGTGATAAAGACGCACACATTTCATGGCATGTATCATCGCTCCGGGTTCATTAATTGCAATTAATTCCAATGTCATGGGATGTCATGCTGAGATTGAGCCAACAGTATATAGGTAACTAACTACCGATGTAATTGGTCCTCTCATGATTGGAGGGCCAATGAGGATTTCATATATGAATATCGTGCTCGAGAAATGGTTTCAATTTCCATGCCAAAGTGCAATTATTCTGTCGGATCGTGTAAGAGATATCCTTGGGTCCCCTCGTTCATAACTGACTTTGTACCTGTTGGCACTTAATGGCCAGGGTACGACAACATGCTTTTAATTAGAAGGTGTCAAAACCTCCGAGGATTCATTTTCAATTACCCACAGGCACATCGGTCTAAGGGTTACTTACGTGAGCATGAAGTGCCCAGACATCCAATTTGGCCCCTGTTATTAAACCATGCTTCTTTTTCTAAACGAGTCGAAGATGTATTAAGATTGGCAAACCCCGACTAAAAATACATCAGTATTGGCAAAATCATACCCGGAGCATAACTCAGAATGGCAAGCGAGTGAAAGCAGGCAGCTCATAAAAATGTTGGCTAATAGATTTTTTGGGTGCCAAGCCAAATCCACCTCGCCAGAAGTGCTCGACCAACTTGGCTATTCTCGTAACTTTTTGGCCCATAAATAAGAAGGGACGGAAATTGGGAGAAAATGTATAATGTATAAATAGACCGTGGATGCATGCATATATAATAATGCTGCTGCACTTCGAGTTGTACTACGTATGTATGATGATGGTAGCA
>CM021323.1:7455762-7502952 GCA_010645155.1 Tigriopus japonicus
ACTGCTCGACCAACTTGGCTATTCTCGTAACTTTTTTGGCCCATAAATAAGAAGGGACGGAAATTGGGAGAAAATGTATAATGTATAAATAGACCGTGGATGCATGCATGTATAATAATGCTGCTGCACTTCGAGTTGTACTACGTATGTATGATGATGGTAGCAGGAGCATCAAATTTTGCCGAGTATTACTGCTTACTCGCAGAGATGATTGTGGATGGCAAATTGTTAATATGACTTGTACGACTCTCATGAGGGAACGATTTGCCATCTCGCTCGGATGTGAAATATTGTTCCCTAAATGACTTCTTCTGCTTTTGCCTCTACCCATCCAGTCGTCGTCGTCGTCATCGTAATGGTCATGACCCCACTAAGTCTCGATGCTCATAAATATCTTGGATATGCATACCGAAGATAAATTCATTCTGTGAAAACTCGTTTCGAGCTTCAGCAGAAATCAACTAACCAATCTCTGAGTTGGTTGATTGGTTGGTTGGAAATGCAATCAACAATGAACCACTGACGAAGAAGTCGCAAAAACTTTACGATGTCAGTATGACTGACTTCGGAAGCTGTTCTCATAGATTCTCTTTGATGCAGAGAAAGTAAGTCTGAGAGGCGAATCAGGGACAACTGCAATTGATGTCAAATGCCTCGTGAATATCAATGGCTTGAGCGGGTGCCAAGAATAAACAACGATCCCAATTTTCACCCTACTGCTCTTCCTGCTTTTTGTTTCAACACACGAACCCCGAAATGTGCGCAAGAGAAAGGCTCATCTTCTTTGAGGTCGTAAAATTCTGCTTTCTCCATAAGTAGAACGCTCTGCCAGAGGGTCTTATTATGAAATTATCCCAATTATGGACACATTATAAAGATGAGATTCTAGCATGACTCCAGGCCTTTAGAATATTCGAGGTGTTTAGCCAGACAAGAGTCGAGCTTCCAACCGATTTTTCCCTCTTCAACCCCGTCATTTTGGCAGCACTCGCTTCCTTCGTCTGTTGGCACGAGCTCAGTTGTCATAAATGTCCTGGGGTCAAACACATTGTCATGCATCCTGATGATAGCAAACACAGAACATGAACGAGATAAGCAATCTGATGTAAAGTGGCTAGCTTAACCGACTCTTGGCATGCATACATACCTTAAACCTAGATCTGAACTGAACTACTGGTCCTTCGTTCGTTCCGTTGAAATGAAGCGGTAATTCGGAGGGCTTGGAAATCGACGGGCCAATTGACACATTTACTAATGCGGTCGTTAGCGGTCTCTCTGATCCCGTTTCGTTTTGTCAATACACAGTCTCTGTTTGACTTAATGTCTTGTGATTTCTCTTTCTGACATGAGAGACTCGGATTTCACCATGTTTTTGTGGTGTTCTCCACAACCTCTTTCTCCGAATTTCACGGATTTCTCTGGCCAATCCCCTAATGAGAGAATGAATGACCATTTTCGAGTAACGGCGATGGATTGCTTCTCGGTGGACGCTCATCCATCTCTGTATTTGAGGAGGTGAAAGCTTTTTGTGACCTGTCACCGATGGTTAAAAGTCAGAACCTTTGGTCTCTCTGGCGTCTCCTTTTTTGGAAAGAGGTCTGAAATGGTTTGGGTGTTGCTTCTAAAGATTAGAACACATTGCATTCCAAAGCCAATCAATACTAGCTCACAGCCACGTGGTTGAAGCCCGAGGACAGCTGATTCAATAACAACAATATTAACGGTCTTCCACCCATCATCACGTTTTTTTGCGGGTCCAATCTTGTCATGTGGCGATTAGATCAGAGTGCGAAATTGGAGAGGTTTCCTATCCAAATCTTTTCCTCCAATTCGGATAGGGTTAACGAAAGATGAGGAGGAAGATAACCGAACAGGAAGAGGATATCAAATTATTGCCGAAATATGTCACCTAGCTCTTTTCTCCAATGAGATTCACGAGAGTGAATGTAGTACTTAACGCGGATCCAATCAATCCGTCAAAAGGACCTTGACAGGACACAGTGGAGGCAAATATTTGGAATCTCTCAGGTAGCGACTGGACACTATCCCGATAATGGCAAATCCTGTTTCAGAAAAGTCAATTAGGACCTGGAACGAAAGAGAAGCTTCAAAATGGGTTGCACTTTCTCAACGACTCATGTTGCCTTTTAAGATAAGCCCCAGAGTTCTTTTTTTCCTCCACTTCATGTCCAGTTTTAGGATTAGGAACGAAACTGACTTTGCAACAGGTGAGAAAAAGATCAGCCCTTTTGGCAGTGGTGTGGATATTCTCATGATGACGAATGACTGGCTAGTAATTAAGTCCAATTGAGATGAAAGTCGATCCTTATTGAAAGTGCTCACAAAGTAAAAGCATTGTCTTTTTTGCTAATGTTGGGAGGCATATCGCTTTTTGTGTAGTAGTGTGTTTGTCTGGTTAATCTCAGAGACGCTTACCGTCGAGCTTGAACAGGAGGGAAAATAATGCACTTTTCAGGCCTCTCAGGATTGTCAGGCCATCCAAACACAGAACCATCAGCATCACTTTTTCCTTGATCGTCGTCTTCGTCGACGTTTTCGTGGCCCTCTTCTTCTTCTTCGTCTTGTTCTCTTTCAACATCAACTCCATTATCAACATCTTCTCAAGAGCTTCTTCATTGGAAGATCATTTTGCCGTGGGATCAGTGTTTAGAAAGAATCGTCGTTGGTATTCAGGTGTGTTTAATAGTTCAGAGACTTGATTTGCTTACCTCACCACCCAGTGATTTCCTCCCAAAATTTGACTTTGTGTGTGTTCCTTGAAAGGAAGAGCAGGATGGGCATCGATCGATACAAGTACCTTTCCGTGGAATCAATCAGGTAGTTTGGCCACCATTATCTATTGCAAGAAGAAATTGCTTGTCATTTTGATGCTAAGAGAGAGATTTTCGAGTATGACTTGAGAGGCAGGCCCTTCTTGCATCATCGTCATCCAGCGTATTCACTTTCAAGATAATCTGGCCAGGACAGAGAGCAAAAGCCTGACGTCTGATAATGATAATATGTTGATTGGAGCCAATTCCATGAATCTCTCTTCTAATGATGCATTAACATCTGATCTTTTGGATGACTTGAGTTTACCGCATTCTTTGGTCCCGTTTCTATGGACAAGAGGATATTATACCTTTCAAGAGCGAAAGATCTTCTTTAAATATCAGATTTTAAATCTTGTTACGACAACATGTCAACTAGTGATTTGGTGTAACAATGGCGGTGGCGTGAAATATGGACCACGACTAGACAAAAGTCGTGACTCTCGGCTTTATCTCATATCCGGCTAAATGGAATGGTTGCGAAAATCGAACCACTCTTTGGAACTGCTTATTGCATACCGGTAATGTATGATTTATGGCATTCCAAGAGGCTAGCTAGGCTGGACGACGAGTTTTATCTTAATCTTCGGACGATGAGCTTGGAATGATCCTCGTTCTTTAAGTTCAATAAGTACGAGAAAGTCGGGAACTCATTTTTCATCTTGGTCTGACATGAGATCTGATGTCAAAACTAAGTACCAGACTGAGCAAATAGAAGGGAATCGGGAAGGTGGTGACCAATGACCAATGGTCATTGAAGGGGGGACTAGTAAAAGAAAGTCCATATTCGTCTGACAAATGGTCTTAAGCTAAAACTTCACTCTCGAAGGGATTGATCCATTGATCTCTGGAGTTCCCTTGAAAACATGCATTGAAGTATGTGGAAGGTCAATCACCCTTGTCTAGAAATATTCCGAAGAATAGAAGCGACCCTCAACGCCTTCTTAAGGGGTGCAAATCCCGATTCAGTTATAAACAACCAGGACATCACTTCCAAATGGCAAACCTTGACGTCATTTGTTGTGATAATTCTGGCTTTGTCGCTCGTAGTGATTCTGCCAGGGTCGCAAACGAGGGTTTAAATGAAGTCCCCATAATCAAACGTAGATCTACACCTGATTCCAAACTTCATTTCGCGATTAGGTGCTTCCAGGTGAGTTTCTCCTTGACATTTCTCTATCTCGGGTCATGTCGAGGGGGAAAACGTCATCCAACATGGGCTTATTTTTTCCGGTACCAAGAATCTCCCCCGTTTTGAAGGGCTCATCATTGGGGAGAAATCTTTTCGTAGGTCGACCGATTAGTCGCACCGAGTGTTCAGGATCCGATTGCGTCTTTGAGAGTTGAAGACGTCTAAAAACCTGAGAGCGCGAAGGCCTTCTGTTATCTATTAGCACTCGTTTGAGAGCACTGTTGCAAATGTAGATGGAGTCAATGATGCATGCCTGATTTGGCATTTGATCAAGGTCAATGACGAGCCCTTAATTCGCGCTTATGTCTTTGTCAGCGATCTGAGTTTATGCCTGATTTACTTCCAACTACTACGGGAATGGATGAAGAGATCTTGGAAGTGAGTTCAAGGAACGAAGAACTGGGAAGAGGGAAGAGTTACTCATCTTCAATGTTGTACAAAATGTTAGTACCTCATAAAATAGAAGTTTCCTCGAAGGACTTGGCTTCTTCCGCCTTGACAATGTAACGAATTATGCCCCCTTAAGGATATTTTAGTGAACGATCTTGTCTGTAGTGAACGACCGATCCAACATCACAAAGGGACTCAAGTTCAATGTCTCGAATCGTTGGCACGTTTCGCTTGAAATCATCTTTCATTCATTCTGATTTCAAAGTGCATTTTCCTTGTTCGAAATTCAACTTTTCCAAAAAGCCGGTTGCTCACTAGTTCTAACGTCTTGTCAATGAAATGTAAGTGACAGCTGTTAGTATGTAGACATGGATGGCAAAGCGGGATTCCTCATTTTATGCGTACCTTTTGCCATCCCATCTCGTTCATCATCGTTGTGCTTCTCCATTAAACTGGGTTCATTTGCTTTGGAAGTGCTCTAAAAGCCCAAGATTGAGGAAGAGCTTTGGAAGCTTGGGGACGTAAAAGAGTGCACACGAGAGCACTCATATCATAACAATCACATTTTATTGGAAATTCTCTTTGACGATCGCTCAAGAGTCAAAAAGATCTGATAGAATTGGATGCGGTGACTCAAAATCCTTTTCAAACGAACTCAAACTGCCCTTAAAAATGGTCGGAATTGGGTCCTCTTTAAATTCGATGAGAGTGAACTCAGACGGGTTTGTTTCGTATTGAACCGAAATCCACCCCCTCCCATATTTCCCAGTAGCACCCGCATAAAAATGTAATTGGTTTTGTCTGGTGACAAATTACATTGTAAGCCGTTGAGACATGCCGGTTAGAGGCCTCTTTTTAGAGAAACATCCTCGACCAAATTGTCCGTCTGGAACTAGGAAGCTCTTCTTATATAGTCTTCTACAATTGAACCAGGGGCTGGAACAGGTTGGATCATGGTCCACAATCATTGCCTTCAACACAAAAGGGAGGGTTTAGACTAAGGCATGCTTTGGAGAAACAGAATGGGCGAAGCATAAAATCCCGTCTGGCATGTAATAGTAAGGGAACGAAGGAATGATAAACTGAAATGGCACACCATGAATGCAAAGGGACAGGACCAAAAAAAGCACGGGGAACCGGTATCTCATATCAACTGAAATGAAGATTTAGACTGTGCTTTCGCTTAAATGGGCGTGATTTATCTCGAGGTGAAATAGAATAATGCCGCTCTGGTCATTGATCCCAGATTATGACTCGGAACAATTTTTCGGAGTTCCTTGCCATGGACGGATCCATAGATCCCTGGATCTCGAAAAAACACGTATATATTTTTGCATTTATATGGAGACCGAACGACCACCTCGATTTCCTCCCTCGTCATGTTCATTGAAGAAATCCCTGATGTATTTTGAAGTATGTGGTCCTACCATCCATCCCCTTCTCGCATCCCTTTTCTAAGGAGCTAACCAAGCTACAAGTCCCGGTTTCCATTCATGATAGTGTTGTATAGTAGTTGCTTGCCTGTCTTGTTTAGATGGTTGCATGGTTGGTTCTGGTTGCGGCTGAGGTCTCTCTTTCAACTCAACCAAAAGCATGAAAGGCCAACCAACCCCCTTCCAACTCTTGAAATTCACTTTGAGGAATAAAGTGCTTCAAATGGGTCGAACTCAAAGCAAATCCAAGATTCTTGAGGTACCTACTTATGAGCAACTTTCGAAGCATCGCAAAACGAACTTTCGCATGTCAACCTTCAAAAACCTAAATTTGCAAGCGAATCGCAAATCTAATCTCTCGAGTCAATGAATGATGGACTTAGATGATGAAGAAATACAAGAAAGTGCATTCATTGTCTTTGTTCCATTTGCACATTTAGGGAGACGCTTCGGGCGATCGCTTTCAATTGGCGCACATGACGGAGCTCGAGATGCAGAATCGTGGTCATATTTTGGCGGATCAAGTGAATTGGTCCCCCTGACTTGAGATGGAATGAGATGAGAAAGTTGATGCGACAGTTGTTTCTAGTTGGGTGGTTAGGCCGCATAACCATAAGGATTTAGAGTTTACGAGCAAGATTCAGTGCTAGCTGACAATCATCATCCTTTGATGTCGTCGTAGGTACAACTAAAATCTCTCCTGTAGGTAGGAGAGGTTCAAGTCTCGTAGGCTTTGGGTTCTATCTCGTTCAGGCCTCACGATTGTTGAGCTTCCAATGCTTCTCGACAAGACTGACAGTAGTAAGGAAGCAATTTTGCTTTATGATTATTGTGGTCCCAAGATTTTTACGACCTTTTTGCGAGCTGAGTAGTAGTACTTGTTGTTGTTGTAGGATTAGATGGGAGCTGAACTTGCTGTTCCGTGGCCTCTGAGATGAGCAAAAGATGAATCGTAACATTAGCGAGGGTGAGAGATGTTTCGACTCTCGCTTTTCTGTTTGAGAATGTCTTTGGGAGGAGGAATGTTAAGTAGCTCAAGTCAGTCGATCACGATTGAAGAGATCTAAACTACTACAGAAGTTGAATTGCTTCTGCTAACAGCTCTCATCGATCAAGTATCGCTTTGAAATCCTGAGAGCTTCCTGTTGATGCAACGATCCCTTCAGTCCTATCCCGCTATATATAACGACAACCATTGGTATTTGTGAATGGATTCAGGAACTCGAGTTTGGGGGTCTCATTTCCGTGAACGAAAGTGAGAAAGAGATTGGATTTGCTGGCTTCCGTTGCTTTATGGACAACAATGGTGTGTCCGAATACCATAAAGCACCGTACTGATCGATGTGTCTTTCATAAAATGTGGGGAAGAAAAGGATTCTTCAAGAATCGAATGACTTTGTCAATACAGGGGATAGTCGAGAACTCTTCTTGTCCTTCCTGAGATCAAAGGGAAAGGGATAGAGGGCTAATCTGGTAAAAATTGGATTTCCTGGAATTAATGCAGAAAGAAAGGGGGAAATGATTAGTCAAGGCTGGGATGCCTTTATGAGCGAGATGGGGGAATAGATGGCATACTTTTTGGGACTGGGAAAAAGCCCTCTATCGAACATGGCCAGGCCTTGAAGAGAGGGAACCAAAGGGGGAGGAGACTTTTTATGTTGGGAACAGAAAAGGGAGGAAGGAAGATAATTCCCTCATTGCGGTTGGAATGAAAATTCTCTTTGAGACTGATCTCTAATTATCTTCCTTGCCTTTTTCCATGATTCCACTCTCAGAAAGAGTGCCAGTCTTATCTCGAAGACATTGAATCCAATCCAGGAGGACTCGTACGTTCCAACGGAAAGGGGCTATACCTCCAAGGTTTTGGAACAGCGAGATGGAACAACTTCCAGATTTGCATTTCCACTCCTGCTCCAACTGGGGTGTCAGGTTAGGCCACTTGAAGAAACTGGAGATGGCATTGCGTGCTCCAGGAACATCTGGAAATTGGCGAACACGTTAAAAATGCAAATTTCGCGCACATTCTTATCAATACACCGAAAAGTGTGTCGCACGGATCTCGAAAAGAGAACGTAGCCACCTGCTTTCCCTATTCCAACTTCTTCAAGATTTGGCGATCCCCTAGTATCACTTTAAAGAATTGGTAAACTTAGTCTAAGTCGGCATTACATTGTGGAACAAACAATGCTCAGAGAGTTCCATTATAGGGTGCTGGGACTCTGATGGAATCTGTCGCCAACAGCGCTATCGCTTTTAGGGTTCTTATTTCAAAGCCCATCTTAGTGGTGCTCTTTATTGAAAGGGAAGCTCTGAATCTGTCTCTCCTTCCTGTTCCAATACAAAAGGGTGGAGCGACGAGGGGATGAAGCCCATATCAACTAGGCGTAGTAGTAGGAAAGCGAAGAAGAAGTAATCGGAAGCTGAAAGCCCCATTTCTCCAAGGTGATCTTTAGAAACTCTAGAACCGACTTGTCCCACTTTCGTCATCAAATTTGGATGCATTTACTCGCCTTGGGGAAAGGACCATGCCTCAAATAGGAAACATTGGTCAGGTATCGAGCATCTTCCGAGCTGTAGCATTACTTTCGAGCTCTTTGTGCAGATGTTACATTCTAGATGTGAATTCAAACTTGGTCTGAGTTGCGAGAAGTTCTGGCTCGGAATTTGAAACTGTCCTTGAACACAACGTTTTGTCCATTTCCAGATTCGATATTTGACGTGAGTCTTATCGACAACGTTCACTCGGATATTGCCCGATTGCGAGGTTTCTATGGTCAATTGGTGATTGAGAGCAGGGAAGTCTTACTTGTGGAGGCCCGATCAGGAGCAGATCAGATCCGATGGCCAACCAAGGCTCTCAAGAAGTGGTTCTTGGCCAAGGACACCATAAATAAGAAAGAAGACAAGGACAGGATTCTAGTGCTCATCACGCACAAGTAAGATTTGTCGAGATATTTTTTAATGAAATTTGTTTCAAGACGACGATAACAACTCTTTCGTGTTTCTTTGTTTGCGTCACTAGGAATTGTTCAAGTGCGGAGGGCATTTTTACGTTCTACTCAAACCGAGCGAAGGACATCATCAACTCCTTACATGCTGTGACAAGAAATCAATCGGTGGTCCAACCTTCTGCCTTCCAAAGTGGAACACCCAATTCCACTGGTCTCGGGAGAGGTCGAAGTTCGGGGAAAAAGGCGTCATCATCAAATAAAATGAATCCTCTCTTAGCCTTTCTTCGTCGGAACCAATCTCCAAGTGGGGGTGAAACAGCTCCTGGCAATCAACAGGGATCAAAGGCCAAAAAGTCTATCCTAGCAAAAAGTGTCAGTGTTATGGACCATCTCTCCTTAAGCGGAAAGCGAGGGCAATTAGACGAGTCTGTTGACCTCGGAGGCTTTGAGGATCCACGTCGAGGCGAGTCACTAGAACGCACGATTGGTGGAGGCATGGGTTCGGGTAGACTCTCTGGCTCTTCTACTTCAAATTCCGTTCACGGTGATAAGAAACGCAGTGCCAGCGAGTCGGATTTGCTTAATGTGAACAATAAACAAGGGTGTGTGCCAGAGAACAAAACAGCCGGGGACAAGTGCCAAAAAGAGTGTGAGGAGGGTTTTTACCGAAGTTTTGATGACATTGACGACATCGACGACTTGGGCGTGTTGGCTAGCAGCAACCCATTGGAGGCGGTGGTGGTGCTGCGTTCCCAACTTGAGAACGAATATGCTCTGGGTGAGGCCAGATGTTCCTTTAATTCTTCCGATAGTGGCAGGATGTCAGACACGTATGCCGAGACATCCAATTCCTCAGTCACGTCCTCATCAAACGGAAGCCACTCGAATCGTTTGTATTCAAATACGAGTAATTGCTCAGGGGATTCGGGTGCCCAGCTTTCAATACACAGTGATTACTCAACATCTGGGAACAGTTCGAGTAACAATAATAATAACAACAACAGTCATAATGGTTTCAAGGAGAATGCTTTGGGAGTCCTTAAGGAGCAAGAAAGCCCCAACTACCCTCCATTTGACAACGAGCTTTATGGCAAGTCCATATCCATTGCCACAAAAACCGGAAACAACCATCATCATTTGCTGTCCGGACCCTCATGTTCCACTTTGGAGAAACAGACTCCATCCGTCGGGGGTGGAGGATCTGGGACTATCGGCGAATACGAAGACCCCACCTACTCTCACATCTATGAGGATAATCATCATCACCAACATGGCTTGTCTGCTCAAACAGGCCCCCCACCGCTCCCACCACGTTTTGCAACGGTCCGCAAATCTTTTACTCTGCCACATAACATGAGTGGTCACACAAGCAATGCGAAGGCT
The DNA here is from genome assembly GCA_010645155.1 of Tigriopus japonicus. NCBI lineage: Eukaryota > Metazoa > Arthropoda > Copepoda > Harpacticoida > Harpacticidae > Tigriopus > Tigriopus japonicus. The sequence continues at coordinate 7,465,943 of CM021323.1, forward strand.
GACGAATGTTTGCAAGGCCAAGAAAACAATGCCAAGACAAAGGACCTGTCCAAGTACTTTGGGTTACATGATCAAGGACCAGGAAGCCCAAGTAAAGAGACTGCTCAAATGGTGGCGTTGCAGAACTTGCCCCTTTCACTTAGTCGACTGGATGAGCAGAAGAAGAGGAACCTCGAGAAGTTCTTTGGAATTCAGAACACGTTACAGAATTTGGAACAACATCGTCTCGGTCAGCGTGAGGGAACCATTGTGGTCAGCAATAATGGTGCAGAGTTGGGGGTGTCGGGACCCAAGTTGCCATCATTTCTCACATTGCCGAAAACAACATCTTACCAAAATGGCCAGCACCAAGACGGTTCATCTCTAGCTCTAAACAGCCCCAATGGAATATCCACCAACCCACGCTCCAGACCAAATTCATTGGGCTTCCGAATGGATCATTCGTCTTTGGAGCCAGCCCTAGACAACAATAATAGCATCACTGCTCCTCCTGCACGGTTTCGAGCCAACAATTTCAGAGCCTTTAATAAAACCCTATCTCGGTTGACTGCGCTTGAACCTGGTGAGAACTCGAGATCACTTCCAACTACGCCTGATTACCCACCTGAGCTGGACTCACCTCGGCGAAAGAACTTGGCAAAGTTTCTGGGTCTGGGAAACTTCACCCCGAGTTCGCCTACGACTCCCGGTCCAATGGGTTTGCCTTTGGGCAGTCCAGCTCGGGCGAGTAGTCAGGAACGTCAGGGACACCAGGGTCTTCCCCCTCCCCCTTCAAATGGAATCCTCAAAAAGTCGGCTTTATCCAATTCCACACCCATGGACTTGGAGTGCGGTGATGATGAACTGACATGCACGAGTTCCTCCTCCATGAGATGGCAGAGCAACGATGGATTGGCCACCCCCGGTTCTTTGCAAGGTGGTTGCACCCCCTCTTTCCTCACACCAATGGGCTCGCCCCGAATATTTGGGCCCAAACACACTTTGAACTCTTCTTGCAATCAATCAATCTGTGATGTGCCAAGCTGTGGCCCGAAGCAATCAAATTCCATGTTTAGTATCGCTCTGGCAACTAATCCCAACTCTTCTTCTTTCCACACGGGTAGTCTTCAACGAGGACCACTTCAATGCCCTATGCAACCCGATTCAACGCGAGGTGCGAGATCTTGTAGCCTCCAAAGAGGATCCACCCTCCAAGCGACTCAGCCTCCGAAACTGAATAGAAGGCAACAAAAAAGTATGACGAGAAGCGCCACACTAGATGACCTCGAGTGGCAGCGGACTCAGCCTGTTGTTTGGGTGAACAACAGCGGCTGTTCATTTCGCCGAGGGCGGGATATTCAAATGAGAAGGCACAGCTTCCAGCAGCAGTCACAGACCCATTCCAGCTCTATTCATAACTCAAGTGTCATCTTGACAAGACGAAGTCAAAGTTCAGCGGATGACAACAAGCATGGCTCGGCAGGTCTTCAGAGAGCTCCTCATGCTTCTCCCGGCGGCGTGACAAATCTAGATCTGGTAGTTCGACCCTCATCCAGTTTGTGTCATCACCAGACGCCCTCTTCATTAGAAAACCTGACTTCATGCCTTGAACGGGGGCCGTCGCCCAAAGTTCCCAAAGGTATCCTGAAACGCGAACCAGTCTACTTAACAATGGGTGGGAGTCGTCTGATGAATGCTGCCCCCGTTTTGCACTTACAAACTGGGAGTAACAAAGAGTCGGATTATCTGGATATGAACCGCGGTGGGTCGAGCAATCGGATGACATCCATGCCTCGTCAACGCCAGAACTCTGTCTCTTTTGATCAAAGTATCCCACTCCAGGGAGCTCAAGGAACTGGAGGAGGATTACCTTCAGGTAGCTTCCAACACACCATTCAGGCTATTGTCCACACATCAGAGAGCCCTGGGCAGCAAAAAACTATTGAGTCGACGGATCAAGATATTTATGATGGAATCACCGTGGTTGAATCGCAACAAATCTCTCAGAAGTAGTCGGGAGTTGAGCCACCGCTCATAATGATGTGTTCATGTTTTCTACCACCCACCAAAAAAACTGTCTTCCTTCCAACTCCCCGGACTTTTGCTCGATTTTTTGGGGGTCCGTTTCTTCCCATTTCCAGTTTTTGCTATCGACTTCGAATATCAAAGGAACGAAACTTTTTTCGGTGTGACTCGGCTGTGATATTTGGGATTATTCTGGCTCACATGAACAGTAGTAGTCCACATTTCGCATACTGTACGTACACATCCTTGCAGTGGTACTTTTGAACATACTCGATGTGTTGTGTGCGCTGTTACTGTAAAGCTGAGCTCTCTTGTAAATAATCGTCGTGGAATAGTAGTGTAGCGTGGGATAAGAGACCGCCTTCAGAGCATGAATAGAAAGGGAAAACAATTTCTTTTGAAGAAGAACAAGGAAAGAACCAAATCCCGAATAATGCGGGCACAAAAAAGCGAGCCAAGCAAGCGCCAGTTTTGCGCAATGAAAACAGAAATTTTGCAAATCCAGTTAGGGCCTCGTAAAGCAACTTTTACAACTACTCTTCCCGACTTGAAACAATGTTTGGAAGTGACTGATAATAAAATGTCTCTCATTCAAATCTTCATGATGCTCTTGTCCAATGTGTCTTGCAATAAAAGCTCTTCTGCAAAAAAATGCTGAATTCTCAACTTGATTGCTTTCTTTTATGCTTTCATGGCGAGACTGAAAAGTACTTCCAACTTGCACACTTTTGAACGACCTAGGAAACATCCAAAATTGAATTCATGAGAGATTGAGTGATATGGAAATATTGGTTCTTGGTCGGTTTCGAAAAACTGACATCGCGTCTCGAATTGATTCAAGTCAATCTCAGCTTGATGTTATACTATATCCAAAGTGCTCTTGTGGCTCTCGGCTTCAAAATGAGTTAGTTGTTAGAGCACCACCTGCGGATTATTGAATCAAAATGTAAAATATTGAAGGCGTATCGATCACCCATTCTAAGAGATTGAACACTTTAGCTCCGGGTAATAAACTTAAGAAAGGCTCTTCTTTGCGTGTCAGTTCGTCTCTCTTTGATCGAGGATTTAGGGCCCAATCGAACATGCCAACCAATGATTGAGGAAAGTTATCAAATGGTTCGGCGCATATTCAAGACCGAGGAGGCGATCGACCGTTGGTAAAACTTTAAGTCAACGCATGTTCAAGCTTTTAATTGTTTCATCCTCAAAAAAGAATCTCGTTTTCCAAGCACGCGAACTGAACTTCTTGGATGATCTGATGATAGCGTTCTTGTTAAAGGATTAGTGACTTTTATTGGGGTGCAATTACACGAAGAGCCTCCATTAAGATAAAGCCACTGGAATTCTGAGCAAGCACCAAAAACCACCAAGACCAGTTCAATAGAACACCAGTCAAAACGTGGCATCACTCTGGGGTTTGGTCGAGGCGATTACTCAGAAAATTAGAAATTGTGTTGTGAACACGTTATAAAAACGATCTGAATTGTGCCTCGTGATGAATTATGATCGATTCTGCGTGAAAACTGACGGTTGGCAAAAAAGATCGCTTAGGTTCGAGTTGCTTGAATTGGAAGGCTTCCCAAGAGAACAACAACAACAACGACCACATCAGTGGTTTAGCTTTGAAAGGAACAAGAAAAAACCTGCTCAATTCCAACTGGGTGAGGCATTCTTCCATTTGGCACTTGATAGATTCCTTTCCCAGATCCGAGCCCGCGATTAGGACACCCTGTGACTGAATTCATACTACATTCTACATACAAACCAAGATGATCTTTTGAGTCAGGCAACAGTCCTCATGACAATGAAATTTGGTGCTGGACTTGTGGCACGACCAACCAACGCCAACAGATGCAAATGGAGGCAAACCAAGAGTGAAGCTGCCAATCTGTCCGAATGCCATCCATCTGTGCGTCCATATTTTGTATTATGTATGAAAAATAGAATCATCATTCTTTTTTGATATGTGAGATTGGCGTGGATAAATTTCTTATCAAGGTGGCAATCTTGTGGAAAGTCTGGTGGTGTAAGGATTCAGTGTGGCATCAAGACTCTAAAAAGCGGTGATTTGAAGCGCTTTTGTCCACAAGAAATTACTCCGAAAGACTGATTACATTTTCCCGACTGTGAAATTAAGGGCCACTTTTCAATCAGAGAGCTTCTCAGGCAACACTTACCTCTCGCAAGATAACTGAAACATTGGGAAGATAAGGGCAGATTGGAGGTTTCCCTCAAGGCTCCAAAAAAGCATTTGTCTGTGTGTATTTTGAATCCGTTTTGTTCAAAGGAAATCGGGTGGCATCGATGCCGTTTTCCATCGGATCCAATGTCGTAAAGAAAAGACAGGAGGTGGAAGGGAGCAAATTGTTTTAGAGAGATTGGGAACCGCCCCTTGGTCATGCCCCATGGCCTCTAGAAAGGATTGAGGGGCTGTAATTTGGTCTCGTTTGTTTCTGAAATGGATGACACTTGGGGATCCGTTAGAGCGTCACACATTAAAAGGCTCGTCTTCAATTTGGCTTCGGTCCAACTCAAATCACGGCTCAACATTCCTAATTGAAACCGGCCACTGTATGTAGCTTTAGATGAAAGTTGCTCAAACAATCACTTATCACTTGTAATACCTTGGATTACCGTTTGAAGTAAGGTCCAGCAACAATTTCAAGTTCCTGCGGAATAGTACGTACGTATAAAGCCCGCGAACGAGTCAGTTTGAGGTTGGAGAAGTGGCCATTCCAGGACATTGACCGTCAACAACGAGCAAATCGAATCTCTGACCCCCTCAACTGCTTTAGCTTCTGTTGCCATACTGACAAACTGGGAATTGATGGCTTTATCCCCTCAACAAAAAAGTTCAATCCTAGTAGCTCGTCTGCCCCATTCTCGAGATAGTGGACTGTGATGCCCTGCCCAAACTGCATTTATCCGTGGACCCAAGTCTGGTTTATGGAAGCATTTGGAATGGATTCCTCCCTATCATTACGGAAATTATCGGCGAGCAATTAACCATTCTAGACTTCTCGTTTACACCCTGTGCTCCTGAGATTGCCCATTGATCGACATCTAAATTGTTTACCAATTCGGAAATCACAGATCTGAACCAGAGGACCGTTTTCACCTTGACCATTTCAAGATATTGAGATGGGGTTTTGGGCGTTTGAAGTCTGTGAGTGTGTGAGAAAAGACGACTCAATCTCGTCTTCGACTGCAAAACCAATTCAACCACAGAGGAGGAAAAAAAAACTGAAGAGGATTCCGTCGGTCGGTCGTTGGTTGGGCTATTTCCAAGATCAGACATGCTCAATTATCACATCTGGCCAATAAAACCATCACAGCCCTAATTATCGGGAATTTCTTGCGCCCCTTCGAGTCCGTTTGAATCGCATTAAAACCCATGCTTCCTAGCCGAATCATCCCTGTTGGCCCATTCGACACCCGAAAATAATTGGCACTTTTAGCGCATGTCTCTGCATATCTATGGGTTCCCATGAGTGCAACTCAACTATTTGGAACTTCAACTCATTCGAGTCTCCAGAATTGGTCAACGATAACGTCTCGCGATTTATTTTTACAAGGCAGATGGTCACAAAAATCAGTTATGTACTTCAAGTTGATTTAAAAGTTCATATTAAAAACACTGAGATGAATGCTGGTTGAACTTAGTCCATTGGGTCCAATTGACCAATGACGCAAAATGATGTACTTTTTTGCAGTGAATGGACCGAGGCAGGTGGGGTATGAGTGAGTAAGATGTTGAGATGTTTAATGGGGGAAGGGCACACAAAATATGTGTCATGTTGTCGTCGGAGAATGGGGTCGTAAATTTGGCCCGTTTACTCTCACAACTCATGACTTGTGTTTGTGGTCTCTTACTGTCCCGAATCAGTTCAAATTTGGACAGATCAAGGGGGAAGAATAGCAAATCGCAGATCTAAAATCAAGGGGTCAGTCAGTGTCTGTGTGGAGGAAATCCAATATCCCTCAAGAGATTCAAACGGTCCGACCAAGTAGTGATACTCACCACCACAAAACTCTCCCAGAACTGAACTTCAATGTCCATTCTTCGTCTGTCTTTCACTCTTCCTACCTGGATTCCCCCTTTCTCATTGTAGTCTTTTCATTCTTTTGTGCACATCATTACATTGTCATTCTTGACTTCAATACGACACAAAATTGGGGCGGTTCAGAACGCCTAGTCCGTCAGTAGCCCTTCACACCATCCATATGCCTGAAGTATTCGAAAAATCTCCTGATCATGCGGGGACCCGTTTACCCCAACGAAATGAGCCCTTTCTCTCGTTGGCAAGATTGGTGGTGGAACTATGGATTGACTGGCTATTCACCGTCACTTCTCATATCATGAGATGGGCGAAAAACTGAAAATTGGGCACCCATAGATTCCCTCAGACGTTGGAAATCGAGACCATATTCATTCCGAGCTTGGGTGGGGTGATTTATGGGACCCAATATGAAGAGAATTTATGCCGGTGTCCTTGCTTGCCACGAAAGGATTGTTATTATGGCACTTGGAGTACCTGTCCACCGATCTCAACTTACCACCCTGTGATCAGGTGAAAGCGCGAGTCATGACTTTAAGGGTTCATTTGCATATTCACCACATAAATCCGGGACGATTGGACGGCCAGTATTACCGAATACTTGTCCGTTGCTTGTACTGTATATCGAGTAAAGTACACACTACACACCCGAGATTGGAGGATCCTCCTTGGAACTTCATGAATCCAAGATCAAGTGATAGATGTTGGTTGATCTTGTTCATATACTGAATGTGAACTGAAGTTTTCAGTACAGTAGTAGATGATCGGGTGAGAATAAGATGAATGGTAGGCCATTCAAGTAGAACAACAAACCACATAAGGTCATGACACGGCTTTAACAAAAGCCATAAGAAATAAAAAACAAGCAACTTATGTCTGTCAAACTGGTGGTTCCCAAAAGCACTGAGAAATTTGGTCTGTATGCTTGGCCTCATGACAACGATTTTCAAAGGGCGTGTAGAAATAATGATTCAAAGTCAGGTTCAATTCATTGAACATGTTGAATTATTAATAAATATTAAAAACATCTGCTTCTTTTAACTATACTTTTCCCCTTTCCTGAAGCCGAAAATGGGCATTACCAATGAAAGTGTTAACTTCCTGTCGCGGACTTTTAATTGTCTGAAACTATTGACAAATTGCTAGTCCTGCATTTACATTTGTTATTCCTTAATTGGTCGAGTCTAAACAGTTTGCCACTGATTGCCATGTCTTCAATGATTGCAACATAAATTGATTTTTTGAATTCTAGACGTTGGTTTGAAATTCTTGACGTTGATTTGAATCTGATTTTGAAATGCGAAAATAGAACATTTTCCGTTATCGAAAAATGCTTATTACTTACAGCTTAGAAGCTTCAAAACTGCAATACCAATTATCAATGAATGCACTTAAAAACAATATGCTTGAACTTGCCAATAATGTGATTCTTTTTAAAAGTATTTCCTAACGTATATTAAACATGTAAATTGTTAGCAAAAGAGAACGTCGCTGAGAGACATGCTGCGAGTTAACGATTCAATGCCCACCTCTAGCTTGAGCCCAAAATGAACCGTGAGATACCTCACAGTGGTTGGAGTGACATGTGTGGTATTTAAAGAAAGTTCACCATTTCCGGTGAAATCTAAAGCAACTGTACGCTCTTTCCCGGGGTGGAGACCGCAAATGAATTGGAATCGGATGGGCATAAGATTGGATGTGTACTATCACCATCAAAGCCAATACTTTCAGTTGTCATGGAGCAACCGTTTGGTGACTTTGGAGCTTCTCAGGTGAGTACAATGAAAGTGAGGGCTCAACAACATCTAATTCTAGGGTGAAGTCGTCTTGAGGAAGTTATTCCTGATCTTGAGGCGCTCACTTCCCCGTGACCTCTTGGCGTCTCTAATTACTTTGCACTCAAGTACCATTAATCAGCCTGTTATTAATTTTTCATATTCTCCATAAAAGCACGCACTTAAGCAGGAAGACTCTTTGTCGAACCAATTAAAGTGCACGTAATTTCCTGCCTCTTTTGAAAACAATCCTCCTCGCTCACCTAAGCAATTAACATGTACCGTACACGCATGATGATACTTTTTGCCGCAAATTCAAGTTCAGAGATCTTTGAACTGCATAGCTCAAAAGTTCGTCTCAACGTTCACGGTTCCTCCCACACGAAGTTTCTCAACCGCTCCCATCTCATTTCGCTTTCTTATCCAAGCAATCTATGAATGGCCCAGACTGATTTGTGAAAAGGAGGTGAGATTGAATTTTGAGTTGGTGAGCAATCAACTTGCACATTGCACAACCTCCTCTCTCCTCCTTCATTTCCTTCTCGACGTGCTTGATCAAACGAAATTCATCTTTTTTTGAGCCAGTTGCATGTTTAAACCCTCCAACCTGGCATATCCTGGACATGAACAGGGTGGTCCCGCATTCAAATCCGATTGCAAGAATGCCTCTTGAGAAGCCCGAGATTGATGTGCGTAACCATGGTTTGTAGCTTCTTCAGATGTTCTCAGGACTGTCCAGTTCCTTTTTTAGGAGGTCTGGGGCCAATTAATGCCATCTTAACTGAAAATTGGTCTCTTTATGCCCTTCAGCAGACTTTGTAGATTAATCACCGGCCTCAACCGAGTGGCATTCCACTTGCCAGCCTTTTGAGGAGGAATCCGAAGCAATAGACCATAGTGTTCTGGATCAGGGTGGGTTGGGGCCGCGTCCATTTGAGAGCTCAAGATTAATTAGAACATCCTGTGGGAATAGATCAACCTGTCGTGGTAATGATCTTTAAAATGCCCTCCTTAACATGCAGACAGTATCACTTGGTCGAATCTCAATATTTTTGGGAAGGTGGTGGTCGTATTGGCCGTCTAAAAAATTCCGATTCACCGTCCAACTAGCAACAAATTTGTTCGTTACAAACAGACTCAGCCCCTTTGTTAACTTAAAGGTCAAGATTAATTGTTACAAGAAAAGATTTTGCTTGTATTTCGTTAACGTCTGTCGTACACATTCCGATAAATTGGAGGGCTTTTTTGGTGTTTCAGATTCTACTTCATCGTAATTGCATTGGAGATCATTCATTTGGCTCTTGTTTAAGCACAGATTGAAGCCTGATCATTACCGGTCACTCTCAGTTGGGGTTACTCAGTTGGACATTCTTCAATATTCCCGCCTTTTGCTCCTAAAAAAGAACCTCCACCTGAATCGATTATAACGCCACCGAAGCGAATGAATGGGATTCCGGTCTGAGATTTGCCTGATTCGATTTCAGATTCGAGTCATTGTTTCACGTTCTGACAAGGTCGAATCCAGCAACGATCCCAACCAAGATGGTGGTTCAATTTCGAGAACAAGAAGATGGCCATCATTCAAAGAATCGTGGCAACAGATGAGGACAACACACACAGCCGACGTTCGTGGATGAACCACATGAAAGGATCTTCCTGGGAATGGATAACGAACTATTTTGGCAAATGTGTGTCCGCGGTAGGTTAGAGTTTTTGTCTTCTTGAAAGGGACCTCAAAACTTGAAAGGAGCTCGTCTTAAAAGGGGAAAAAACCTCGAGAAAACAAGCCAAGTGATTTTTTTGCGGTTTGGAAGGAAACAAAAGGTTATCGAGGAAGGCAGACAAAAAACCAATTTGCAAGTTTGCTAGAAGCCCTCTTTTCTGTCCTTATTCCACATTGGATGTTGGTTGTCGGTTCCACGCCAGCTCATCTTTTCATATTTAGAGTCCTTGGAAAGAAAGGAATCTGATGACAGGCAAGTTTTAGACTGGTCTAGACCACGACGACATTCCCAACGATTTCAATGGAATCGTTTCGATTGAACATGAGCACGAGGAGTTGAGAAGAGGTCTTGACAAAGTTAGTAAAATGGATCAGGAAAAAGTTTGAAGGCGTACAATTTGAATGATCGAATTTACAGGCTGACTTTGCATAACCTCTCAACAAGTCTTGCATGTGATGCCCCAATTCTTCTACTCCAGAGGTATTCATCGAGGATTGAGAGGAGGATTCTGCGTGGATGAGGTTATATCTCATCAAACTAGTGATTGTAAAGGGAGTGAGTCCTTTCGAAGTAATGACTCCCATTTTTAGTGGTCCAGTCAACGCTTACTCGAGCTTACTTGGCTATAAAACGGGGATCCCCAAAACGAATTTTGGCAATGATTCATCGCTTTTCCTTTAAGATGATTTTGTTTGCGACGCTCGAGGAATGCCGTGGTTGTACGTACCATCTAAAACCACAATACCGGCACTGATGTAGTACAGATATTGAGCAAGTGTTCGTGCGGTAATGTACGGAGGATGACACTCTATTCAAATAAACTGCAAAGTCAGGCATGTTATTCGCCGTAACGTAATATGGAGCAATTCTTTATTGTGCTTTTTTTCCATCTCAAGCGCTTAAAATAGTTGCATGTGGATATTCTTCTCGGGTTGGTTCTCAGTTGTTGGTGAAGAAAAGGCTACCAAACTGCAGCTCCGCCTCCGAGTCATGGGAGTGAGGGGGCCATTCCGGAGCAAGGCAGAGCTTTGCTGCTCCATTGGAACATAATCCAATTCACAACTTCCATTAGCAGGCTCATCCGGTCGATGATGCAATTTGGACGGATCGCCAACGGAGTTTGAATTTCCCGCCGCTCCGCAAGTGCAGCTTTGGCAGTGTTGAACGCCTTTTTTCTGCCCAGAGGGATTATCAGTTTGGCAAGGGCTCTGTCCGTCAATGTCGATGTCTACAGTGAAGTGCATTCCACTCGAGGATTTCGGATGGGGAAGGGTCCACCAGCCTTTGCTTGGATCTTTGGAACCGTGGCTCAAATGTCTGACAGGGGTAGCTAAAGCCTCGAAAGCTCGACTAGATTGGGAATTGGGACCTAGGTTCTTGTTGCAGCCAGACATGGTAAGATAAAGGGAGCTGGGTTGCCGTTGAGGCCGTTGTTGGGGGTATAAAATACTTGGAGAGTGAGGGGTAGGCGAATTACTAGGACACTTGAAGACAGATTCGCCAAGGTGAAGTGGGTGTTGCGGTCCATTGTTCTCTTTGTCCTCTTGGTTGAAGACGCCACCTTCGCGCAGCATACTCAAGCGACTTTTGGGAACAACGCTTCTGTCATTTATGGCAAACCGATGGTTCTCAATTTGAGTGCCACCGTTTATTGTCTGGGGTGCTGGTGGTTGGTGAGAGATATGGCCGGAGTTTTTGCAACAACTTTCTGAGCCCTGTTTGGAAGTGTCATTGTCTTGGTTAGTGTTTCTCAGTTTCACTGGCAAAGGGGGTCGTTGCTCTAGGGTGGTGTTCTTGTGGCTGCTGCAGTGTTCCCCATTGTTGGGAGGTTGAATAAACGGTATCACAGGGAGTCCAACATCGTTTTGGTTGCCTAACTTTGTGGTCCTCTTGGGGTTGTTGGCAGAGGCGCTGAAAACTGACTGAGGGTTGAGTTGGTGCTTGCGCAAAAGAGATGCGAAAGTTTCCTCATCGTCATCTTCCTCGGAGTCGGGCTCCATTTCATTAGAGGCTCGACCGTCATCAATTTCAATTTGCTCATCACTCTCATTTGCCTTGGTTCTTCGCTTGCTAACACCAAGAAAGTGATGTTCCACTTTGAAACCCTTTCTAGAGGAGTTAGTAGCTCCCAAAGTTGTCAGATCCATTGAAGGAACAACTGGAGCTCGTCTTCGTCCTGGGGTGAGCCTGGATGTTGTTTCTGAACCGGTATTGGAAGCTGACGCTAACAAAGATGCCATGAATGATTTCCTTGGCGCCGCTTTACTTGCACTTGCCGATTTAAATGATCTTCTTCGGCGAATAGAGGCATTCTTTCGGATTTTGGGAGTATTAGCGGTGAACGGATGACCGAGCACTTCGTCCTTCTTTCCCAATTCTCCCTCTTGAATTGATCTTCGCCTATTTGCAGCACCCAATCTCAATGGATTTCTAAAGAATAGACGGGCCACAGCTGAGGAGCGAAGATTGTTGGAGTTGGGCTTCATTTTTGGCGGAGAGATGTCTGGGGTCGCAATGGTGGATGCACACCTAGATGACAGACTGGGTGTCTGTTGGGATGATGGAGTTTGATCTGTTGCACAAAGTTCCGAGGAGAAATCAAGGACACGCCGGCATGACACCACCGGCTTGGAGCTCTCTCCAGCCAGCATCCTACAAGGCGGTAATGACTTGTATGCACTGCCAGGGTTAAAGCTGTTAGCATCTGAATGTAGCCCTGACAGCGTTGGCAAAGGTGGTGGTGGCGGTGGCGGTGGCGGTGGCGGTGGTGATGATGGCTGTGGATGTCGGATGGTTGTTTTCAAGTTGAAAGGAGGTGGGGGTTGTTCGCCTCTCTGACCCTTTTGCAAATAATGCAATGAAGGGGGACTGCTCGGCTTCAACCTCTTCAGCAAAGAGCTTGAAGACGGCGAAGAAGAGCTTGAATTGCATGATGATGGCGAAGATGGATGGCTTTGCTGTATCCCCAAGTACTTATTCAAATCCTTCTTGCCCGGTGGAGAGAAGGAGGAGGTGCTCGTCCCACCAGGGGAAGTTGTCATCATGGCATTGCTTTTAAAGTCTGGCGAGAGATTCTGAATGGCCACTTTCCTCACCACTTCCTTTGAAAATCTCGTTTCTCCATCTTGAAGCAAACCGAAATAACTCGAAAGATCCTTCCTTCGGGTTGTTTGTTGTGGGGCACAAGAGCTTGTTGACAAACTTGGTTGAGACGAAGAAGACGAAGAGGAGGAAGAAGAAGGGGCATGAGACCCTATCGGTGGATGGGGAGGGTGTTGCTGTCGACTGCTGAATGCTGCCCCCGTTTTCGTACATTTCAATCGAGGGGGCAATGGTGGAGGTGACACGGGGGTGATAGGGGAAGATGAATTAGTGAGTAGATTTGAATTTTTGGGAGGAAGCGCATGCAATGGAGGTGGGGGAGGCACGGGCGGATATGCCTCAGGCCTGGGCTGTTTCTTCTTTGGTTTTGTACCACTAGGGTAGTAGCCCGGGAGACTAGCGAGAGCACTTGACAACTTCATCCCATTATTCCCGTTAGTTGTGGTAGTCGAGGTCTTGTGGACGGAGGATGAGGTTGGTTGTCTGGATTCCGATCTCATATTCTGAGCATCCCTGGAGATGGAGGAAAGTTGTTGGGAAACTTGCCGCAGGAATTCTTCAGATTTGTGGTGTTCATGACCTCGTTTGGCTGAGGAAGTTTCTCGCTCTGGCCTTCGCTGCTCTCTGCTTGCTCCCGATCCTCCCTCTCCTCCTCCTTTCTCTTTCCCGTTTTTGGAGTGATTACTTTGCACACATGTGGTGGTGGTTGTGGTAGTAGCATTCCCATTGTTGTCAAAGAGGTGATAGGTTCCCGAATCAGCTGAGCAACTACTTCCGGAATCCGAGTAAAGCCGCTTTGATCGGACGGTGACATAAGAAGACAAATTGGATGAGACCACTGATGCTCGGCCACTATCCACTGAGACCCGAGAGCTGTCACTTCTCAAACCGGGTGGACAGCAAATCACTGTGGACGACTCCCCGTCCGGTAAACCCTTTTCCAAGTTTACCCCATCGATCTTGCAGTTATCAGTCTCTGAGTTGGAAGTGGCCTGCTGTTGGAGAGCTTCCCGGTGCTTCCGGGCAATCACATATGGAATCAGATTCCATTCTCGAATCCTATCAAGATCGTCATAAACTCGGTAGAACCCCTGCTCGGGTTCCTGTCCTTCCTTAGAGCAATTCGCATCTCTTCCACCCGCCCAAGTTGTCCGAGCTTGAGCCATGATCTCAGCAATCGAGGCAGCAGATGAGCAGCACAGTTCGAACTCGCGGCTTTCGTCCACTAGAAAGAGATCCGAATCGCTATTGCTTCTCTTTTTCAGACCACTATGTTTGTGCAGGGTGGTGGTTCCGATCAAATCATGTGGACGGAGAGGAGAGGAAGCACTAATCACCGTGTCCGCTGGCATCATCGCGGTCGCCCTTAAGCTGTCACTTTTGCACTTTTCTGCTGTGTCTTTGTCTGGACTTTTGCACCCCGAGCTCACCAACACGTTGGCGGGATCGAAACAGACCTCCTCGTAGTCATGGTTACTCTGATCAAGGTCAGACTGGGATGATACGAGGTATTCCATCATCTCTTTTTCCAACAGTCGTCTTTTGATGGCCAAGAGTTTCCTCCGTCGACAATGGTCGTCGTCAAAGTTGATTGGGGTTTCACTCATTTTCGCTGTGGACCCAGGAAGGGTTTCGTTTGTTCGTTTGCCTATCCACTTTCTACTCCATCCATCCATTCGTCCATCCAGGGTTCTTTGTATCAAGCACGATGCAATGGTGCGTGTGCTACAGGACACATCGAATGTAAAATTTCGTCTCGAAGATGAATGAGCCGAATCTCTTGGTTATGAAGAAAGGGCCAGTTCATGGCATCTTTTCGGTCGTCCAACGAGTTCCAACGGTGAATGTCTTGATCGGCGGATATGGTTAAGTTCTCTGCAAAAAAACGAAGAGAGAACAGCCCAATTAGATGCTTCATGTTTGTAACTGATATCCAACACATGTTGTGGGGCAACAGCAAAAATGTGACTTGAGAGCAAAAAAATATGAATCGTTTGGGGGTCATGCAATCGATCTCAAACCACTTTAGTTTGATTCTTGTCAAGTCCAAAGTACTCTAGTTGTCAAGGTGGACGGACCATCTATTGCCTTGAACGCTAATGTCAGGCTTGAAGATGTTATCGCATGAAATCTCATCACGCCAAGTTTGCCAGCTCGACCAACTCCGCAATCAAACTTCCAAATATGCAATTCCTATGCAAACTGATCCGCTCGTCTAATGGAATGAGTTTGAGCTCATTTTAGTTTGCATCAGTCAAGAGATGGGGGCCCTAAAACTCATGCCCACGATCCGTTAATTTCCGACAAGGCCATCAAAGCTCGCAGCTTTGTCTTCCTTTTCTTCATTATGAGCAGCTCAAATTCCACTCGGAATGAGGCCTTACACCTCCAACGCTTTTTAGTGGTGGGATAGCTTTTTAATCACATAATGGGTTTTCGGGTTTTCGGTTGTGCAAAAATGCCGCCATTCGAGTTTGTCGTTTATCCTGATCCCTGGATGGATGAATGGTAGGATGGACGGAAGAACACGTGGGCATTGAGGATACAGGCAAGAAGCGGAGAAAAGGAGAGGAAAAACAAGCTTGCGACGCTTTGAAGGCACGGGATATCAGCTTTTTGGAGGATATTTTTCATTTAAATAGAACGCCCTACCGACCTTGCCCTTTGACATGATCTTCTTTGATGCATGTGTACATTTAATTATGAAAAGAAACGAACTTGAGCTGGCTTGAAAAGAATGTCACAATTAGAAATTAGTGTAACGGTTTGTCTGACATTGAGATTTTCAGGATGAATCAAAGTGCCAATCAAGATCAAACGAGTCCAATGCGATCACATGCTCCAATAATAAAGCCAAGGTTCAATTCCATTGTCTGAGGTTTTCGCTTTGAAAATGAGGAAAGAAGAGAAAACATGGTGGAGAAATATTCCTATGAACGGAAATGGGTCACCTTTGAGGGGAAACAGTCTGGAGTTGGCACCAAAGGATAGCTTTGCAAGTGGCAGTAGGATCCAAAGTTAGCATAGCTCCATCCATATAGCTGAGGGTGCCAAACATTTGATATACCTATTCTAATAAAAGAGATCGTTTCTCCAAGACCATCCAAACTCTCATGGGAGACATATTCGGAGTGAACATGAACCAAAATTTTGTGTCATAACAAGAAGCCCGAACGGTTTTCTCTTTTAGGTTCCCCTCGAAAATCGACTTTGTGGCCTGTCAACCCACCTTCATGAGGTGGTGAAATTGGCTTCCGTTGAAGTGATGCAAAAATATTTGGATTCCAAGGAAACTTAATCTTGTCTGTCGTTTTCTCATGACATGTATGCAGAGAACCAGCTAATTCCTTCCAAAAGGAATATTTCCATGTCGTCACTTCGTTGTCATTCTGAGGCTCTCATGCTAATTCCTCAACAGGCTTCGTCCCCTTCAAAGAGTTGGCTAAAGGAAATACTCGTGGTTAACTAACTCCTTTCCCATAGAGCGTCGACAATCCCAAAGAATCTAGAGATGACATTGCCGTTGAGATGCTCATTTCTTTCTCTCCCGTTCGAAGTCATTCCTCTCTTTGAAAACTGTTGGCATTACAAGCAGATAATCCTTCCCAAGTGTTTACACGGTTCTACAAGGTCTGGGATAATGAATTCCTCTCTTCCAATGGATACGGGGAGGGCAATTCACCCCATGTCTCAGCTTCCAAATTTGTGCGATATGGGAGGATTCCACGGGTTTTCGAGGGTCTCGTGAGACGCTTGAGATTGGAAGTGGATTAGATTTCCAAATACGTATACAACACACCCAATCTATGACCCCTAAGATGGACCCGTAAAACCAATAGAGCGACTTCTTCGCCCTTCTAAAATAAAGAAGATGATTTAACGCCCTCAAATCACTCGGTTCGAAGTCAAGAATGGACAGGGTCGTTTCTTGCTTTTAAAAACCCTCTACAGAAATAATAGCGCGGAGTGGGAAAGAATTTCAAGGTTGTCCTCGTTTTCTAGGGTGATGAATGAATAGGAAATGTGTCAAATTGTCACCCTTGCCTCTGGTTCGTTCCTCCAAGTTATGGAATGGTGAATAATGATAGTACCTAAACACACATCTTAGCTCATATTTTTTTTGGAAAAAGAAGCGACTTTTTTCAGGCTAAATTGAGGTTTTACCGCTGTTCTGCAACGGACGCGGGGGGGACATCGGGGAATTGCGAAAGGAATTGGGGGAAAAAGCCACAATGGTCAAAGATCTGGACTTGAGCCGAATGGAAGTGTCACTCGGTTTATGGCCTCCTATCACCTCTGTTCAAATACTAGAAAAAAAGTTGATGCCAACTTTTGTCGGGGGGTGTAATTGTCGTTGTCAACGGAAATGATCACACCACGGTCAGTCAGACCAACCAACACTAAGCAGACACAAACTGGTTTCGCTATGGAGGGAGGACAATTCACGAGACCCCTGAGACTTGCTGGTTATAACGCTTTGACTGTGTTTAAAGGTGCCTGGACGAGTGGGTTCATTGCCAAAAGTTGTAAAGTCTGTGAAAAAAGTTAATCCGCTTCATTCATTCCGGTCTCACCGCCCAAAAGAGAGTTTAGAATTGTTTGACCTTTGTCAAAACGAATCCGTTCCAATTTCATTTCGTCCATACTATTTGTACTGTATGTACGTACGAACAATACAATCATGATTTTCCGACGATGTTTGTGTCAAGTGGTTCCCAAGTACCCAAAATTGAAAATAAGAGAGTGAAAGAGGGAGGGGAAAATAAAGGTCAAAGTGGCACAATTTGCGGTTTCACTGACGATGTCAGCGCCTAACCAAGAAGCCTCTGTGTTTGTGCGTATCATGTCTCTTGCCTGTTATTATCGCCAAATTTATGAGGGTTTAGAAATTGAAAAAGGAAAACCAAGTGCTCTCTGATTTACTGCGTGCATGCACGATATTCAGCACTTCTTCAAAATCCCACCAACACCGTCACCGACAACCAAGACCAAGGCGATGTTTTAATGAATGATGCTTTGCATGCGAATACTAAAAAAGTTGCCCAACTTCTCCCCGCGATCTTCATTTTTCAAAAGGACAAGTGCGTCAGTAGAATCGTCCGAAATAACAAGGCCATTAGAGCTCAATTTATGATTGTGAGCCTCCTTAAAATGAAGTTTTTGGGGGATAATAAAAGTTCCCCATTCTCGCTCGAAATTCGTAATGTTCAAGTGATAGACTGGCCATATTCCATTCGCACTTTGAAACTACGGTTTTCCCAGGGCTCACCGCACTAAGTGAACCAAATGTTAAGCATGTAACAATTACATTGTTCAATATGTGATCCACGTGTTTGAATGGAGAAATGAGTATCAAATATGGATGCCATAAATTCGAGTGAGAACCGTCACACTTATGTTTATGGCTCACGTGTCACTGTTTTGGTCGGGGTGTTTGTTGTAGTTACTTTTTGTCAGTGTTGCTCAATTTGATGCCGGATTGTAAAAAATTCTATGTCCACATTTCATCTCGTATTTAATCAGCATGTTTTATGACACATGGTCTCCCAAAGCGAAACAAAAGCTGCTTTTCATTTGACTGTGTCGGTTGCTGCTGGCCTCATTCTCCACCATGAAAGAAAGATTTGGAAGCGCAGAATAAGAGAGCAATTAAGTGCCTTTTTGTTCGGAACGAGCAGGCTCACGGAGGATCTGGATGGAGATGGCAATTTGGTACTGGAAAGATTTCCCTCGATTTTTCACTCATCCCAAGGCTTGATGTGAAATCAAGAGCCCTATTTCTCTTCGTTCAGCCCTCTTCTTCAACCGCAATTGTTGTTTGTTGTCATTTTTTGCTCCGATCAAAAAGTGACAAGGCATCAAACTCGTGTGTGAATTTGGATTCTGGACAGCTGAACCAGAGAGTTTGGATCCATCCAATGAGGATCGAATGGCTAAATGTTCCGGTAATCGGAGCTACAGCACGCTTGCACGTACGTATGTTGATTCATGACTTTTATGGCGACCATTCACAGATGCCGGAATGCTCAAAGCCATGCGTGGAGCATCAAGAACAGTTTTAAAGATGTTGCCGCCGGATCTCCAACTTCTTTCCTTGAGTGGGAAATTTTCAATCGAATGCCTTGCGGACACAATATTCAGCTCTAGGTTCGAAGATTGGCCCCCTTTGGAGGGCTACGTAACAGAGTGTTCAGAGTGATTTATGAAATATCTTAGCCAAGCATTTCCCAGGATGGCGATCATGATGATGATATTATGGTTTGGATGCTTCTGGGAATGGAAGAAGACGAAAAGATCCACGTGAGAACAATCTCTTGAACTTCACGGCTTTCCTATCTACTGGAGCGCAACCACAAATTAATCATTCCGTAAATTAAAATCCAGATGACATCTTTGCAGTCACTTCCTGCTATACTTTTGGCTGGATGGGAGAGGGCTTCTCTTGATCTGATTTTACGCCCGACAAGTTTCTCATATTCCACCTAATGACAAAGATGTCATTCGTTGGCAAATCTTTTATCACGGTACAAAACTAACGAGCTTTGTGTTGGCATTTCTGACGACGGGCTCGAAGAAATTGGAAAAGGTTGCTTCTTGCCCTTTTGTTTTGTCTTGGTGATTGCTCAATGAACTTCAATCAAACTTTTCTCCTCCGTTCCCCAATGTGCAATGTGTCCTCTCTCTTGGCAGACTTAAGGCGAAGTAACTGTCCTTTCTTTCCAGATATGAGGTAATGAACATGACAAAGTTTCGATAATGAAGCAAGACAAGTTTGAAGTGAAACTTCGAATGTCACAATCAATATAATTCCATTCTTTGTTCAGAACAATGTCGCCTTCTCTCCGCATCAAAACAGATATGAAACAATACGGTTCCTAATTCGAATGAAATTGTACGTTATCCTCAATGACCGTTGGAACAAGAAGCCACATACCTTGTATATGCAGTATAATGAACTCAAGGTCGTCCCGGAGACACTCCAAACACCTTTTTCTCGCCCAAAAGCCAAGAAGATGGTAAATATGGGGTTTGGTCACTCTCCGGCAAGGTTGGGTGTCCTTGTCCATAGTAATGCATGAGGCCAAAGGGGGCTCTTAGGCAACCCTCATAATTCAAACGAGACCAAATTTAAATAAGTAGTTCTCTGAGTCTTGGTATTTGTCTCAAAGCCATTTCAAACAAGCTGTCCCTAAACAGAACAACTCAGGGTGGCTTTTAGTGGGGGTTATATTGCGTGGAGAATCTCTCCTCCCTCTTAAGCGTGAGGTCATACAAACTCGGCGAGACAGATAACACACAATTATCCGTCATTGTATGGTGTGCATTGCTGTTGCTTCATTGATGAAGATATATCCCAAACTAGAGCCCTAAAACCAGAGACTGTCCTCTTCGAGGCCCTTTGTTATTCCAAAGGTATCGTGTCTTCTGACCAAACAGAACTCTGCTGATGCCATTCTCTGCACTTGAAAATGGGCGTAGAACAACAACGCATGGAAAAAATAAACGAATATTTTTCGGGCAAAGTTCAGTGAAACAATGGAAACATCGGCAAATGACCCGCCTCACTTGGAATTCCCAAGGGTAGGTGGGCTTTTTTTCGTTCCTCTCTCCACTTCCAAATGGATGGATGCTGTCGGAATTGTACAAAAACTTGAATGTTACGACCTGCCAAAAGTGCTCAAAGCCACCTCTCAAATGACGAGTTGGGTAATGCCCACAAAAAGTCATTAATCTGGCGGAGTATTCATCTGCTCAATTGGGCAATTTTGTTGACTTCCAAAAACATATTAAATATTCGCCAAAGCCGCCTTGGCATTTTCATGGCCGGTTCAATGTTCCACGATTGAGATTTTATAAACGAGTAAACCACACACTTTGAATCTCGATGGACAGAAACAGCTTATTTGGCTATCTCCTGGTTTGATCACGAAGAAGCATCCCGTGACCATGAAAAAATGGTCGGGAAGTCGAAAACTAATCCAAAATTCATTCAAGGGCCCCTCGTTCCATCTCCTAGATTCTAGATTGGGGACCTAGTTTCCATGTGGGCAACGGTCACAATAGGCGCCTAATTGGAGGCATGGAATCGAGAGGGGATGTGCTTTTAATCAATTGTACTTTAATTATGGCAATTTTGGGTTCTCATTTTTTTTCCATTAATCTTGTAATGTGACATTGTGTTCATAAAGAGCTGATCGCCATTCAGTCTCAAGTCTTTTGAAGAGGTTATCGATTAAAATATTTTTAAAATTGTGCAATCTTTCACAAGGTAATAAATAGGTAGTCCACCTGCATCTAAAGTGAGCTCCTCTCAAAGAGACGTGAAATCTCAAGAGATTTTTGATCGAGGTCAGAGATCCGTGGAAAATCGCCCACCACAAAAAAAGAGCCCATCGTCGCTTGAGAGAGGCTCCTCAATGTACTACAGGGGGCATCATCCATGATATGCCCATCACCATGCATCAAGCATGTCAGGTGAGTGAAATTTCAGTTTCCCTTCAATATTTTCCCACAAAACCAGGAAGGCTTAGACTGGCTGAGGATTTCAAATTTCCCTCTGAGAGGGTAGAGACACTAAAGGCAGTGTGTCATATTGGGTATGATTTTCAGTATTAATTACTCTCCGTAATGAATCCTGAGGCCATGAATTAGACCCCCATCCACGTAGAGAGTGGTATTCTCGTGCACAGCTGAAAGGATGCTTACCTTGTTGTTAATATCAAATTCGTGACACAGGAAGATGCTTTTCCCCAAATTATATCTGCTTGGCTGATCTTGCCTCTCCGAGAACTGGCTGTATCCTTTTTCCCCTCAGTTTTCTCGTAATTCAGGCTCACACTTTTTTCGCTTCTCCTCTATAAGTCGTTCTGTTTTGGTTGGCTCACGTCCGTACACGAGGATCACCATCACACAACTGACGAGCAAGAAACCAGCCATCACGCGTAACTCCTGACGAGCTCGGAGATTCCAACTCGCCAACGGCCGTCGATCGAGCTGCCAACCGTCTTTCAAACGTTGAGACGCCGTTGCGAAAAAAATTGGAGCCCAGACTGATCAAAGTACGTTCTGCACTTGGAAGATGGATCCAAAGGGTCCATTTGAGTGCGGAAGATGAGTAAATAGGCAATCATCAGAAAATTGAGAGTTGTCCCCCAAAGTTGCAAGGCACAAAATGAACTTCTTCAGTGGTTGGATGGTACTCGAGCGCTAAAGTGGCATCCATTTCTGAGAGTTCTGATGCCCTGCCAAATGTTAATGGATGGACGGATTTTTTCCCTCTCCTTGATTTCTGCAGGGAATGATTACCGATGAATTTTCCCTGGAAATGACACCTAATGCTCGCTAGAAGGCGAATGATGCATCACTCAAAGTCAAAACTTGAAACACGACCTTCAAGCATAAATTTCAATTATCCATTTCAATCCATTTCGTCTTCTTTGCCAATGACTCCTCGGAATCATCTCGACCACATTTATGACGAACCCCCAACTCATTTCCTCAATTGGCAAAACAATCTGAGGCAAAAACAATGATTCGAAAATCAACCATCGCCAGTCGGGAAGCCAAAGATGGTTCTGGCTGAGGGAAAAGATGTCCTCACCTTTGAGATAAAGCTAATTTACAGCTTAAGACGACCACCTGCTGCGAGTATTGGATACTTACTTGCTTGCACATGGAACAAGAGGAGGTTTTCCAGGTCATGCAAATTAACCAGCCCTCTTAACAAGATCAAGTCAAGGACCTCCAAAGCTCTGGATCGATTGGCCAAGTACCAAAAGGAGTTCTTGGGCAACTATCCAACCCAACATGGGTCCTTTTGAGAGCAAATGAAAAATTAAGGACCCTTCGTTCTCGCCGTTTGCACCTTCTTCGTCTTCTTGACCACAGGCAATTTGCAAGTCTGAGGTGGGAGAGGTGTTTGAAATGGTCACATTTCGGACTGAAAATGTGCACCAAAATGACAAAAAAACAGGGAGTTAATTTGCTTGACCTCAACAATGCGACGAGACCGTGGTTGGTTGTTATCTGGTTAAAGGAGATGAAACCGCTGTCGAGTTCCGAAAGTGACAGCGGGACGAAACTCGCTCCAAAGGAGACAAAACCCCAAAATGATAGACTAGCAGACACACTAACCAACATATACTACTATGTACTGTATATCGCCGACATAATACAACAGCGGTGGGACAGAGAAAGAGACCCATGATGATGATGAGGACGGATGGACGGACGGAGAAGCCAGGATAGTCTCAAATTAGGCATGCCATGCTTTTTCACAAAGAATGAAAGAATTCGTCTACCTATTTAACACAAGAGTCTCCTATCCGCCACTTCTTTTGATGCTCTCTTTCTCTCTCTTTCTGTCGCTCTTGTGTTGGGAGACCGTTTAATTTGGGTCTTGGATTTCAGCTTATTTTGTGCACAGTGCGTACTCTAAAAACCTGAACCATCTCCACGTTTCTTAGAGACAAATTTGCTTTTTCACAAAAAAACTTGAGTTGGTTTACCCAGAGATTGTCTCTGCTTTCTCTCAGCGGATTTGCTTTTACTCCCGAGCATCAGACGTGACAATTAGGGTAAAGCAGTAAATTACAATGCTTACACATGTCGTCTTGTTAAGAATATGTCATACTCTGCCATTAGCCAGATGCTGAGTGGTTGGCCTGCGTAACAAGGCCAGTTTCGAAACTTTTGGCTCGCATGAATAGGACTCAACGAGCAATTCATGCACGTTAAATGTGAACAAATCTCAGATGGAGACGAAACTCGGAAACTTTGAAATGACCAATTCTCAAGATGAGCTTGACCAATGGACTAGAAGTGTCTGAGTCTTTCGCTTTAAGGGGTCAATTTGGGGGTGAAATTGGGCTCATGACGTATCCAGAAGCGAGGGTTTGAGGTTTACGAAAATGAGGTTATTGGTCAATTAGGCAGATTTGAGCTGCTCTAATGCCATCATAAAATCTTTCAAAGACAAAGAGACTGGACAATTTCTCCTCGATTTGGGGTTCTCGCCCTCGTCTTCCTGTCATTTAAGCAATTGAGGTTCAATTAAAGCAAAGAAATAATTGCACATGTGTTTTGTGAGTGTCTATAAAAATGGTTTCTAAGTTCAACCACTTGGTTTCTTCCAACGGACAAGATCGGATAATAGACTCGAGTGCCAGGATGCTGACCAATATGATCTGTAATCAGGTGTTAATCAATCAATTGCCGTGATGCCCAAATTGTGGGCAATCAGTTTGATCTTCTCGAGTGTTCAAGCGATTCATGACGATCATCGAGATCATATCCTCCAGGCAAGAGATATGAAGACGTTCAATTACATCTCGAAAGCCAAACCAGAGTCGATTCGAAGCCAACAAGTTACTTGACAATACTCAAGTTAAGATGCAACAGATGTTCGATTGCTGATTACTGAGAACGGTTTGAATGGTCAGGCGTTTTGTCACCTCGCTACAATTTTCTGGAACTGTAAATCTGAATGAAAACGATGAAGAAAACGAGCTGATGCTTTCATCAGTGGATGGCCTATTTTGTTGATCGTCGAGCAAAGGGTGCAAATCATGCAGGATCCAAGTATAAAGTCCCACATGAAGAGAAACGTCAACTGCCAACTCGATAGTTGCTTGATAACAAACAACTTACGCCACCTTGTCTGGATTATTCTCGATTTATGTACTTAACGTACACACATGTGGAAGTTGGAAGTGGCATCTTATCTTTGAATCAGGGTTTACTCTTTGATTAGATCTCTACCCGGTTATCCCTCGTTACTCAAACCTCTTTCAGCCTCATGAATGTGGATTATGAAGTGCATTACTGACCACGAGGATCTCTCTCCCCTTCATCCATAGAAGAGAATCTCAAGGGTTGAGAACCACGTGCTCTCCTCCTGCTCAAAAACTTGGGCGGCAAAAACTTGGTAAATATCAAACGGACAACCGTTAAATCGTTTGTGACTGGGTGCCTCATCATGAGTGAGAGGGACACTTTTTCATCATCTAAGATTCACGTTGTTGAAGGACTTGGTTGTTCAAGGTTCGGATTGGATTTCCTTTGGCATGCTGTTGATTTCAATGTTCACGACCACCACCAATGAAGAATTAGAAGCGTTGGTGTGAATTCGACGCTAATCCTGACAAATACCTGGAGCTCTCGATTTTTCTACCGAATAGTGCTTCTTGAACATGACATCACTTGGAGTGCCAATTACTACACAGAGGATGGACGATGACTTGGAAAGACATATCCCTTGATTAGACCGGAATGGTACCACAAGGTTAAGCAATAAAAACTCGTTGAAATAGCGTGTCATCTTACACGGGATGGATCCGAAAATATGACACTCTAGGCTAAAAGTGCTCATCCTAAATTAGCAATCATCGTCGGAGCTGAAAGAGAACATAGAACTGGATTGTACTTACCGCTTCATTGAAGAAATTCTTTAATCCTTAGTGAATAAACGTCCTTGGGTGACTTTTGGGCGGTGCCAAGGCGTCCTCGTGTTTCAAAGATCCCCTTCCAAGGTCTAAAAACTTCGGAACGTGCGATTCACATGAAGTCAATAAATGAATGCTTCGTTGACCCTGTCATTTTTAGAGCCCGTCAGTTTTTTTCCTTCTTCTTCTTGCCAGACAGATGTTATGTCATTGGATTGATCTGCTCGACAGCTGCAATTTTGCGGTTGGTCATTTTCAGGGAGATTCATCATAACGGTCCATTTGAAGACTCCGTTTGATATCTACGTATGCAGAAAGAGGCCCATGATATGACGGATGCATCGGACGCTGTGGCTAATGTATTGAATCAAATCTGGGAAAGAATCAGCTTCAACCAAAAATTGAAAACTACAATAAAGGGTGATTTGAGCTTGATATGGAACTTGCCAGTTGGGCCACAAAATCGGGCCTGTCATTTTTTGGCGAGTAATTAATGAATGCCTACAACGGACAGCCTTGGCCACAGGAATGTAAAAAAGCTGAACTCGTTCATGAACTTGTGGCAAGGTCCAAGAAGAAACCACAACAGTTGATGACCTCTGAGCCAGATGAGGCGACAATTCAGGTTTGTTTCTTCCCAAAATCCCACCGGTCATGGACGTTCCGACGTGGTACGTATCAAGATTGAAATTTCGAAATTGCCCAGCATCCTCACGCAAGCAAGATCATCAGGAACACCAACGCCAATAATGATGAGATGAGACCCCCGCGTCGTTTTAGCACGTCTATTTTTCCAAACTCATGGTCTAATGATGATTTTCTGAGTCAGTGGGTCAGCTCAAGTTTGTTGGGCCTCCCATCGGTTCTCATAAAGTGTATCTTAAGGGAATCTGGCAGCCAATCAACCGCATAAAAGCACACACTGCTCTGCTAGCAAGCAACAAATAAATTCCTAAAAGTGTCAAAATTCCTTGAGGGGCGACTCCTGCCAATCTTCCCACTTCTATTGATCGTGGAAAGACGGCTAAACTCGAGTTTAAAATGGGATCGTCCCGTCGATACCGAAACTTGGAGTCACATTCTCAGAATCGAGTTAATGGCCATCAAGGAAAGTTCCAAATTAGGGGGAGAAGATCCCCCCGAATTTCTCCTTGATAAATTGAAATGAGCACTTCCTTCTCGAAAAGGAGATGAGAAACGACGTCGACCCCGAGACCGTTAATGCCTACACATACTTACTCTCATGAGAGGATCGACCACCTACAGTACATTCCTGCCATCCCCAAGTACGTACGTATCTGTTGCGTTGTCTTCCCTCAAGCATCCTCAATACGCATTGTTGGATGGAGAAAAATGGCTTCCAAATCTAATCTTATCGTAAGACTTGGGTGAATATTGAACTTGATGCTACCGTTCATGATTGTGCGGTTTATATGTAGTATGTGTTCGCGAGTGGCGATCTCGTTCTACAAACCTCATTCCATGGAGTGCGTGGCTGGAGGTCTGTCTGACTGTCAGTCGCATCTTTTTTTGGACTTAATTAACATCCTCCGAGATTCATGGCTACACCAAGACCATGGGTGCCTCAGTTTATTTATGTGATCTTTAATGAGCCTGAGTTTCAGGATTGAACACTTTACATCCTGTCTGCTTGAGCGTCTACTCCCAAATTAGATGGATGAAACCAAAAGTAAGATTTCATCATGGACGGGGGGAGATTCGAGTTTGACTTCGTTGTCAGTTTCCAGTTCCGCTCTAGTTTTGACAAGTTCATCGGGTGACCAATTCGGAAGGAAATGTCCAATCAGACGACCAATAAGCCGTGTCATTCCTGGAATATTTGCACAAGCTCGACGGGGGCCTGTTCACCGTATTTCCACATTCAAATCATCTCTCTACCAAGTTTTCAAAATCATGAGGAAGGATCAATCTCGTGGTACAACGTGGATCCATCCTTGAGCGCGCAGGAGATTGGAGACGGAAGCAAGGGTGTGGTGGTGGTAAAACACTTTTAGGGCTATTAAAACCCCGTGTAAAATCTGAAAAGACAGGATATGAGTGACCTCGTTTCCCCCGCCATCTTGCACTTAACTTGGGATCAATCAATGTTCACCTCAAAGATGGACATTTTCGGGGCGGTTTCCGAGTGACTTGATGATGGAAGTCATTCATCAATGTTCGTGCTCTCTATGTACAGTACGCAGGGTGTCTTTGGTGGTCAGTGCTGCCTGATATTATGCTCAATCATCCGTGGAGTTTCTCGACTTTCACCCACCAATTGTCTTCAAATATCATCTCGTCACTCAATCTTGGGCTAAATCAGTGATCTAAACACTCGCATAGCATTGCTCCATGAGCGTAGTTCTTACGACATACAGGTGAAGACGATGTCTTCTTGGCTAGCTCGTTACTGGCTAAGTAAGAAAGCCTCGAGCAACGGAAATTCAGCTGCTATTGAGACGTCCCGGAGGACAGAGAGACTCGAGGAAGCTCACTAATGACGAACGAACACCTCTGACTGAGATAGAAATTACATCTAATCTAAGCTAAGGCTCAAACGCATCCACACGCGGTATGCCATCCTTCACAAGAATGAGGATAATGAAGAGAACAAGAAGAAGATGCACACGTGTGCCAGAGTTTGTCGTTGGTCGAAGAATCGAGTCAGGTTTCCAATCCCTCGTGGACGAACGAGACACTCCAAGAATTTCGTCTCGTTCTAAAGTTGTGTGAGAAGGTATTTGTTTCATTATCGAGACAAAACCACGGAATGGATGAATGAAATGGAATGACTTAATCAATTTCCGAGAGGATTACTTTTCATATCCTCGAGTGGTCATCCCATTATTTAGAAACAACTCTCGTTTTGTTCCTGAAACGAAACCTGATTCACCTTTTTGGGGGCTCTTTCTCGTCATTGTTCACTTACGGCTCGAAATCTTTGATGCCTTTGTTTGATGTCTTTGGCCGGGAAAGAAAGAAAAGAGAGAAGCGAGATCTGCGATTCCGATGAGGATCATTTCTTTTCATTGGGGACCTTCTTAAACTTTGGGCTAGATAGGCTCAAGAGCCCTTCTTTCTCCAACTAGCTTTGCTACTGCTCTACTCGTACTCAGAGAAGTGCTTCTGAGCTCAAAGAAGAAAAGATTGACGACAGTTTGAAATTTCTGCGCTTAAATGGGACTGAACTGTGAGTTCACGTCTAAAGAATGAACTAGCACCCTCCCTTGTGTTGACCGTTGCACAAAAGATGTGAAAGTTGGATTAAATTGTGTCCTTTGATGGGTAACAGGCTGATATTCCCGTCCATTTGGGTCGTACTTTGCTATTTGAACACGATGTTTTGTGGAGCACAAGGGAGACGAGGATTCGGGTTATATTCAAAATGTTTCCGATTGCCATCAACTTGTAATTTGGTCTGACACGAGCTCACAAAGACAA
Organism: Tigriopus japonicus; assembly: GCA_010645155.1. NCBI lineage: Eukaryota > Metazoa > Arthropoda > Copepoda > Harpacticoida > Harpacticidae > Tigriopus > Tigriopus japonicus. Next base: position 7,494,490 of record CM021323.1, read on the forward strand.
CCATTCGCTTTCTATAAAAATAGCTCCTTTTGTTGGGAGCTTGAAGAAAGATGGAGTCTAAACGAAGTCATTGTTGACAAGTGAATGAAGGGAGGAGAGAATTTGGAAATCTTTCCTTGACCTTTCACATCGTTGATTGTTTTGTTTTCTGGAGCACTTCCAACTCCGTAGGTTCATACTACTTACACACACACATCCCCATCAAAAAGCTCTTTTGGCACCCTGGGATTGAATGAATGTTTCCACAAAGCAAGAAGTCGCCATGGGAATCCTTCTGGGTAAGTGACATCCAATTTTGATTGATTTCGTGTAATTGGAGGCGATTTTTGTCAGTTTCAAAAACAACTTGTCAAGTCAACCCTGGGTGCACGTACGAACCTGCCAATGCTGTACTTCATTATTCAAAACATCTCAACTCACATTTGACATGAGAACATGCTTCATAACAAGTCCTACAATCAATAACATGACATATGTGACAAAACTTCGAGAGCCTAGAGGCTATTCAAGATCTCTGAATGCGCAATCAGTTTTTATGGTAGAAATCTTAAATCGAATTGAAACTGCATTGAAAACACATTTCAGCAATTGACTAGTTCTAATGCCCCGTTATGGGCTCGTTTGCCACTCCTGGATTTGCTTTTTTCCAAGTCTGAGTAACAATGCACTTACTCAAATGTCAACCCCCGACTCAACCAGGTCAGTGTTGCCATTTGACAACTACAGATTTCACTTTGTGTTCTTTTTTTGAAAACTCCATAACTTGTCGCCCATCGCAAATAGCTCCATGTCCAATTGATATTTATCATTTAGGGGTAAACACGCACTAGAGTGTGTTTTCATTGGAAATTGGTTTTGGCATCCCTGTCGGTTGGCACAGAGAAAAAGCACCCCAATTCTGCTCTAATAGGCAACAAGGGAGTGTCACGTTTCTCTTGGGGAGGGTGGTTGGGTGGTTGGTTGGTTGGTTGGTTGGTTGGTTGAAGTATAGAGCCAACAGAAGTTGAGAAAATAGAGCAGGAACTAGGAAAAATGGTATCATTTCGCGAGTGTGACACCCACTGACTTTGTCATGCCCCTTCGGATTTTTTCACGTTCTGCAATATATATCTTAGACATGTGTACTTTTTACCTCGGAAGGAAAGAACAAAGCACTTCAACAAACACATAACCAGGCTAGATATTACCACATGTGAGCATTGAACATGTCTCATAATGGTTGGCTGTCATGAGATCACAACCAGAGACGACATTGTGTAAAACCAGCCAGGAAAAACGTGGAACTTGGGACGGGGAGAATTTGCCCTTTAAGTCTTGGATTCGAGCCAAATTCCAATTTGCATTCATGGAGATCAAAACCAAATCAGGAAGGACATAGAGAGAGTGAGGGGGGAAGGCGAAATTGAAATTGTCGGAAGCTGAATGGAGATGGGAGACGACTCTGTACGTACGTATGCATGCATGACAGGATCAAGCTATATTGAGAGGGGGAAGGCCATCACCGATGCCCCAAAGGTGCAATATCGAATGGCATTAAACACATGCTTGTGGGAAGATGATGTGGAATGGTGCTTGGCAGGGCCAGATTTGGAATAGGTGCGAGTGAGGAGATCAGAGGTAGGTAGGCCCATTTCACCCACCACTCGACATGACGCTGGCAGGGCTTGGCAAAAGGTCAATGGTTTATCTTGGCTCGTTTTGCGCACGAGGAATTCCGTTTAATGAAATGACTTTCAGAAAGAAAAATTGAAATGGTTTTATGTGACAGTGGGTAAGTTATGATCGGCCACCGAGGCTTTGGCAGCTTTATATCCCAGTGACACCGAAAACAAAGGCCCGGCCTATAAATTCTAGTTATGCAAATGATAATAATCGAGCCAAGAAAACTGTTCGAAAATAAAAAAAATAAGCCGTCAGTTTCGTAGACGAGAAGGAAAAAGCGCACAATACTCTCCGTGTGTGTATTGATCTTTAGCGTGACCAGTGGTTTGAGAATCTTCTCGGACAAGCACGTAGTTTAGTAGGCATTCATCCCGAAACAAAAGGTAACAGTTGGCCGTAAGCCCCTAAAGGAATGTTGTCTCACAACAACCAAAAATAGCCCTCGATTTCATGCCAAAATCCACCTGTGAAAATTCCAAACATGGTTTCCTCTTCGTCTTTCTCCAAACAAGTTCAACTTGCCACTTGTCGTCTGCTTTGCGAGCCAGTGATCACAATCTGGACTCGCATTCTGCTTCTCGGGGATCGTGATTAGGCGGATCCCTCGCTCTTCCTCACGCCCATTAGCCACTGATATGTAAATATATCGGGCCATCACGGAAAAATGCGGCGCCAACCTGGCCCAAAGAGGTGTCAAGATCGCCACCTGACCAAGGGTGTCGTTCCCTTTGTCTTAGTTGGAGTAGGGGGTCTCAGAGAAGAAATGCCGCCCGCCGAGATCCGGTCCTTCCTCACAACGGGCTCTTCGTGCTCTATGGAGTCTGGTTTTAATGCTGGATGACAATGACCAATACCACAGGATCCTTCATTATCCGATCCGAGCTCGGTCGCTGGTGGTGAGAAGTACAGTAGATTTAGACGAATTAGAAGAGCAACCGTTGTGGTATGTTGGTGTATTTGGAGATTGAACAAAGAGAGCAAACAAAACGTGTCGCTCGACTCTTGTTTGGACATCAGACCATTTGACGAGCAAACGCATTCAACAACATCCCCGAAATTGGTTAGTTTGAAGGTCGATTCATGTCAATCATAAGTGCATCCTTACACGGATAATGCAAGGTTGAATGAGAGACCCAAGTTTGAGTGCTTTAAAGTGGTTCAAATAATAGTGGCAAAAATCGTGATTAAATTGAAATAAAGCTATAATCGACGGATGTAGAGGACAATAAAGCCACTTGCCTACATCCTCGCGAAGACCGTGAATCTCCTCAAGAAGTACCAATCTGCAATTCGTAGGAGAAGGACACGAAAAACATAACGCCCAAGTTCACAAACCCATTCCTTGGATTGACCTTGAACCATCTCGGAAGCGATGCTCAACGATTGTAAAATATCATTCCAACGACGAAGACGAACTTGAAACACCCCAGGACGAACGAGGCCGATCCAATTGCCAAGGAAATTCAAATAAAGCATCTCGTCTTCGGCCCCACTTTCGTCCTATAACCTGTTGAATCCCTCGAAATAGCTAATTTCCCGCCTTTAATGATGACGAGATTTGCGGTTGGTCTTGACTTGTGTCGGTCGCTCGGAAATTGAACAAATTCTTTCATCTCCACATGACACCATTGAAACAGATCTTGATTTAGGAGGCCTGTCCAGTCGATATCTCTTCATATCTCGTCTAAATACAGAATACTTGGCCGGATTCCATCTTGCGAAGAATCGTTACCCGTTCGCCAACCCTTTTCCTGGCTAAGGAATTCCAAGTAGTTCCCCCGTTGTCTCAAGTTTTCAATGAAAAATCTGGTCTCATTTATCTTCAGCCTGGCTTCTGACTTGAGAACACTGAAATCAAGATGGATGTTATGTAATTTCTCACCAAGGTGGAACGTTGGCGCTAATTGAAACAAAATCTCGAGAACTCAAAAGTGTAATTATTTGGCGTTCTTCGAGTCCGCAGAGAAGGAAATGAGCCACTTTAAATGAGGCACCATCATCATCTGTGTTACCCATTTAGACTTGGAGCGGTTATTCCAGGCTTGAAATGATTCTCCCTGTCAATGATGATTCGAACTCGTTCTTGACAAGATCCAGGAATTCGTTGAATGAATTCCTCCAATGTCCAAACCCTTTCCCGCCCACCAAGGTGTGCAATTGTTCACTCATCATTGGAGTGAAAACACATTCTTCAAGGGACATTCCAATAAAAAAAAAGATGGAAAAGATCAAGTCATGCCAGCCAAACTTTCAAGTTGCATCAAGGCATTATCTAAGTGCAATCAGATGAATCGGCTAATTCAGCGTCGCCAATGTCTTCATATCTGATCCTAAAAAAGAGACGACGATGATGATGAAGTGACACTAGATGAACTTTGGTGTCGGTTTTAGAGTAATCTCTTTATTGCACAACCAGTTCAGAGGTAGAGGAAATTTCATTTAATTGAGATTTGTCTCACCTCAGTCTCTTACAGGGCAAAAGCCAAGAGATCGAGATAACTGTTAACCGTTTGCAGAAGGTGAGTTTTGGTGGAACTCGGTAGATTGTCGAGCATTCGCGAAGCTCAATCGAAAAGGAGACGTAGATTACCGTGAGATTCTCAAATTCATTCAGACACGCAATCAAGGCGTAGTACATACAGAGCTTAGTGTAATTGTGAATCGTAAATTAGTAAAAGAACTGACATTTTGTTGAAATTGAGGAAAAAGGACTGACTACTTCTTTTCATTGCATTTGAGCAAATTGGGTGCATTTTGATATTGACCCATGAAAAAAGGGTTCACTTTTGCCATTGCATTGTCGATGAAACTCAATAAGTTTTGCATTTTTTCATGAGAAATATTTTATCATGAAATTCATTACTAGATTTGATCAAAATTGCTCAGTTTTATTCTGTTTCGATGCTTTGGTTCACTAGATCATCCATTGGATTTGCATTTACACGAAAAAAACTTCTACCTCCTTTGCAATTTTAAACCTTTTTCTTTCAGAATTTAGTTTTTGACAATCCTTACAGATCATTTTGAGTAGAACACAAATAGTTGGATATGTACGAATGGTTTACAGGGTTGACCACTTAAAATCGGGCAGGGCAAATTGTAAAGTTTGGGCCATCTAGGGTTCTAAATCAAACTGAATCAAAAATTCACCCTTTCAAATAGTCGTCATTATACTATCATCTAAAACTTTTGTTATGAAACAATTTCTCCAAGGGGCTCTATTTTTGACAGGGTCTTGAATTCAATTAGCAGTAAAAGAAGGGATTCGCCGTCAACATTTTATTTGTACTAATTAATTTTACATTTTAAATCTAATTATACTTACTCATGAAGTTCTTATGATGGAGTCAGTAAATTGCATAAATAGCAGTCCTAATTTTATTCTTGTTGCCTTCAAAATCTATGCCCCAATTGACTGTGATAGATTAATTTACATATTTTTCTCACAAGTTCATGGGATTGAGCTTTGAGAAGAAAGACAGGGACAACCTCAAATTGACCTTCCTTCAGATTTATATCATTTGGGAGGTTTTAAAGGGATGTACCATGCAGTTTAATGCTGGAAAGGTTTAGATAATTGTGTTATATCAAAGTCAACTCTTTAATAAATGAAAGAACACAGATGAATCTTCATAATACTTTTGGAACTAAATTGCAAGGCTGGAGTAATATTATTTAACAAAACTTGCTAAAAAGTTAACCATGAATAAAAAAGTATTTTTTTTTGACATCATATTTGGTAAATAAGCTAAGTTTTAAATTGCCTCAGTCTTGTTCCTGCCAAAGAACACTCCATTAAGTGAACTACATTCGTGGCAGTGTTTGGTCAACTATAAGAGTTGTAAACAATTGGATCATTGCGGCTAAGGTACTTCCAAGGATCTACCGTAAATTTCTTGGAGGAACAAGAGAACTATAATAAGTTATTATAGTGCTCGAGGAGGAACTATATACTTTCTAGTATTTTTGGTCTTACAACGCCATCTTTTGTACTCTTTCAAAAGCTTGTTTTGAGAGAGATTTTGAAAAATTGTAACAGAGAAATGAGTTTGTTTTGAGAAAATGGCATCCACAAATAATTATTTATTTTCAGTTTGTCGGAAAAGTTTGCACGGCTAGTAGAAAAAGTTTGTATTGTTTAGATTTAATGCCAATAAAATTAGAGGTGAAAGAGATTTTAGAGGTCAAACTTGTAAGTTTTCGTCTTAATCCTTGGCCTTGAAAGGCAAAAGACGCAAAGGGGCCAAAAAGCGCGTTCACCAGACCCCCAAAAGTGGCAGATTTGCGCGAAAGCGTAAAATATGGAAGCACTTGTTGCATATTTTTCTCCAAAAAAATGTTTTAAATGGTTTTAAATGGCCAACCCCGTAAATCCATCCTTATTATAGGTCACATTTTAATGTGAGTGCGAAACATTTAGAGCAGGGCGAGGCAACCGGTGGGCCGCGGCCCACATGTGGGCCCTAGGGTGGTCTTTGGTGGGCCCAGGAGCTATGGGGAAAGTCCAAGATAGTGGGCCCGCGAGACATCCATAGTACTGTACTCTGGTGATGTGTTTCGAACCAGGAGTGCTGCCCGTTTTGTCTCGGAAGTTTATCCATGTTAAAAAGGGCAGATTGTATAGAACTTTTTGAAAAGACCTAAACAGGGACCAATTTGGCAACACTCGAACTAGTTCGATTTCGAGTTTCATCGATAGTTATAAAACTGGATTTCGAGCTGGCAGTGTTGCCATATTTTATGGTAGATGAGGTCTATTGCTTGTTGAAAAGTTTAGTTGTCGTCAGATTTTTGACCCTAAAAACCAAAATGGCAAAACTCTGCCAAAAATCCAACTCGAAACACATCAGTACTGTACTCGTGGGCCCCAAGCTCTTTGATCATTAACTTGTGGGCCCGTGACAAGATGTAAACAAATATGTGGGCCTTGACCCAAAAGTTGTTGCCGACACCTGATTTAAAGCATAACAATCAAATCAAGCTTAAGATCAGATTTTCGAGCTTTTGGTTTAGATTAGGTATAATTTCGATAACCCTACATTTTCAATGTGCATGACTGAACTTAAAATCACAACTGAACGCATAAATACACTTTTGGGAAATACAAACTATCAAGGGTGCACAATCTCTTTAAAGCTAGTTCTTACGACACAACATGCATTACTCAGTTAAGTTTAAGGATTTCCATTTCTTTAAAATTCCATCTAAAATTTTTGGGTCCTCTTAAAATTCTAATTTTTGGAAACATTTATTATATATTTCCGAAATACCTCAATGCAACATGCAGCTGCATGTACTGTTGATGGTCGAGACATAGCATTCATGTTCTCTTCAATTTGGAATTCTCAAAAGGGCATCCTCAAAACTTCCAAGCGTAAGGGACCTCCAAACTGAAAATGGTCGATCTTTTTCTTGACATCAATTCCTGTCGGCTTTCCATGGGCCAATGTAAAAACTAATGGAGGTAGTTTTTTGTTCTTATAAGGGGTTCTTAAGCAAGTCATAAAATATCATCGAGGTTGCGTGAAAACCGTTAGAAGTCAAGTTCAAATTTCGATTTGTATTTAAATGTTCAGGTTCACGTCGCATAAAAATCACCGCTGCATGAAGAAAGATGAAAAAAGTGAGTTGGAGTTTGTGTATCTAGCTTCAGCAGTTTGGAAGCCAGGTTTTTGTTTGAAGAGAGGGTGAAAAAGCGTTTTTGGTCCATGTTCCTAGCCTTCTTGGAACAACGGGAGAAAAGGGCTGTGGAACCCTCCTGGAAATGGATGAGTTGTCAATCGGAAAAGGGTTGGAACACAGGAGGAAGGGCGCTTCATCGGCTTTTGTTCTAATATGAAGCAGATGATGAGTAAAAAAGCAGATTCCCAAACGAGAACAATGCCCTCCTTCCCTTGGGCAAAAAAGATTGTTCCAAATCCAAATTATAACGAGGATTAGTACGACTCTATCGTCACGTGTTCTTCGAAGTCTTGTCTCGATCGATTGGAAACCAGATTGATCTCGACCATCAAAGACGCTTGATCGGCCCAAACTCCAAGGAATGAGCTTCTATGATAATTGAATTCAAGGATTCTGTCATAATTTGAAGGCCATGAGAACCGTGAGAGAGCGATTCGTTCGGAATCCAGTTTTCAATCAATGTGACCCCTGAGGGAAGAAATCTGATAAGTGAGGCTTATTATAGAGCTGTCAAGGGGTTTTCTCGGATGTTTGCTGACCTATTTCAACCCCTTAATCTCACTCCTCCAGTTTTGAAGCATATCCACTCTTCCACAAGTATGAGATGACCCTGTCTGGCCTGAAAAAGACGAATAAGATGAAGTCCTTTTCCTTGAGCGTGAATGAGCTTTTTTGAAGTATTTTCTTGACAGGTAGCGGAAAAGTTTAAACATCATCCTCAAAGAAATCGTTGCAGCCAACAACGATGCTCTTACCCTTCCAGCTTGTTGGCCTCTTCATCCCAAGATCAAACTTACTCCCCTTCTTTAGAAAACGATGACGAAGAAGAAGCAAAGGAAAATAATATAAGACTAAAGAGACTAGGTTCTTTTAGAAATGTCTTGGAAGCCCTTGAGTCCATCACAGTTAATCTGTCACAGTTCAAGGGTTTAGCCTCTTTTCTTCCCAGTAAACATATGAATCGAAATGTTTTTTCCTAAAACGGTCCTTTTCATCAAGTGGCTTTTTGAATCACAATCCAAATAAAATCGAATTTACTTTTTTGTAGCATTTGATGACTAAAAAGTATTTATTTTCTATGTATTAACAATTCATTATATTTTTGGTCATTCACGATTT
>CM021323.1:7503052-7569781 GCA_010645155.1 Tigriopus japonicus
ATCACAATCCAAATAAAATCGAATTTTCTTTTTTGTAACATTTGAAGACTAAAAAGTATTTATTTTCTATGTATTAACAATTCATTATATTTTTGGTCATTCACGATTTTGAATACACAAACGATCTACATGGAAGTGCAGGTTTACGGAAAACTGACTTTTATAAAAATGTAGAAAACATCGAACCCATTTTTTCTCCTAACATCCATTAAAAAGGCCAATTTAAAACACGTCGGATCACAGTCAAATCACGATTTTCAAGAAGATTGTTATAACCTCTCAAGTGGATGGTTTGTCGTTCTTGGAATCGATTGGATTGGTTTCAGTTTGGGCGGTCTCGTTGAGAGTTTTCTCTTGATCTTTCGACTCTTGGATTTCTTCAGACACCTCCTCAAGTCCTTCTTCAACCATCCTGGAGATCTGATCTTGCTCCTCAGGATTACTGTAAACGGACTCTGAAATTCGTCGACTAATTTCGGGGAAGACAAAGTCTGCCATTACTAGACACTCAAGGGAGCACTAAAAAATTCAAGATCGGCCTTGAAGACTGAACTTCTTGTTCAGCGTTGAAAATCCTGTTTTACTTTGATTGGGAACAAGAGGCTTGGTCAGTATTTATAATAAGTGATCACTCACATCAAGAGTGCTTTTCAAAACCAGCTTTTGGAATGCTCTGAAAGAACTACAGTAAATTAGTGGGTGCGTATTGTGTTTTACAATTATTGGTATTAAACAAAATAAAGTCTTTGAACTTAGAGCGGGTGAGAAATTAATGTGCAATATGCGTTAAGAACTCAATCATTACAATCTTAGGGTGATCCATTTTTGTTTACTATGTATGATTCAACTTCTGGATGTCGTCAACATTCTGCTAAGCAAGTCTTAACTGGCAAAATATACAGGGTTGGGCAAGTGATGCTACTTGTGGAGGGTTTCAATGATAATGAAATAATAATTGTTTCATGTCTTGAAAAAAAACAGAGCCACTTAAGAATGTGTTGTCAAATGAAATCAGAATTTTCATAAATGTTAAATCTTGACTGCAAAACAACGAAAATTAGTTGCTAACTCAACATAATTGTCATAAAAAGCACTTGATGTCACGATCTACAAACATTTCAAATTGCAAGAACACACTTCATTAACAAAATGCTACTATTTCCCAGATACTTGAAGAGATTGTTTTCATGAAATATCAAGCCCATTCATGCGAATGGAATTCGTTTTATCGCTCATAATAAATGCACAGTAGTCATGGAACTACAGGGTTTGCCACAATCCCAATTCCGCTACGAATTAGATTTTAAGTGGGAAGTATAGGAAGTAGAATTATGAAACATACTATTATGTAAGCAATAGTTACTCTACAGTGTCAACTGAAAAAGAATTTTTAATCCTATCGCTTGACTCAAACCGGTCTAGGCCGGATCAAAGTCACGACCTAAAAGTACCCTTTATTTAGTAGTCATGGAACTACTTCGTGCTCAGACGGAAAAGGAAAATGAACATCTGCGTAGACATTAACATGTTCGTAGAAAGTAGACTGGTGTTTCAATTTGGAATGGATATTTTGCCCCTTGTACGTAAATAGTCATGTAATCATAGTTTTGAAATATTGTGAAAATCCTGGAAGGATCTAAAGGAATATATAAATCGAGCGGCAAAATTAAGGATTGCTCGGGAGTGTCAAGGTGTTTGCCAATTTGTTTATTCCATGTAGTGATGGACCGAAAGCGCTTTCGGCCGAAGTTCCAGTTTCGGTTTCGGTTATGCCACCGAAACCGAAAGCAGACATGCACTATAAAGGATGGAATATGACAACAAAATCAAAAAAAAAATCGTCTAAAAGCCTCCGAATTTTAAATTTCCTAATTTTTCAAAACTTGCGACTACCCAACATCGAACACGTGAGCAGTTAATTTTAAAGGTGGATTTTGCATTCAAATCAAATCAAATCAGGTTTTATTTCAAAAATATATCTGGCTATTGTAGTGGACTATAATGGCTCTGTTGTTACGATCATGCTTTTGTCTTTTTAGCATATGCTATTTGTTCTGTTAATGAGTTTGTGTTCGCTTGTCGTAAGAGGCCGTATACTGTTGGTTGATCAGGGATTGTCGTCAAATACTTATCAAGAACGTTTTTGAATGCGTGCACAATATTTTGAGATACAGTTGGAAATTCTCGTACATCTTTTGGTAACAGGTTGAACAAACGTCGGCCAAGAATTCCAAATGAGTTGTATCTTTTTTTTTGTATCTTATATTATTTACTATCATTTATACAATTTCGTAGTCAGCTGCTTTTGGTTTGTGTTTGTGTTTCGGTTTCGGTTATGAGCCCTTTCGGTCCTTAACTAAAACCATGGGTATTTCTTGACTGGTTATTAAAAAGACGTTGTTGAGTTTTTCATTCGCTTTTATATCAATTTCATATTGCAAGTCTTTTCATTGTTTTTTATCTGTTTTGGGCTTCATAAAATTTCAAGGTCTTTTATCCGAAGCACTCAGTGTTTTCTTTTTAACCAAAAACATCATAACAGTTCAACACTATGGTACCCGATAAGTAGCAAAAAAAAATAACTTACTTATTATTGAAAATGAAAAAGTTGATTATTAGTTCTTTTTGACAAGATTTGTAGTGTTGCCAGGCATTGTTCAGGAAACCCTGAGAAATGCCCACAATTGATTTATTTGAAAACATTCGTGAATTTTTTAAAAAATATATTGAGATAAGTGGATGGGAATTGTGTTCTGGTGCACTGCAGCAAAAAAGCAACGAATAGAATAATATAAACGTGCGCAAAGTGTGATTTCAACTTTTCACTAAACCTCGCCTCACTTCCAAAGATCTTCTCCTCCGATCCAAGCGTCTTAACGCTGTTTTTCCGTATCTTATATCAAACTTTATTTTCAGCATTCGCAAATTCATATGAAGATCTTAGCCCCCACAATAGTGACACCGAGGACCAGATATTACTTGTTGGCAGCCAAATCAGATTTTTACTTTATCTGTTATGTTATTTCCTCTTCTTTCCGATGGAAGCAGCCTTTTCAATGGCCTTGCGAACTGTTTCCTTGTCGGCGTGATAAGTTTTCTCTCCTAATGGTGCAAGATTTTCATCTAGTTCATAGGTGAAAGGGATTGCATTAGGCACATTTATGTCTTCAATATCCTCATCCGATACGTTTTCTAAATGTTTCACAAGAGCACGAGAGGTTGTTCCGTGGACAACAATTAAAACACGTTGACCAGATTTGATTTTGGGAACAATCACATCCTCAAAAAATGGGATCGCCCTCTCTTGAAGGTCCTTCAAGCACTCATGATCTGGAAATTGGTCTTTTGGCACAACACTCAAAGCAGGGTTGTTATCTAAAAATCAAAGAGAATATTAAAGACTTTAAAGCTCCAAATGTTACTAAGCCGAAGTACATCAAAATTGCAATAAAAAATTGCCTGGCTAATCATTATCTTCACGAAGCCTAGAGATTTTTTTTTCCTTTTATTAACATACGGATTTTATTGTAGAAAGGATGGTTTTCCGAAATGGGAGGAGGTCGTGTGTCGTAGCTTCGTCGCCAGATTTTGACTTGATCTTTGCCATATTTTTCCGCCATCTCTGCCTTATTGTGACCAGTCAATGATCCATAATGTCGTTCATTGAGTCTCCAGTCTTCTATGATTTCCAGGTTTGATACAACTCCAGCCTTTTCAAGGCCGTTACGAATGATTTCGGCGGTTTCTTTGGCACGTTTCAACACTGAGGTATATATCACATCAAAGCCAAATTTTTCTTCAACCAATGCTTCCACGGCTTTTTGAGCTTGGACCAGTCCATTGTCCGTGAGTCCAACGTCCACCCATCCACAAAAGCGATTGTCATGGTTCCATTCAGACTCACCATGTCTTAAAACTGTCAACGAGTACTTACGACCTTTCTCAGCCATCACACAAGTTTTAGGTTTTGACTTTAGGACAGGACTTCTTGCCCTTCAGAGAAGCATATTCAAAGTCAAACGGGAATGTTCCGTTCCTAAGGCTTGTTTTGGAAACAGCCTTTCTTGAGAAAGCCACTACTAGCATCTCAGAGCAACGAGGCCAAAGGAACACAATGAATTTAAGGCTGGCCGTCATATGAACAAAACACACGCCGGCTTATTACACAGGAAAACTAGTGTGTGACTAAATACATGTGAAGTTATGGGATGTACTGAATATGATTTTTTTCGTTTTACTACTTTTTAGGTGTGCATTCTCGAGTTCAACGAAGACACCTAATCAATGTTGGAGAAATGGGGTTTGGATAAAAGTGAGGTCTGTGGTTCAAGCGAACTTAGTCTGCTAGAAACGACAAAGCCACTTTGCATAACTGATAAGAGGGTCATTGATAAGATTTAAGAAATATTTTTCATGTCGAAATAGCATCGTAATGCAACGGAACAAAACTCATTATTCAACTTTGAAATCTTTGAGTTTCCAACCGCATTAAATTAGGATTGTAATCCCAAAAATACTTTTACAAACATTTAACATAAAAATATCTCGAAACAAAAAAAAACGTCTAATCCGGCAATTTTACTCAACCTTTTTCGTCTGATTAGTCAAAAAAGGAAAATTTTCTTAGATTTTCAGTTTTTTTCTCAAATTTTAAATCAAATAGATACTTTCAAAAAAGTTCAACGCCAAAACTTGGGCCAAAGTAATAGTTTGATTGTCAGTTGCGTTTTTTGCTCGAACAAAATATGGTCCACACTAGAGCGCTCTAGTCCACACTTAAATTTTAACTTGTAGAGTTTCCTGACAGACACAGAAAGAAAAGGTCACTATTGGATTGAAAAAAGCTATCCGACTATGCGAACAATTAATGTGCTATTAATATTGCTCAACTGAATATGTTGAAAAAAGGGCGGTTTTGAACTGTTTTTGAATTGTTTTAAAATGTACCACTGACCATTTCTTGCTCGTTCATCACTTTTCCGTTCGTTATTTTTGCAGATTTTGTCGTTTTGCACAAGGGAGCAGGTGTTTCCCCTCAATTGGTGTACACTTTTCGTCTACTTTATGGGCAGCAGTTTAAGGCTCTTTGTATCCTCTTTACATGCAATTCAGTAGTCTTTTTACCGTAAAAGTAAGTTTTTTTTCGTTTTTTTCGTCTAATGAAGCCTTTTAATTGTCTTTTTCCGTCAAATCGGGCAAGTTTTTTCGTCCTTTTTCGTCTAATCGGGCAAGTTTTTTCGTCTTTTTTCGTCTAATCGGGCAAGTTTTTTCGTATTTTTGTCGTCAAATCGGGCAAGTTTTTTCGTATTTTTGTCGTCAAATCGGGCAAGTTTTTTCGTATTTTTGTCGTCAAATCGGGCAAGTTTTTTCGTCTTTTTCGTCTAATTGGGCAAGTTTATTCGTCTGAACCTCCTCTCTCTAGTCATAATATTTCCTTCCTCATTTTTGTTGCATTTAATGCTTCTCTCAATAAATTTTGTGCCACAAACGGCACTTAGAAATATTTGCTTGACATTTTCTCCAGGAATGGCTAGTTTGGCGGTAGCATAATTAAATGTCTTTAGCGCACGCGGATCAGTCTGAAATTCAACTTATCAGCCTTAAGAGTTCTTGAAAAATAGAGATATGCATGCTATTAATCGCAGGATGCACAGAAGGTAAATAACAGGGATGGGTCAGGTCATCACGGATTCGGAACCGACGTCTGAGGAGTCGACTCATAAAGTTTGTTTAGATATTACTTAGAAGCTCAACTACTCACTTTGTTTTTTTCATTTTTTCTTCCAAAAGATACCTTCAAGCTGGAAAATGCTTCGTCCCAATTTCAAAATTGTCATTGATCTTAAAAGCTGATGACACACCGAGTGATGTAAAAAAACTGGGGGTAATCAATACGGAAAATATATGTACTAAGGGATACTCTGAATATTTAAGTACCAGCGATTATTGATATAAGATAAATTATTTCAGCGAATATCGATTTTAATTTGATTTTCTGTCATTTATCATTAGCTGATTTTTTAACATATATTCAATTAGGTGTAATAAAATCCATGATTGAATACCTAAAAAGAAATATTTTTTTCGAATTGGAACTCAGAACTAGAAGGCAAGCGAAGCTCCTCAAAGGGTAGGGATAAACATTTTTGTGCAGAGAAGTTTTTTTGCACCTCGATGTTGCAAAAATTTCCGTTCCTTAAATAGCTCTTTAAAAATTAGAATTCTTATTATTGTGCTGACACTTCTTAAGACGTGCCAAACTTTCTAGCTGCTAAAAAAATAAACCGATTTTAACCTTTTTCGCGGAGAAAGAATTCCCGAGGACGCGCAACCTCAAAAATCAACCCGCAGGCTCGATTTTTTTTGTCTGAACCGTTTGAATCACTCTTCGATCTAGTTAGTTTCTAGTTGTGCGAATTACCGTATTTTAAGTGTTTCGTTGTTGATTATTTTTCATAGGGAAGTAGTTTGGGATTCGTGGCAACTTAAGTTCATGATTGCCATGACTTGAAACCTTCAGATAAAACAGAAGACGGGGAAGACGGGCTCGTGTTACCTTTGGTTTATTCATGATTATCGGGATTATCGAGATTATCGGGATATGGCACGTGTGTACGGACTAGATATTAAAATTCTCTAAAAGATGTGTTAGAGTGGGGGAGAGTTTCGTTTTTCTTTTAAACAAACGTGAATCCAAATCATCAATTCATTCAAGTCAAATAAGTAAAACGATAACCTCTCTTAATTGACACTAAAACACACCCATTTCCAGTGAGTTAGGCATTGGACGTTAAATAAGATTTAAGTTGACATTTCAATTGCATTATAAATTCTAAAAGATCACACGTCTATGGTGGCAAACGGGTCCCCTCGACCAATTCGTCGAGGCACTTGATAGTGATTGACATCCAAGGCCAATCGACGTTGAGAGGTCTGCTGAGCGGCCTCGATATCAGCCAAAGTTTGAGTGTGAGCTTCCACGGCTCTCAAAGCGTTATGAATCTGACTCTCAGTGGAAAGACGCTCATAATCACGGGCAGAGTTGTAGAGGTGGTTGAGGAACTTGAACACTTGGATCTCTCCACTCAACGGGTCAATGGATCGTTCTACTGAGTCGAGAACAAGCATACCCAGGGTCTTGGAGGAGATGTTCTGCAAGAAAAATACAAAGAGTGAGCATGAGAAATAGTGAAAAAAGATTTGGACGGGACTGATTACCATTGAGTTGAGAGTTCGGAGCATGTTCAACACTTCCTTGATTTTCTCTTCAAGGAGTGTGAGCCGAACTCTTTGGGCCTCAAGAACTTGAACGTCGGTTGAGATGTCATTTTTTTCGTCGTGTCGACGAATAATTTCTTCTAACAGAACATTGCGTTCCTAAAAGAAATTTTTTTTGCATGTTTTAGTGATTAATAAAGTGTAAATGAAAATGAAAATTGTTTGTCATATTAATTTAAAAAAAAGATAGACATATCACGCAATTGGATCTTAAAAAAAACTAAAACGCAATTTGATGTCGAAATTGTCATTGGAATAGGAGCGCAAATACATTTATATGCAGCAAATGAGAAACGTTGAAAAACTAAATATCAAACAAAGCTTTCCTATTACTTTTAAAAATGTTAGTCTTTAGCTCAGAGTTTAAAAAAATGTTTATTGCCTTTTGTATTCTCCCTTCTTAATTTTTCTTGTCTTACTATGACTTTATCTATATTTATGACTTGCAAATAAATCAAGGTGTCCAGGATATCCGGATTTCTCGCTCTTTTTAGCATTTGTAATAAAAATTGCCTCTAACATGTCTGTTAAAAGTTTATTGTAAAGATGTATTTATCAGTTTGTCCTCCTTCCTCTCCCCACCCAAAAGAAAGACCTCAATTCTTTTGGTTGAGTGTTATCGTTTCTTAAAAGGTGAACAATTATAATGGATGTCTGTTACTTCGGTTTTTACTTTTCAATTCGTCAGATGCTTACATTATTTTTGAGTTGGAAGACCTATTCAACGGTGAATAGGCTTGATATCTGTCTGATACTTCTACCCACTGTGACTCAACATCAAATCGATTTACTACATCATTTACGCACCTCTTGCCAATTCTTTTCCGAGTCCACGAATTTCCTCTTCAGAGCCTCAATTTCAGCTCTCAATTTACTGATTGTCTCGTTGGCAGTAGATCCCGAAGAGGAGCCTGAGGTGTTCAAACCAGCTGAACTTCCAGGACTGTGAGTTGTCGACTGAGAAGGAGATTTCTTGGAAGATGACGAACCCGCACTATAATGTCCAGAAGAGCAAGGAGTCTGAGGACGTTTGCCACTAGATTTGTCACTTAAAGGTGTGTTAGATCGGGATGTTTTAGTCCCCAATTTGGCACTGGATGGTGGGCGTGGTGGTCGCCCCTGATCAGAGGTGGGAGAATGGGCGGGCACTTGCAGTTCCTCATCGGAACAAGCTACAATGAAGGATATTAATGTCGACTGGAGAGCCTTGGAATTTTTTGGGTTAAGTACAAACGTACCATCAACAGATTTGTCATGGGCTCTGGGACTGCATTGCTCGTCACTATCAGAAGTGGAGTATAAACCACTGTCCATTGTGGAGAGTGGGCGGAGATGGGTCAAAATCGACTTCAATTGGTTAGAGGTAGACGATTCAGATCTGAAATGACCAAAGAAAAATGAATGCACAAAACCATTTTGATTACGTTTTTCCTCACAACCCACTTTCTCGTTTTCTCCAAAAGCGTGACTTTCTTTTCGAGGAGTGGCACTTTCCGGTTTTCTAACTCCAAATCTTGGACTTTGTTCAGAGAGGAAACGAGCAATTCACGCGTGGCTTGCAGCTCCAAAATTAGACTCCGTCTGAAACACAATAAGAAAAATCTTGCATTTTCACCCTGTATATACATACATCTCCCCAACATTATGATAAAGATCCCCTACCCTCTCAACAATCTTACGACTAGAGAGAGGTTCCCTGGTGAGATCTATCCTAATGCCATGAATCAAGTTGAGGCCATCCAGAATTCCACTGTCACTTCCAACAAAGATCAGCCAAATAATAATGTCCTCGTTGCGAGCGAAAGAGGCGGAAATGACAGAAGAGTCATGAAGATCCTAACGGTACAAAGTAGGACTTGGAACCTCATCCTCTTTATGGGATTTCTTCATAGGTACTGTACATCGTCAGTCATCACTTTAAGACGCACCACAATCAAGATACTTTACGGAAAGCCCTTTGAAGAGAAGGGGAAATGATCCACCCATGTGGGCAAGTGTCGGCAAAGACTTTCAAGTTCTGGTTATTGATGTTTGACAATGAAAATGATCTTGTCTTCTCTCTTCGGAGCCAAAGCCATAAATTCTAAACGTGAGCGAGATTGTTTGTTGGCAGACAGAACTGATAGGAATGGCGTTGAAACGGACTTGGACGAGATCCACCCTCTTGATGAGGAATTAAAATGCAGTATGCATTTGATATTTATGGCTCGGTGCGGGAGATACGCCAAGATGGCTGCAGGGGTTAATTAATTTTTATCTGTCCAAAATAATTAAGAACAAATCCTTTTTAAGAAAAGTCGAGATTGCGTCAGGATTGCCAAAATGGGAGGCATTGACGATTTCAGAGCCACACCAAGATTGTTAGGCAATTCATTATCTTGCTATCCTTTCAAATAACTTTAATGGTTCGCTTCCAAATCGGTCTCATAGCGTTCTCATTCATTGCATTGTTGTACAGATCCCTTGACGAGATTTACTACGGCAATAAAATGTGCAAAGTGGATCCAAATGATAACTCCACGAGGAAAAAAATCGCATTCTGTTTTGGAGTTTGACTTCGAAGAGCCTTAATTTAGGCCCAGATTTCCAAAACAGGATCCCTGTCGATCTGCTTTGGCGGAGGTGGTTCGTAAATCATCTTTGATTGGGGTTGATGGCCTAATTGGCATAAAATCAGGTCCTCTTATCGTCTTCTTATGGTAGAGTTATTGGGGAGGCGGATGTAGATGTGTGTGGATGTACTGGTTCAAGGGCAATTGGATCAGAATCAGAAGGGTTCTCAACCAACACATTTTTTTGCACTCGGTATGAAATCACGATATTGACTGATATTTATCCCTCGAGCACAAAAAGCCTCAACTTATCGTGACTTGATCGGCTTCTGGAATATCAATCTCTCTTTTGGTTCTTGAACAAAATGGCAAGATTGAAAATTACCTCTACCTTGCACCCGCCATTTTGAAACAATCGCAATATTCTTCGAGTCAACCCCATCAAACTTGAAGTCAACATCAACCACCACAAGTCTTGAGCAAACACTTGACACACTGACAAAATATTTGTCACCTCACCACAGTGTTCAATTCCTTTTTTCTCAATTCCACCAAGGACGATTCATAAGCCAAATAACACTAACAGAAGATTTGAAACCAAGAAAGTTCACCAATATGACAAAAGCCGATCGATGAACACAACAGTGGGACCGACTATTCCCCGCAAACAAAATGCAGATGGGCCAATAACAGTTAGAGACTTTGGGGTTTCAATTTACACATGACGAAACCCAACCCAGTTTTTCCTCCTGGAATGGAACCATTGTTCTTTGGCTTTTGCCTCTTTCCAACCAACCCCTGACGAGTGAATGAGAAACGATATTCATTGTGATGTGGTGCCATACTGGGTAAGGACAACGAGTTCTCTTTCTTCGAAGCCAGATGGCAGAAATTTGAATGGCATTGTTCGAATACGTCGACAACAAGACGACGGACGTGTCCGAAGAGAACAACACCCCGTGAATATTGTCGGTATTTCAGATTTGGGGAGTGTTAAAAGAGCCACCTCAGGCCCTCTGTTGTCGTGCTTTGAGCGAGTAGCCCATAACTCAGGGAGAATTTCATTGCCACCCAACCACTTTGGTGTTTTCAAGTGTCTAGAGCAGGCCATAAGTGTGGAAATATTATCATTATTATGATGACGATAATAGCGAGACGAGCAGCGCCTTTTTAGCGTCCCGCCAAACAACCTGTTTCACGCTTCATGCTTCGGACTCTTTAATTTGACTTCTAGACCTCCATTTCGAGTAGAATCTCACTTGACCAGCCAGATTTCTCATAGGCTAATTCGGTTTTTGAGCGGGAAGGGCCGTTTTGGGTATTGGTTTCGGTGTTGTTGTGATGGCGACCTTGGGCGTGCCAAATTCAGCAGTAAACCTCATTAAATGATAGCCAGCAAACACTCGTCTTGAGAATGTTCGTTTGTGTCAGCCAATATTGATCCTAGCGCCTGATTAGGATTCGTTCAAATGTCCTCATCATGAGCCACATTGGGTCTGACACCGACTCCGTGTCTATGTGTTTAAGGTATCGCTGATTTACATCGAATCTGTGCATGCGTGCATGTGAGTACAGTTTGTACACTGACGACCTTTGGGCGGTGGACAAAGATCCCTTCAAGATTCCCATTATGGACAAACGTGTTACTGGTTATTGATAGGCCATTTCACATAGAATCGACACTGTTGTTGGTCAATGTTACTGTCTAATACCGAATATTCAGTTAGCTTGGGAAATTGATTGTCTTTGGATTGCACTTTCACTCATGTCGTGAGTTAAGGGTAATTTGTTGTTTCAAGAAGTGAACCGTGTTCTTTGGCAAAACCTTGGCAAAACATAAACGCTTAATAATCAAGATTGGGAGATGTGCATTTTGTGGGGGAAATTAAGTTCATGACGACGATTTGCAAGTTTTAATTACATCCAAAAGCGGTTTGTAGTGTGCTTAAAATTCGATTAGTGAGAGTTGGTATTAACTCTACGCTCCAATTTCCCGGTTTTCCTTCATGCAATTTTTACAGAGGGCAATCTTGAGTTAGGGAAAGAAACTTCTGATTAATATTTACAACCAAAGCTTATAATTATCCTTGCTGAGTTTAAACATGAACACCCTGGAGTGAAATGGCTCAATCCAAGAACCACTGCAATTCAGTGTTCCTTGCTCAATCTAACTCTCATCACTTGAAGTAAGTTAAAATTACATAAACCCTTGCACATGGATTAATAAATGATCCTTATGACATCGAATCAGAAATTAATATCGCTCGAGTTCGATCATCCACACTTTTCCTTATAGGCTTTAGACTTTCAAATTCCTTAATATCAAGTCTCTCACGTCAACCTTTTGAGACGTTCCGCCAACAAAAAAGGCAACGAAGAAAGCTCAGAAAACATCAATAATATAAACAAGCAGACACATATGCCAAAATCAATCTACTCTAATCCACGTGTGACCAATAAATTGGGACAAGTTTTGCTCTTCTGATCTCACAGTTTCTCTTTTGATGGTCTGACTAACTGGTCTGCTAGTCCCTGTTTACAAAGTAGGTTCAGCCGGAAATCCCAATGTCGAGCACGAAGCGAATTGGGGAATGCTGTTGATGTGAATTCAAAGAGCCGTACGTTGGTCGTCCTGGATGGATATCATCGAGGGGGCCGTGAATGCTGCCAATTAATGGAGAGAATGGAATGGCATTATTATGATTACTATTCAACGCTGCGCTCGAAGAACCGGCTCAGGTCAATAACAAGATCGGATTGTAGGAGGTTGCTACAACTCCACGATCCGATAGCACGTCCTCGTGATTATTATAATAATCAAAGCGAGTTCGACTCACTCATTCCTCGATCCGAGCTTTCAACGTCAAGAGAAAAAAGGGTCGGAAACCTCAAAAGATCCGTTTGCCTTCGAGTGCATTAAAACCCTCTCATTACCTCAGATTACTCGAAGAAAAAGTGTTCTAATGGTAGAGAGCCGTCCAGAATATGGTTGACGGCCCCCGTTTTTGGATTTAATGGAGCATTTTTGAGGGCGTGATGCACGCAGAGATGAGGATATGACTCGGAATATTTGGAAGAAATAACTTCATTAGTGTGGCAGGGCATCATGATTTCGCCCGAAAAAGTGGTGTTTGGTGTCTTTGAAGCACTCGGGACCTGTGTTCCATAAAGATTCTAAAGATACTCTTCCTCTTAACTTCACGTTCATCTTGAAAAGGTGTTCAAAAAAGGCAAAGGTATTCATTGTAGTCGACAGAGATTTCTAACCCCAAGATCCTCGGTTTTGTCGCTGTTGTCGGTCGACTGGCGAGAAACATTCAATGGGAAGAGTCCGCTTTGTATCCCTCCTAGATCTGGGACACCTTTCTTACTCCCATCCCTAAACATGGGTGTTCCGTTCAAGTAGACATCTTCATTTTCAAAGGAAGTATATGGCTGGACAATTTAAAAGCGGACCTGTTCGTTCTGGGTTGTGATGAGCAAAAAATCTCTGGAGATGTGTTGATGGACCCTTTTGGGGTGAACCCATTGTCATAACTTTGTAGAGACTTCGGGACGAAAATCTTTTTACAGGAAATAAGGGAGAACGAAATTGCAAGTTTTTTTTGGCGACGACCTGGTCGATCACCTGGCTCATTGAAAGGTTACTTTTACGACAAGACTATTGGGGAGAAATTATTATCCAATGTTTTCAAAACGAGTTAGACGGCATTATAAGGATTTTTCCTTTGATATATTGAAATCAGATCTAGGCTTAGGCTTGCTCCTCCTGGGGTCAATACCATAATTGATAATGATTATTGTACGAAAAAAATGCCTGAGAGTGGCATTGTTTTGGAAAAGGCCCACTTGGGTATAGTTTTTTTCGGTTTTTTTCATTCCGTAGAGCTCAAAATTTAAGACACAAATCTAAGATAGCCAAAATCATCCAAGGTTTAACAAACTATTTATATTTCAAGAAAAACACATATTAGCCAAAATAATCCCTTGACGAGTTATTTACTTGTTTAGATGGGCACAATTGGAGATTTTCTTTGATAACTTGGCTTGCTTTTAGCAAAATTTATAAAATGGCTTTAATGATCGTAAGATCTTCAATTTTGACGCAAGAAATTCGTGTTGTGGCACACAAGATCCTAAAATAAGCGATCAATAATCTTCATAACATTAGTAAGTAAACATTTTAGAGGAATCCTTGTAAAATTGTAGGATCTAAAGAAACTTATGGAAAGAAGCGTCAATCTTCAATTGTTTGCCGTTGTTGTCGCCTCTGTCAATCAGAAAAATCAAGTTAAAACGATATTCGTTTCACCAGGGTTTTGAAAGGTTATTTTTTCAACAAGATCATTGAAGAGAAAATATTATTCATGTCTTCAAAATGAATTAAAATGGCATTGCCGTGATTTTCCCTCTCAAATTTTGAATCCAGATCTAGGTTTGAGCCCTCAGGGGCCACTAACATAAGTGGTAATGATTATTGTATGAAAGAAATGCCTGACAGCAGCATTCTTTTAAAGAAAGCTCACTTGGGAATAGGTTGGTTGAGCCAGGAACGGCTCTGCTTACCTAGTAATCCCTGGTAGAGCTTAGCATTTTAGGCACTAATTTAAGATAGCTAGAATCTGACATTTAAAAAAAGGTGGTTCGATTTGAAGAACAAACTCCTGTTAGCCAAAACATTTTCTTTATGAGTTATGTTAATCCTCCTAAGGAACAATGGTGTTGTTGATTGGCTTGTTGAAGCAAGGGACCACCAAAATAGCCTTAAACCCTGCTTTTCAAGAATCTTCAAACGACAAAAAATGTCACCTACTTCCCGATCTCTAATAACAATTTCTAATGGTCCATAATGGAGCATACGTTTCCTATGCGTTGCTAAAATGGCCATTACAAGTATCAAAAGAAAGGTAAACAAAGCCGACAAGCGGATGCACCACGATTACACAGACGACGTTCCTTCGTTTCGTAATGCCTTTCGCAGATCATTTCGTGCATTCCCCATTTTCTTGCGCTCCTACTTCTTCCCTGATGGATCGTCCCACTTCCTTGGAACATTTCCGAAATTAGTTGTACTGTTGCAATGCGTAAGTACGTCGTCGTACATCTTCAAACTTGGTCGAGTTCCAGGCGTGAACTACATTCCTCACATTGGCCCAAAAGTAGGCCAGATTTGTGCCGTAATTGCGTGAGGAGATGGAGTGATGTGTCTTCAGCTACAGACAAAGGACGTGGGGTTGTCATGAATTGGCTCAGGTACTTGTGTGTGGAGGAGTAGTTGTAAGCCTCCCACCCCCACAGGACATGGAATACGACCTAATTAGTACTTGAAATGCCTGACTCATCCCGGAATTGGCAACGCCACAATGCAATGGTAGTTTGAGACGTAAGCATTATTAATTTTCTGAACCTCTGAGTGGACAGACCATTACTTAGATTAATTGGAGGATTAGCTAAAAAAGGCCTTGGTCGCCAAAATCAGCGGTCCATTACTGTATTGTCTGGATAATTGCTTTAGGCAAAAGGCAGAAATTACGATTGAAGTGTGAATATAGAGCGTCAATCCATCAACATACTGGAACAAAGCCTCGAAGTTCAGCTAACGAATGTTGTTTCTTGGATTTTGACTTCGAATGAGATAAATGGCCATTTTGATTTGGTTGAAGGTTGACCTGAGGATACATGGGTTCTAAATCCTTAATGAATCCACTTGAGTATCAGCTGTATAAACGTACCAAATTTGGAGCAACCTTAATGTCTTTCGGATTTATAAATGGAGTGTAAATGCGATTTGGTTGTTCAAACGGGAACTCTGATGATCGATTAGTATCAAGACTATTAAAGGCACTTCCATTCGTCACGGTGCATTTAAATGTACAAGGAATTGAGCTTTACATTTTTTCCGTCCGTTTGAATGACATGACATGGGGTAATGGAGTGTTGATTCCCGTCGTTTTCTCCATGATTAATGATGAATCCAAAAAGGAGGCTGACAAGGGCGATATGCATCGGCTTTTTTCATTCCTCCCATTCCAATTTGAGTTGGATGCATGAATGATTTGCAGAAAAAGGTGCCATGAAATTGAGGCATCACTGAGGTCACTCAAGATCTTGGCACCAAGTGTGACAATTTTCACTGAACGGGCTGTCCAATGCATAAAAACTCTACTTTGGCAACCAAACAAACCCCAATGACTTGAGCTTTCCATTGACAAATTTCAAGACTATTATCAACTCGGACATGAAACCAAATTAGGGGTCGATTTCAAGAGCATTCAAGATTTCAATGAGATTGTTCCAATTCACACATCCATCACGCAACCTTGCCAGTCATTAAGTATAATTTATCAAATGAACGTCAACCTTGAGGAAATCATCATTCTTGGGTTGACATGTCGTCACGACCTAATTTAATTAAATGTGACGCTTGACGGCTGAGCTTCTAAATTTGCCCGATTTGTCATAAATTTTCCTTTGTCTTGGGCCCAACAGCTTCCTCGTGAGCATCAATCAACGGCATCATCTCTCAAGATTCAGATGATGGCCTCAAAACCCTGACCTTATTAGAGAGTGTACATCAAGCATCGTTTTTGCTCAGATCCCAATGACTCCCCATGTCATTTACAGACCATGAAACATGATCGCCCCCAAGTCGTAAATCTTGCACAAAGCCACATCACATGGTTTTGTCAATTAGGCCTCGAGTTCATGTCTAGTTATAACGGTAATTTTTGCATGGCTCGATTCATCTTAAAGACTCCCTGCGTTCGTCGACTATCGTCGTGGCGAATGGTTGGTATTTAACTCTGAACTTGCCAAGTTTGGTCCTGGAATAATTAATAAATGTCCGGTCATTGCCAAAGCAAAGCCAACAAACGCTCGTGCCTTGAAATGCTTCAACAATCCTTGGACTCGTACTGAGCGTAAGTTCAATGAGGACAATGCGTTCTCAACACCGGTAATGCTTCCCATGCTAAAACATTCAGCTTGCAAACTGAAATGGACATTTTTCAGAGGTCGATATTTGTGGCTGGAAAGTACGATACGCCCTTGTTTGTCACCAAGGTAGAGGGTGTTTTGCATCTCTTCCATTTTGTTCGTGGCAAGTCGAAGCAAGAAGGTTGCAACACAAGTGAAGATGAGTTTGGGTGAGCAAACCCGAAAGATTCTATCGGCCAAACGAGAGAGAAATGAGTGTTGAAAAAACACTCCGTTGGCGATGCTGACTGGTGAGCTAAATCTTATCGACATCAAGCATCACTTCCAAAGAGGTTTTTGTACGCCTTCAATAACTCTTTTTTTTTCATCCCTTTCAGTCGTTTAAGGAGAAAAATTCTCTCGATGAAACGGCATAAAACTTTTGCGGTTGTTTCATCCGACTCATTCCACAGTGCTGTCCGTTTTAAGTTGTCAAGTTTATGGGGGTGGAATGAATTATTGTGAGAAGTTACATATTGAGACATCAGCCACCAATCCCAGCAAATCTTCACGGCTCAAGAGGAACTGTCACTCTCAAACGCCTCACTTTAGCCCCCATTTTGCATTGTTTGCTTAGGGGCAACTTAACAAATTTCAAAGTTTTTTTCGACTCTCATCATTTAAGCAGTTTCAGAGGCCTCACAATTTCCAATGCAATCATGCCTTGAAGAATGAAGACCCACTCAAAGAGCCTAAGGTGTGGCTGGGCTGGCCTCAATACTGTTGAGTTGTTATTCGAAAGACACTCTCTCAGAGAATTTGACAAAGTATGCGTGGGAGGGAGGATCGAGTCACGAGACTGACGGGATCACTTGGGCCAAAAGATGATGTTTGCCACTATTTCTACTTGCATGTGCTGAATATACTATGAGGCATGGTCGCTCAATGAGCTCAAGCATAACGAAATGGGGCAAAAATTTCTGCCAAATCTTCCTTGACAAAAGGATTTGCGATGTCACGAGAATCCCAGGAAGATTGAAACACCACATGAGAAGAAGAGTGTCTTTTGTCCAATTCCTTTGGGTTTCGAGAGCCCCATTATCCCTCGACAAATACATTTCGTGAGAATGCAAAAAAGTCATGCCGGCCATGGAAATATGGCCCACAAGGCGCACCTTGTTGAACAAGGGTGAGAAAAATATTAAGAGCTCTTCAACAAACACACAACATTAGTGCCAAAATTTCATACTTAAGTCCTTCAAGATTGAAGCATAACCATTGATTATCAACTCCTAAAACTAAAATCTCGGACCATGGCAGCTTGAAACAAAATCACCTACGTACCTTTTAAGCAATTAATGGTGCATAGCCAAAAAATGTCCAAGCACTTTACGATCGCAAATGTACAATTGCCAGTATGTGATTATGACAAATGCATCCTTGAAAACGAGCTGATAAGATCGAATCTCGAGGGCTCATCCTTCGCAATGGACCTTACGACTGAATACGAGTTAGAATCTAAATTCGAATGGACTGGACTGGCAATTAAAACCGCCTTCCTGTCTGCTGAGTAGCACCGAGATCAAATTGCTTTGATAGCGGTGCTTCAAAATCGCCAACTTTGTTCCATCCAGAAATATAAGTTATTGTATTGCCCAATTTATGTTGAGCTTCACTACCATCTCCAATTCGTCGGGGTCAGCAAGTTGGCGATGCAAAGATTCGCTCGTTGTCACGTCAGTGAAGTCCGAGGCGTTGAAAGATTTATGAACTACTCGTTGGGTATTCGATCACAAGCCTGCGATTAAGTTTTGGTATTTCAACCCTATTGGCTTTGATCCCAACATTCATGAGTTTTCATCGGCATGAGATTATTTCAATAATGATTATCTTGTCTTTGACTGATGTCTTTTCACAGATGGAATTGGCTCTCTAAACATCTTTCAAGATGCTGAAAAGGGTTGGGGGGTTGGCCATACGTGATCACAAGACCATATCAATAGTTGCTATTTCAATTGGAATATATGAATCAGTACCATGATATGGAGGCTTATGAAGCCGAGTAGAATAGGTCACTACGACAAGGACAAGCCTTGAAAATACACTTCATTTTAAATTGGGTACGGGCGAGTATGAACGAAATGGCTTGGGTGGGGCAAAAAAGTTCAGTTACAAATCATTTTTAGATAGTAATGTGTCAATAAGAACCACGTCATCTAAAGGCAAACGTTCATCGAATGCTTTGGCCACATCTTCGAGAACCAAAGAGACAAGTCAGAATAGACACACAGTACAATAGCACCTAAATTGGCCTTAAGATTCGAGAAGCGAGGGAGAACTTCCAATCCACGCCCTACTTGAAACAGGTAAGTTTCAGATGAAATTTTCGCGGATCTAAATTCATGCTTGGGTGTTAATCATCCAGCTTACGACAAATTTATGCATTGGGTTCGGCCATCTTTTCGCAAATCCATTTTCGCCTCTTCCACTAAAAGGAAACGTGAACTCGAGACCTTGAAATCCTCGCAAAGTGGAAGGAAACAAACATTCTTTGTATTCGGAGGGGCTCAAACCTGGCTATTTCTGTGCTTGTTCTTGTCAGAAATAAAGATGGAGTGCAAAGCGTTGTAATTATCCACGCAAAGGGTACTCTTTTACCGTTTGACCTCTGCAAAGACCACAAATGTACCCCCAAAGGGCCATTTATTTTCGAAGGAGGCTCAGTCAGGCCCAGCTTAATTGCACAAAAAATGAGCTTGTCCACTGAAGAAATATGTTTTAGGGGGTCGCTGGACTTGTTAGAAAACGGTTGTTGACCTACTGCCTCGAGATTAAGCGGGAAATTCAAACAATATATGGTGTAGAAAGAGCAGCACTGAGGAAATCATTGAATGGTCGGTAACGGATTTAATGTTGAGATAATTACACCCTCAAGACAAAAGTAGATGATTATTGTAGAGTCAAAGTTGTATTGAAGGGGGAGAAAGACTTTTCAGTGAAAGACTTTCTATATGGGGGCAAACTCAATTTACCTTCAAACTTCTTTGAGTCTGCTTAAATGATAACAAGGAATATACTCCCTGAGGGGTGAAGTATCGTTTAATCCCATCAAAGCGTTCTCTCTGAAAGAGTACCCATTCATTTTCAAACTCCACAGATGAAGGTGACGATATCAGGATTACCACCACACAATTCTCTGATCATGACGATCCGGCGAATAATGCCGTTAATGCAAGCCCTCATCTTTTTTTCACATTCCTTTGACAGCCAAATCATCCGATCGAAAAGAAGAGAAATCAACTCCTCCTCAAGTAGAACAAGGGGAGAGAGGATATTCCAAAGAAAAGGGGACAGGTTGTGTATTTATGTCAGTGTTAATGGGTTTATGCAAATCATCTGGGGGCCTGTGAAAGTGAAGTTTCTGCTTGAATAACCTTCCTGATGTTTTGCTGCTGTCGTTGTTCAAGAGTCAAGCGAATCATTAACCCCAAAATCTTTTTCTTGGATGCTCTGATTTTTTGTTTGACTACAGGAACCCCCCACCACATCCTGGAAAACAATCACCATTCTCCGGTTCACACTATCATCAGCTGCTCGTCGTAATGATGATCTAATCAGCGTGAAATATTTCACCCAATCTATCCTCTCAACACTACCTTTTCCCTCCTAGTTTCCAAGGAATCCAAGATCTTGGACAATCTAAGAAAATGTTCGATTTTAGCCAGGAATTCCCCGTTCAACCAAGTTCACACCTACTGAAACAGTGAATCAATGGTGATGTATGGCACGTCGTCGTTGATAAATGACCCCCCAAATCAAGCCACATTTCATCAGGTTCGAATCGATTGGAAATCTCCACGAGCCAAGATTTCTCAAACCCGACCTTTGCTTCCAACAAAACGAGTGTGACGGACCATTAGTGAAGTTAGAGCTGGGATTGTGAGGCGCGAACGTATTGTGAATATATGTGACATGTTCAAGGTTGGTAACTTTGCAATGCTCTTTGGGGTGGGAAACACAATTGTTGGGGTGTTTTTCCCCCAAATGCGCGAGGATTCAAGTCAGACTTCATGATATCCCCTCATTTCTCCCTCTCGGAACACGCCTTCACATGTTGTTATCTGAAGCAGAATTTTCGAAAAAATCCAATCAATTCTTGTCAGGATTCAATGTAATGAAGAAGGAGAAGATGAACCTTGATGATGTTCCGGGGGAAGGAAGGAAGAATATACCTGGCAACCCACTTCAACAACACGAATCAATTAGCCTGTATCAAGCGGCATTTTCCCCAAAGGAAGAGCGAAAATATTTGCCTTGCTTCACTTTACTGTCGCAAGAGGCACACATGGCCAGGACCTTCTGAATGGGCTTTGTCTACGTACATTAGCGGCTTCAGGATCCGGACCTTTGAACATAGTCGCCCTTGTCGTCATCAACGACATCCTGAGAATCAGTGCTGCCTTCACAACATGAAGGTAAACGACCATAAATCAAGTAGAGACCTCTACAAGTGTAGGCAATTTGTCTTGTTCGTCTCTCGCTCATTCTTACCTGTTCTGGTTGAGTTGGGAAAGGCGTTGCTCGGTGTCCCGGAGTTGTGCATCCGAATTCCGGACTTGACAGCGGGTCAAAAGCAATTCTTCTTGCGTTTCACACATCTCGTGCTTGGTAACTTCCACTTGAACTTGGGCCTCTTCCAACTCCAGACTGAAATGTGAGAACGGAGACAACATGAGGGTAAACGGACGGAGAGGAAATCAATATCACCAGAGTCAACATCTCGAGTCATGACACTTGGCAAATCAAGAGAGAAAAGGAGGCGTTGTTCACATGAATCAATATCAACTCTTTAGAAAATGAAGATATCGTCCCGAGTAGTCAAGTCAGCTTTGATATTAAAGAACACGTGCCACGTAATGGTCATACTTCATAGTCAAGTCTCTATGAAGAAACGTGAAATCCTACAGTCTCACTGGAAAAACTAGTTCCCACAGCATTGGCATTGGAAAGAACTTCATTTCAAGTATTTCAAAAATGACATGAGCTGTTATTGGTGTCCGCATTTTGACTTATCCTTCCAAAAAAACAAGATAATTGATCAACAAAAACCCAAATGATTTGAAATGAATAGCATATGTGTGATTTCATTTTGCTTCATTCATTATTACTTGAAAATATTCATTGGCTCAAAGCGAGCATGTACAATTCAAAACTTTTGTTGGGTAGAACAGGAATCATGATTGGGTGACTGACTGTTGACTGATATTTTTCTAAAACAACTCGGATCAGGATTAAGACCAGATGTGCAAATTCAGTTTGCTTTGCTGTTTTGTTGCTTCAAAACAGAATGAATAAGTTTTAATCTATCAAAAACAACGCTTTTTGCTTACTTGACACCGAGACCAATTTTTGACACGGGATTTCCACCACCTTGATTCATTAGTGATAAAAGCATGCCTGAACATTTGTCACCCGGACACACTAATAAAGGTAGTTATGCGAACCAGATGGTTATCGACCATGAGGAGTTAAAGAGCAAAAGAACAACACAAAGCATCCATTTAGCCTCTGGAATCAGGCCAAATTGCCATCATTAGCATAGCCGCCCGTAGTAGTTCAGGAACAAAAAGTTGGAGATGTGGTCCATGCATGAGTTCACTCAAGAAATGGCAGCTAATTGTGCGTGGGTGGATTGTTCATTGGTTTGGCTTTGGTGTTCACAAGTGCTTTTATCGAAGCGCAGCCAGCCGAATTCGTGACAATCACCGAGACCCTTTGAATTTGAGTTTGTAAAGGCTTCAAACGCATACATACACCTTTCAAATTCAACTCACAAACAGCTGGTTGATTGAGGAACCCTATTGTATAGGCCTGTTTTGAAGTCTAAGAAAAGAGACGAAGTTCAACGCTTCATTTGATCTTTTGAAGTGACCTCGCCAAAGAATGGTTGTTTAGACCGGGTTCTAGACAGGACGTTTTTGGATGGTACAGGCCTAGTACAAGTTGAATGTGATTATAGATCAGCCCAAGTGGCTTCCTTGCAATCAGACCCTTGGATGGCAAAGGCAAAAGATGTGAAGATCTAGGCATAGGGTACAGAAGAGAACGAGCATATATGATGCCTATGGAATAAGATCATTGGACAAATTGATGGCTTGTCAGATATGCCACAGCCACAGATGAATCACAAATAGCTGTTCTCGGATTTGAGCCCGAGCGATGGCTTGTGGCATAAATAAGGCCCAAACGCGATGCTTTGAATAGATTCCATGAATACCTCTGATTATGACTGCCTGGTTGCCTTTTGGGAAAAGAACATAATTCTCACTTTTTACTACAACAACCAAGACGGAATCTATTACGGCCTCTTTCATGCGCGTCTTGATGCCATTAATAATGACATATTGGATGGGCTACACCTTGTAATTAAAGGAACACCAACCATTCCAAACTGTCATGATGGTCGTGGACAGATCATCCTTGCCTTTTCAGGCATTGCGGAAGAGACGCATCCTGTCAATGCTGAGATGTTGTACGTAGAGAAGTGGCACTGGTGTCGTTGGTGGTGGTGGTGGTCGTGTTGGTACACAAGGTAAAGTCAGAGGTTCTACATACGCAAAGGGAACCAGTTTCAGGGTTGCCAATCAAACAGGTTATGTTAACCAGCTCTTAACACGGCACTTCATTTCTCTCTTGGGTGATGGCAGTCCTAGTTCATTGTCTACCAAGAAATAGTGACGGAGATTATGAGTCCACTAAAGTGGCTGAGGGTTTAAACACGTTTTGATGCCCATTCACCAGGATCGAGACTCACGTTCAGTCAGAGTCTAGATTGAACGGCTAGGCAAGGCATTTCGGGTTCCGAAAACTTTTTTTTATCCATCTCAAAATACCTGTAAAGTCCTTGATATTCAGAACAAAACGATCGGGAATCTAAATGAGCTCGGTTCGATACGTTTGGAGGAGGCGACTTGAATTCAAAGTTGTTTGAATGTTGCAACTTTTCATTTTAGAGGCATTTCAACACCCCCACCTTATCTTAAAATGCCTCCTCAAAGCAGTTATTGCTTTTCGGGTGGGAAAAGGGCTTGCTAAAATTAAATTTGTGGGCGTTGATGATGTCGCAAAGGTGGTGGGTCAGTTAGATTTAAGGTGGGGTTCAAGAAACTAAGCGCTTCAACAACACGCATTGAATTATAGATGGAATCTCAAATTGTTATTTGATCCCAAAATATTTTATCTTTTAAAAATATCAGAATTTTCAGGCTGCAGCCTAAGTAACTTTTTATTCTAATTTCCTGACACAACATTCGTAGACTTGATACAATCAATACCAATTGGCTCATAATTCAGTTCTTCGAAATACGTTCTTTTGAACATTCGTGACGATCAAGTATCAGATTGAACGCTACCGATTGAATGATCGCCCATTTTCATCTTAGGACCATTCCTAAACGTACGTAAATGGTGTCTGAAAAGTTCATGATGATCAGCATGATCTCCCATCTACAGTATGGTCTTGTTATTAAGCACAACCATTATTGGTAGTTGAGATTGCAGACAAGAAACAAGAAGAACAAGGATTGGTCTAATAATCAAGGTGTCCAATTCTTTCTGACCTCAGTTGTATTCTTCAAAACGCGCAAGATCCGATCCAAAGATAATCTAGAAATCTAAATTGGATGTCACACTCACCGCATTTTGTTCAGCTCCTGCTGAGCCTTCTCCAATGCCTTGTATGCATCATTCAAATCCACGGAATTCTCCTTCAACTCGGATTCC
The DNA here is from genome assembly GCA_010645155.1 of Tigriopus japonicus. Classification (NCBI taxonomy): domain Eukaryota; kingdom Metazoa; phylum Arthropoda; class Copepoda; order Harpacticoida; family Harpacticidae; genus Tigriopus; species Tigriopus japonicus. Next base: position 7,527,580 of record CM021323.1, read on the forward strand.
TTCTCCTGCAACTTGATCGCTGTGTGGCGAAGCTCTTGCTGGGCCGCCTTCAATTCATTTTGGGCCCCTCCCAAGGCCTGACTAGTCTGGTCGAGCTCATCCTCCAGGAGAATTGACTCAGGATTGAACGAATCGGATGAACTGGTTCCCGTGCCAGTGTGGGCAACGGGTGAGATCTTGTTGGAAGTGGAGAGCCGTGGATACCTGATCTGACTCATTTCCTTCAACTCTTTGACCAGGTTCTCCAGCTGCTTCTCGTTTTCATTCATTTGAGAACGGAAGGTGTCATCACTGGCCAGTGGGAGTTGAATTTCTGCTTTGGCCATTTTCCTCAAGAGAACTTGGAGAGCCAAGTTCTGAGCATCTGACAATTGAAGAGATGATCTGAGATCCTCGATGACATCGCGGAGGGTGCGGATCTCTTCTTGCTGATGTAACACCTGCTTCTCCAGGCTCACAACTCTGGCTCCACCACTGCGACTACTTCGCCAACTCTGTCGGGATTTGACTCGTTGGAGGGCAACCCCATTAGAGTGGCAATGGCTGGAACAGCTGGTGCCATGTGACATCGACGACGGGGCTAATGTTGACCCCTGTCTGTTTGTATTGTGGCGCGTGCCATTGGTCCGACTCCTGTCAAACGCTGTCGGTGATGACGGCAATGAAGTCTGATGAACTGGACACGGCTTCGGCTGAATGTTGTTGTTCTGACTGACTCCATTCATCCCGTTTACCATGGGGGCTTTCCCATCGGTGGTGACATTTTCATCGCTCAATTGTCTTTGCAATCGCTTAGAGATTTTGTCTAGCATCTGATATCGCTTGGTTACTCGCACCACTGAGCGCATTAGTCGTCGAGTTCGGGTCTCATTAAGGGTCATATGATGGTGCACTTGACTCCCTCCATTGAGATGGTGACCGTTTCTCTCCTCTATAGCTATGGTTTCAATGGCATCTGGTGATGATGATGATGTTGGAGGTTTCTCTTGTACGGAATGGCTGGGTGACACGGTCACAGGCAAAGCGGTGGAGACCTTACTCAGAGGGTACCCCATGTTTTTTGCCCATTGCTCCAACAAGCACTTCTTAAACTCGTCGATTGTGAAACGCTTCTTTTTGCGCTTCTTCTGTGGCCATAACTCCCAAAATGGTCTGGGACCAATGGTGAACAAAAAATTGGGAGGAGGGTCGATGGAAAAGTTCGATTTCTTTCCGTTGGGGTGACGATACTTGACTTCGTTTAACTTATCAACACGGATGGGTGACATTGGAGAGTTAGCCCGCGGCCGATAAGATGACAACCATTCAATACCACTATTCCGATATGACGCTGGTGGGCTGATCGTGATTTGCAAGACCTCGCACAGTGTCTCGAAATCCTCCTTGGAAATAGTCCCGCAATGATGGTAATCGAGTTGGAGGAACACCTCACTCACGTAGTTATCCAAGTCAGGTGCGAATTGGGCGGCGACGTCCAATTTCTCGTCAAAATGCCTATCCAAAGCAAGCTTTAAAAGCTTCCCTGCTTCGTTGTTGGAATTTCTCGCCTGGAATCGAGAGATCGAGTAGCGTTTGAACTTCTCGCGTTGGAATTTCAGACTATCACTTGATTGAGGTGATGACCTGGGTTTTCTCAAAACCACCTCAGGCGTTGGCGATGATATCGTTCCTGGATCTGAGGTCGTCGCAATGGCCACGAGGGATCTCTGATTGGCATGCTCCGGATCAAAGCTGGGGGTAGGGTCGGGTTTGGTATCTTCAGTCTTGATAGACATGGTGGAATTTGCCTCATCGGTTTTGGTTTGACTTTGCGGACTGTGCCGACTGCTAGCATCGCCTTGTTGAGTATAAGGACTGTGACTGGCCGTACTCCCATGGGTAATTGGACTGGACATGGGAGACATGGTAAGGGTTGGTGAGGTTGAGGATGGTCCAGATTCACAATCCACCGAGGGCGAGGCCTTCGATGGCGTGGGCAGGCCCAATTTGGGATCATCTTCGATCTCGATGGTCACTTCACCAACGCTTCCCGTCCCTCTATTGGATTTTCTTCTGGATTTCCGTCGAAAGAAGGTCAGCTTGTTCTTGAGATCGGATCTAGCCGCCAAACTGCCAGGCTCTGACCGTGCCATGTTCGAGTGCAGTTTGCTTTAGAACGTCGCTTGGCTCGGAATCCTTTCAGATGCATGTCCTTTCACATATCACACGCACGCAACGCCTAGAATTGAAAAGAGAAAAACACATTCAAGATTTTCCGACAACTCTTCAAAGAAGACTCATTTCCTTTTTAGGGAGGGTGGGTGGGGAGGCACAGTTTTGTCTGTTTTTCACCCCTTTGCCTCCCCAATATCGTCCGACATTCCAATCTCTTGTGCTCAAATGTCTCTGAAATGACTTGCCAAGGGCTGGGCAGACTCTTAAGTGCAACGCTCCACTTGTGGTCATTGCATTGGATTGACACGCACATTTCCAGCTTCCCGAATTCTGTCCACTCATTGCTTGTCAAGTCAAGTCAATGGTGGTTTTTGCCAATCCCATTCATTGGAGGCTCTGCTTTTAGACCGATTCCATTATCGCTTTCACCATCGATCCCACTTTTACCTCGTCCTCAATTGTTACATGTTCGCTTGGTAAATGTAAAGATCATCATCTCGAACAACCCGCTCTGCTTCGAAAATGCCAGCCCAGTAAATTCGTCTTGACGCCATGGTGAGAGACGGTTAGAAAAATGGAATTTCCTTTCCAGATTCTCAGCCTGATTTGGACACACGGCCAATGATTTGTTTTTCAAGTCCGTCGAAAGTAAGCTTCTCTCGCTCGATAATCTCCCCGAGGCTAATCGTTGCCAATCTCTATGCGAGAAAATTTACATGCTTCCACCATTGAAATTCATAACCCTTGCCACTTATTCTCGGGGATATATTTGCTTAATGGCACGACGTCTACACGTGTATTGGCATCACTTTTTCCTTGGACTGACCAGGGAGGGGGTCTGGCCATGTGTCTTATTTTCCAACAGCCTGCCAGAGTTTCACTTAACATTCATGGCTTCTTTTTTGGAAAGATATACAAGCTAAGTTTGGGGTTTGCTTTACGATCATTTTTATTGTAAGCTACTTTGATATGTGGTAATAGTACCCATTTTAGCCTCTCAAACGCGCATGAATATGGTTAAGAATGGTTTGAAGGGAGAAATCCTCCCCAGCACTTCAACTTCCATATTTAGCATCATTGGCCATCGTTTTTATCTTTCTCCCCTAGTCACCCCGCCAACAATAGGATTAAAGTAATTTCATATTTTATGTTATTGGCTCTTCCAGGAAGGCTTAAGCGGCAAACGATAATTTTCAAGTCTGCCTTAGCTTCTCTTTTATGAGCGAATTAACGCCCCAAGCTTTGGCTGGTTGTCAATAATCCGGGTCAAGTCTTCAGAAAGGACGTGCTTTTCAAATGGGGAAAAAACCATGTGTCGGCCCACGATACATCAGATGCTTGTGTCCTGGAAAGATTTAGTATTGAAGCTCTTGACTTGGAAGGGTACATGCTCCCTCTGTTCAGCCCTCTTTTACAGTTCTCTTTGTTGTTATTGCACCTTTGTTGAACGTCCCAGACAGACGGACGACTGAGCTACTAGTGACTAGCCGATCTTGGCAGACAGAGGGACTGGTCAAAGGATTAAGAATTCAATCTTAGAGCCATCCTGAGAGAAGGGGGTCTTTGTGTGTGAAAAATGCATTGGCTGCAAAGCTAACAAACGCATTCTGGCGTTGAAGGATCTTTCCAAGCAAGCCAGCATCATCTTGAGGGCATTGTCAATTATCCTTGCTTGACCGACTTAATGGGGGGTTTTCTCGGACTTATTTGGCTGAAATCTATTTTGGCGGCTCCGGCCATTTCACTTCAGTATATATATACAGGGTGGTGCAAAAAAAACGGGCTTATGGCTGTGCAAGAGGTAATCCCAACTGCATTTTACGAGCACCGGGGATAGAAGCTCATCAAAGAGAGTTATAAACCATTCAATTATTTCATTGGCTCTGCCTCATTATGTGCTTCCATGTCGGTTTCTCTGAGAGTCAGTGCGAAAATGGCGCCGAGCTAGTCTCTCCTTTGACCTCAAAGTTATGACTTCTAAAATTATTCAGGGCCCATAAACTAGACTCCATCCTAACAACAACCCAATCGTAAATCGTATGTGCTGATTAGGGGCCCATCGACAAACCTCTTGGAAATTCAATTAAGTATGTACAACTTTGTCTTGAAAACGTGCACTTGCCATTGTTACCGCAATTCTGGTACGTTTTGAAAGTATTCTCTGCATGTGTAGTTTTGAGATTTGGCGTCGGTCGTCTCTTTGCATCCCCACCGAGAACCCAAACGACAATGTTTTCCTGTGGACAAGCACTCTTTCGTCAGTAGACTGACTTACAAATGAACCCATAAAACAGGAATATGGCCCAGACAATCCCAACTTGATCTCCAGAAACCACCCCGAAGATATAAAGCGCCATGACACTTGTAGTGGGAAGTGTTATACATTTAGACCTTATCAATTTCAAACCCTTACGGCATTTCCCAATCCATTCTTGTTTTTCCTATAAGCTAAATTGTTCCTAAGGTAAAAGTTTGGTAGAACAAATCATTCGTATGTTTTCAAATTGATAAAGCGCTTTAAAAAAAACTCTTCGTTCTGACGTGCTGCGTCGCCATTGTATTCTAATTTGTAACGTCATTCCTTACATCACTGAAGTCAAAAGGGTCACATTAAAGTGAAAAACTCTGACCCTTCCTTAGACTTGATTTAATGGTCTGTGAACTAATGGTCTGGAAATTTCCAAAACACCCACCTGACTACCACGAAACATCTCACCCCTTCTTTCAATCAAGATCTCAAATCCGTTGGACCCCAATTAAAGCGGGGAGCGTTTGACTTTACTTATGAGGGGTTTGATTACTCTCCTTGGGTGGTTGAACGCCGCAGAATCGATACTTTTTGCTCCCCAAGTTTTTTGCAATGGAAGTTCCTTAATCGGATCAACATGACTCTTATAAGTAAGTCTGGCAAAAATGATTCTGGAGCACCAGCCAATAGACTAGTACTGGGATGACTTATTTCTTGGAGGTGAATGACGATTAGGCACTCGCAGCTCAACCTTGACAGACGTGTAGAATTTTTTGCACCTCGAGAAACTCGATCCTTAGCGACTAGGCTTTAAGATCTTCTGTTCCCTTTGTTTCTTGTTCTCACCCTCAACTTGATATGACGAGCAAATTGCGAGTAACATAAGTGTAGAGTCGACCTTTGTGCGCTTATAAATATTCACTCGTTGAAATACCATTTGATGACATTCTGTAATTTACGGGGCCCGCCAGTGGGTTGAAAATAGTCGAGGATGATGTTTAGATTCTAATCAAGGCCTTGGTATCAATCTTTGTTGATTCAGACCTCGCTGATTAATGCATTTCTTAACCGGGAAGGGGCTCGACAGGATCTTGACGTTGATTTAAAGCTCCCGGAAAACGAGATAAAAGATTGCGTCCAATCCAATTTCACTTAGGCTCTTTTTTAGGACCATTCAAGGTTTGGTTCCCAGTCTCCAAAGTTGTTCCTATTTGGTTTGACGGAATATAAACCCATTGATAATGAACTAGCCAAATCCTTTGATTCGTAAAGGCACCATGAAGTTTCAACTCACGAAAATCCAGCGCATTACTTTTGCAAACGCTCAAACGGAGATTCATTCCATCAGCTTTGTTAAATTCGATCGTTCACCATTCTAAGATTGGATGCCTGCGATACCAGTCCATCTTGTCGTAAATACAAGAGTCAATTGACTTTGAATGAGCCTCTTTAAAGCACTTGTTGCTTCTTCGTTTCGTCGTTGCCTTTGTCAAAATGCTGCTTTTGACTGAGTGCTTGCTTGACTTGTCTAGGACTCGAACTTCATTGGCAAATGCAAATTTTTGGTCCTGGCCTATTGTAAAACAAGCCAATTCGGGATTGGAAGTGTTGTAAAACCTCCTTGGGGAATGTGAACATCAAGGTAATGATGAAATCCGATCGATCAACTGTTCAGCTTCGTTAGTAGTGATCTTATGAGAACACGTGAAGCGGGCTTTCTTTTCTCAGTTGAAGTTAAGTCATCCGATTTGAACGCCTGTGTTTCTTCGAGAAAAATATCCCGGATCAGGATTGTGTGCTAATTCGTTGTGGAGCTTGAATTTCAATCTTCAAGGTTGATTTGGAGAGCACCTGATCCTTGAAATTACTCATTGAGCCCGCATCAGGGAAAAAATGCTGGAAATGCACATGAAAAACAAGGATTCCTGTCAAAACAAGATCGCTAACTTTTTTCGACTCATCTCGGCTTTCAACAATCTGTGTTAGACCTGATGAAAAGATTCTTTTTCCCTAAATCATCCACTTTGGCGCCTTCTTTTCACCCCATGAAAAGTCGAAAAGAAGATTGGGGCCAATAAATTGTGAAATGTTTGACTTTTAGCCTTGTCTGCCATCCAACAGATAAAGATTGAAGCTTTCACGGGAGCAAAACACCCTCGTCGACTATTCGAAAAATTGGTATAACCAAATCTTTGTCCAGCCAGCTCACTCAAACCCATCATACGTACATTTATGCTTGAATAGAAGCCTCAAAGTGTGCCTCCCAATAACGATAAAAATGTTCACGAGATAAAATACAACGGATTTCAGTCCAGTTTATCAACATGGCACTCGCATTCTAAAAGCCAATTCGAGTCTCGGTAAACAACAAAGCTCTGTTAATTCTGAGTATTGATTCGGCAAATCTACGATATAATCCGAAGTCTGTTTGAAAGCGGGTTGTAAACCTGAATAGATAAACCCGACTGAAGTTCAAGTGGCTGGCTACAAAGAGCTCTAATGTGAAGCAAATGCAAGCAAGTGCTTGAATAATTTCGTCGTCTAAAGTTTCAAACCTGTCGCTCTGCGTGTTCATAGGCCAAGTGATAAAGACCCGAAGCCTTATTTTGTCCCCTCTACAACAACTGATTTGAAGTCTCTTGCCATTCATCATCAAACCAGACAGTCCTGAGACTTCAGCTCTAAGCACACCAAAATCAATCGTTAAGGGGGACTCTATTGAAGTGACACATATGCACATCGCACACGTATGCACTATAGTATGCATACACATACACCGTATGAGTGTGACACGATCTCATGACAAGACCTGAGCTTGTCGTTCAAGTTGAAGTCGAAAATCTGGTCGAGCGTGTATTCACCACACATCAAAGCACTGACTCCTAGATTGGCATCAATTCGTTTCGTGATTAGAATTTTTCATTTTTGCCCAATCACGACCTTGCCAAAAGAGGAATCGGCACAATTATGCCCAACTCGGAATTCGTCATTCGTCACACCTCAAACACTGGAATGCCCTTCAGTCTTACCTCACACGGGAAGAAGACGAAATCAATTCCTCGGAATCTTAGTCTTCATAAACAACCACCGTCACACACTCTGAACACATTTCGGATATATTCCTACTTCTGCTACTCACTTTTTAAAGATCAGTCACCGAGCACAACAATCATCGAGAAGCCTCGACCAACTTTGACACGGGGTCCGATCGAGGCAATGGCTCACTTCGAACTGAACATCAAAACATTTGAGCGATTTGAGCTTCCAGACTTCGTTTTGGGCGCGCGTCCTCGAACTCGGAATCCCCGATGGATTGCTCGTTCACTTCTCTTTTGCTCTTTGTACATACAGCACACTCACCTCAGAAGAGGGTTCCGTAGACTCGTTGACGTTTGCTTCCATGTTGTGTACCCGACTACTGACTGAGGCAATGGGATTAGTGGGACGTCGGGAGGGTTTACTATTTGAATATTACAGTGCTTGACGATTGTAAAGTCATCACCAGTCGGGGAAATGCTTCGTTCCTTTCTCGTCAGCTTAGAAATTATGGAATGCTTAAGGAACCGACCAGATTTGGGTCTAAATCCCGCGAGGGATGGGGAACGGACACGATTCTCGGGCTAATCTGGGAGGATCAGTGCTATTTTTGTTGGCAGATCTGACATTTTTGCGTCTGGTGGGGGATATACCTTCTGGTGAAAGAGTACATAGTAGCACATCTATCTATCGATGGATGGATGGATGAGCTATTACAATCCTTGTCCAACCCGTATTTCATTGACGCCTCACTTCCATGCTTGCATCCAGCAGGGAAGAATCATTGAATGAATAATCAGGGTCACCCTTGACTTCATTCATGGGGAGAGAAAGAGCTTCTAGCTTCCATCCATCCATCCTCGAATGTGATGATGAGATTTCCCGCATTTGAATTTTTAGATGACGTTGATGGTCGATCTGCGTGATGGTGTTTGTTCACTGCACACAATTTCAAAGTCAACACTCATGGCGTGGATATGAAAACGTCACCATTGACAGAAAAATGATGTTGACTCGAGGTTTGTTCTGGGGATTATTATTTGAACAAGTTGGTCATAATTTCAATTCACGATCGATAAGGACACTGATTATTGACTTTCTCAGGAATCAGAATCATGGACCAGCATCTTTAGTTTCTCGATGAAACGATCACGATGTCGCAAAATATTCACCAATTCGGTTCGGCTCAAACCTTCGTAGAAATCTGGTTCTCTCATGGTGTTCCTTCTGGGATCTAAAACTCGAACGAAAAACTCTCCAACAACGATGACCGTACTTATGAGACATCCAATGAGAAACAAAAGGAAAGCCGTGAAACAATTCTCGAACCCCAAGGGTGCACCACTTAAATCCTGACATTGTTGGCCAGCCACGTTCAGATATTTCTCCACCACCTGATTCATACTTCCACGTTCCAACATGCGCTAAAATGCAAAATGGAAATCAATCTTTCTCCCTCTTGAATCAAAACATAATCAAGGTAGAAACGTTGAAATGCAAGACACGTCACGGAAATATTAAAATGGGGATAAAAGCTTTACAAAAGATAAGTTATCCAATAAATTTAGGCATTATTTAAAATCCGTGTTGACCAACATTTTTTTTATTTTGGGCCCTTAAAATTTAGTGGAAATAACCTGAAAGTCAATCCCTTTTTTGGGGGAAAAATTTCCCTTGCTTTTACAGTCATTTTATTGAATGATTTAATTTTTGGCGATGTATTATTGCAGCTATTTCAGAACTCATTTTCTTTTTGGCAGTGGATGTGAATTTCCAATAATGAGTGATCTAGAAAATTATTCTCTATGCTTTCCAGTTCTTTGCAAATGGCGAAAAACCATACCTTATGGAACTTAAAAGGAAATACCGACAAAGACCAATTGAACCATTGAGCTTTGGCAGATTTGGGGTGATTTACAGTGCATGAATTAAAAAAAGGGAAGAACATGATCAAATTGCATTGACTGACTAAAATAGAAACGAGTTATCGCTTTGATCCTCGCAAAGTATCCGTCGTTATTCATAGTTTCGAGGATCGAAATCATATCCAGCCATTATTACGCTACTTCTCACCTTAAAGTTAGGTTGATAGAACACTCCTCTTACCTTGAGGTGAAAATTGAAAATGGGGAGAAAAGGAGAGTTCTTTTGGAAGCCATAAGCAAACACTTTTTGGTCGTAAATTTCGGGAACATCTATGATTTTGCAACGCCGATAAGCGTCATATGTTCGGCTGGAATAAAAGTTGTCATATAACACATAGTCCGGATCATTGGCAACCAAATCCGTGAGCTCGTTCCGATCTTTGGGATATTCGGCCAAATAGTCCTTGATCCTCGTGTTCCACGCCTCTTGGACCAGTGGATCCAAACTATACCGAAAATCATCAACATACGCTGACCCCGGTTTGATCAAGATCCTATCATAAATCTCCATTATTGGTGGTGTACACTACAAAAAGGACATGCTTTACTTTTTATTCGTCTGCGAGAGGAGCTCCTCCAAGTTGTTGAATGGGAGTGCAGGAATACGAACTGCCAAATAGGATATGATCATGGCCTCCCAATGCCAAAAGATGACCGTTCCACCAAACAAGATGCCGAGAAACACAATTCGGTTCCTGGCTTGATTTGGGGTGACACTCCAACCTCTGGCAAACGTAAGGGTGCTTAAAACAAAGACAAATGCTTTCCACAGAGTGAATTCTTGGCGCTCCACTTCTTTGGAAGTGTAAGGCATGAACGCCAAAAAGGTCAGGAATGGAGGAAATATAAGAGTGAGAAGGCCAACAGTGAGCCAAACATTGAACGTGAGGGGCTCCACGTAAGCAAACCAATTGAACGAGTCCCGAGGATTCTGCACGAAGTAACGATGATGAAATTGGGCGATCGGTAGGGCAAAATCCACCACCTCACTCCGAAGTTTGGTACGAGTAAAGGAAATGGGAGCAAAGTCAATCTCTTCTCGTTGTATTTGACCAATTACCCCGGTCCAAGATCCATCTGGGTTCTATGTTGAATAAGGAGCTCAAACTTGCATCAAAAGGAAATTCAGATTGTCGAGGTTGGGTTGAATCCAGTCAGAATGTACCGACTTACCTTTATTCCCCATTCTTCTCGTGGGGAAGGCAGATTTATAACATGAGTAAAGTTCATAATGTCCTCAAGGCTATAAAAGATGTCCAAATACATTCCTGATAGTTCAACCTCTCCGTTAGGTTTCTCCGCCACCTTCACGTAAGGTGTGGATGAAGCCCCCGAGATCTTGAATTCTATTCCTTGAAGATCTCCACGTCGATCCCATTTCTCCATTGTTGAGGCGTTGAACCCTTTGTTGGTCCAAGATCCAAAGTATAAAATGATGGGATCCATTGCTCCTTGAAGTTTATAGGCCTCATGAACTTGTATTGTCGAGTTTGATTGAACGTAAAAGGCAAAGAAATCGTCGTCAAGGTCCAAAGGCAGATCTGACACATAACTTTCCAGGTCTTCTCGATTTGGAATTTGGACCAACCAGAAATCCCTCTTTAATTTTGATGCCATTCGATTCAAAAGGCTAGATTTGGTGGTTAAGTTATTCAGGGCAACATTTAAAGTCTTTGCCACGGATTTTTCATGAAGATTGGGATAAAACCGCGCTTGATAAAGTGATTTCAGGTTCGAGTCCTTCAGGAGTTGTTGGATCAACGGAATTGGATTATCTTGTTCACCCACAAACGAGAAATAGCCGATAGAATGACGATTGCAAAAGTCGTGTAGAAATCTTGCCAAATCCGATTGTCCCAGTGAGAGGTTCAATTGCATAAATAACATGGCCATCATCCAAAGGCTCTCGCAGACCCCCATTCTGTCAAACTACAAGTGCTTCAATTGTTTTTATTTGGACCCGTGACATCATTCATTTGACAGTATTCCACTCATTCACGCGTAATGATTGTCAGCTATAATCAATGCGCAACTTGGTTAGTGACCACTTTTTTATTTCCATCTTAGAAACATACCAACTTTGAAGTTCCATTCTACCTTAGGTTGACGAATTATCTCTACATTCGTAAGTAATGGTTGGCAGGAAAACAGACTGCTTAGTTTGTTATGAAGTCTTCTATCATGCTTTTTCTTTCAATGTTGTTGGGGTCATCAATCATTTCGTTCCCCAATAGTACGGCAAATTTGCCATAATTGCAGGATAATACGGCCCTCTGACAACAGTTTCCTTATTGCCTTTGCACTTGAATGACAATCCAATATCTATCTTGTTGTAGATATCAAGCATAATATTAATCAGTTCATTGCTTTATTCTCCACTTAGTGCCCAACATTTTCTATTCAACAATGTAAGAAGAAAAAAACAGCCCGAACAATCGGTCCTTTTCACTTCGAAAACTTTTTATTTCATTAAGAAAGCAGACTATCACGCTTTGTAACACTGTACAAATCAGTTTCTCGATCGTCTTCCAATCTCGCATTTGAGCTGAAATCCCATGCAGAGAAATAACATTCAAGACAAACAATGAACATTTAATATCGTAGAGCGGCGAATGGATTTGGGCAAAGGGTAGGTACGTAGGCCTGCGGTGGGATTTGAATTTATGGGCCGAGAGGGCAGGAAGGTTTTCAATGAGGGCAATACTTGGCTGGGATGGGGTTTAAAACTATTTTTTTCTTTAGATTTAATGCATCAATAACAGTGATTTGATGGAGCAAAAGGGTTTGTTGAAAGCAGGGTATGAGTTAAAACAACGGGGGTTGTGTATTGCACGAGTTGACTTTTTGAACACCATGAATTGATCGACAGGGGAAGGACTATCTTTGTTTCTGTACAATATCGGTTCCATTGATTCACTGTGGATGTCGAACATAGACTGAAAACTTAAATCTAGAGCAAAAATCAGAGGAAAAACGAAGCGAAAAATGTGAAAGGAGTTAGCTTTGAACTTGATTTTAAGATGGTGGAGGGGATGTTGTCAGCTGTTGAGGCAAGATGGCGGCCGGAAAGGGAGAAAAAACGACTGGCGCCGGCGCCGGGAAATTCAAGTTTGTAAGACTTGATTGGGGATAATGGTTATTGTTTGTGTTGGGTGTCAACACCCGGAAGAACAATGAATGGATGGTCGGATCGTAAGGCGGATTTCTGAATGTATCTTCGGGAGAATTGATCGTTCCTGGAGAGGAATCCAAGTCTCAGGAACGGGAAGATGGTCTTCCACCTCTATTCTGAGTCAGACTCCAATTGTGTTCAACTCTTTAACGGAATGATTCCGCTCGCTTAAAGCTTCTTCTTGATCGAGTCAGGAATACCACTAACTGGAACGTAAATTGTGATATGAGAATCTGTTCCACTGGATTTTTTTTTAGAAGCTTATACACATATACTGACGGGAACGATAAATAAAGAAAGCGTTATTCACGACGAAATACAATGCTTCATGACAAGTTGTTTGACCACATTCTAATAGATTCAACAGATAAGCATTTATCTAAAATCATTAAGATTCATTTTTTCAACTGAATACCCAATTTGCCAAACATTATCCAAAGAACACGATTTCAGCCCTGCATTAGGAATATTTCCGATTATTTTAGACAATTGTATGAAAGTATTACTAACTTTAAAACTCGTTGGCGAGAAATTTTATCGTACACCACCCATGTTATGAATTTAAAGCCGAATAACTTCCAAGGATTTTAAAATTGTTAACTTTAAAAAATCTGATATCACCACCATCCATGGGGACAGGCATTCGAAATGAATATTTCAACTCGTTTTAGGACAGTCAGAAAGATAAATGTTTATGAAAGATAACAAATAAGGCCAAGCAAGCCTCGGGTTCAAAAGAAACGCAACTTGAAGGTGCTGGTTTAGTTATTTATATTTTATTACCGGTTGCTTTAAATTAATCGCTTTGCAGATAATTATGACGGTAGAAATCTAATTAATTTTATTTTTTTATTGTGTTTTGAAAATTAATATTACGTTGGTTTTAGGGCCCAACAGTAAACAAGAAATAACAATTAAATTCGTTGCCCTCCACAATAGCCTATTCTTTTATTCAATTTTTAATAAAGAATGGAAGCTTGTCTTTCCGGAGAATACTACATTATACTATTTGAAAGACTGAAGATACGAGAAGTGAAGACTTAAAGGCTTCCATGGAGCAACATCTACGTCACATGGAGAGTGAAACATATACGTACGTACATACAAGTACATGTACGTAAACCATCCGTGGTTCAAATGACATAAAATCTATTTATCAAACGGACGAACAATGGACCAAGAACTTGGCATTAACTTTTATTATCATCCCCCGGCTTTTCTTCACGACGAGCGTCTTGAGCTCCAAGTTGAGAAGATTGTTTCAACGTTTGGAAAATTGAACTCTTTCGCCCTTCTCATGTTCTGCCACTTTCTAGGCATATTAAAAATACCCAAGGAATTTTAGTCCTCTACACGTAGACTCCCAACCCAATTTCAAATAGAAAATGAGTCAATTTTTTTTCATTTTATTAGTGCAATGACATCTGAATACAAGATAACTTGGGAAAACGGTGCACACTTGGTGCACCACCTAAACTCAGGCAATGAAACTACAACTCGGTATGTTTTGTCTGCAAATGCATTTTACGCTTGTTAGGTCATTATATAGCTAAATTTTTGGTTAAACATTTTCTCCATAACAGCCAACTTTTTACATATTAAATAACTTTTAAGTGTCATCTAAGAAGTCTGAAAGCCTAAATAAGGCTCACTTTAGTGGAAGTCAACGGATGAAGACTGTTTGAAATTTCCCCAAACACAAAACATGACTTGACATTAACTTAAAAAATAAAAAAAACGATAACAAAAAAATGACATCTATGACTTTTCTCGTCCAAAGAGCAGATTTGAGAGATATTGTAAGGAAAGTTCCGATTAACTGGCTGAGGCCGAACGCTGCTTGAATTGAACTGGTTTTCCTTCATGAAACCAGTTTTGCGTTGGCTCGTACTTACAAAATAACTTTTACAGTTCGACCGTAAATTTATCAATGAACTAGCTAAATTGAACGCAACACCTACGTTATTTCGTAAAATTTAGTTATATAGTTGTTACTTCCAAGGTAGGACGTTTCAATAACTTACCTCTGGTTCCCAGTAATGACAAGTATTTATTAACCAATTTATGGCATTGAATAGTGAAAACTTGTTCTGGCGTGATGGGCAACCATTTATGTCAATACAGTTGGAGGCTAAATCCCAAAGGATTTATTCATTATATTTTTAACTTTAAACCAATCTTCTGAAAGAGCTCAGAATTAATTGAATTTTCGATGCTTCACACACTTTTTCTTACAAATAAAATGGCCAGGTTCAAAATATAGTGGTTTGTTTCCTTTCAAATAATTTTGTAAAAAATTGGTGTCGAGTAGTCGGTATGCATGTTATTTAAAGAACATTATTTATACCCTCAGAGCAAATTTAATCACGCATCTTAACGAAACACGGATCGTTTTTCCACAATTCAAATACACTAGATCATAGAAACGTGCATGCACACACTTCCAAATGATCAACCAAAATAAGGGACAGGGCAAATCCAAGTATGTACATGATTTAAGTTAGAGGACTTGACAAACACTCGCCCTTGGTTCGTGATAAAATGGGTATACTCGATAAAAATGGGCGTACTCACTCGGCATCATGGCAGTTATCAGTCTAAACAGAGTGCAAATGGTCAAAAGTGATGCTCGCCCAAATCCAAATCCACAAACAGTGCGTGTCAGAAATTCACAATGGTAGTAGAAGTCGTGATAAAAGTAGAAGTAGTAGAAGTAATGCAATTTGCACGATCGTCTCCGAGTCTAGTCCGAGTGGTGATTTCGGAATTTCTGTTTCTGTTTCTCAGGCAAGCCCCAAAGTTCGACTGAAACAAAAATCAAATCAGTCTAGGGTCCAACCGATGACTGACTGATCCAACACTCAGAGCCAAATAAAAGAAGTAAATCGAGAGATCCAATGATTTAAATCGAATAGTTCAACACTCACCTGCACACGAGATGTTATGAGGTAGAGAGAGATTGGGCATCACGAGCAACCGAATAACACAGACCAGATATCTCAAGAAGGGTGGGAGTTTAGAGAACGTAGGCGTGTCCTTTAAGCATCGATATCAAGACGAACGAATCCCTTTGAGGGACTTTAAATGTTTCATGAGGTTTCTTTTTGAGGATGGTTAATACAAACTTGACATGTTAGCCAGACACCAAAAGAGCTTGGAACAAGGATGGATGACGAAATCTTGGTATTAAAACACGACAAACGGTTGAAAACCACAAAACTTTATTGGTTGTTACATTAGCATTTTCTTCTTGTTGTAATCGTAATAGCAATAGTAGCAGAAACAATGAATTGTATCCATTTTCATCGTTGTGGTGGTACAAGGATTGTAATATGGGAGATGTGATAATGAGGAGGATAATGAAGGAGTTGATGAATGGGAGGAAAACAACAGACAAAAATCAATTCAAAACGGCAGATTTTGTCGAGAATCATCAGCTTTGAATACCGCTTGGCACATATGAAACAAACGAAAAAAGATCTCGCTCGAAAGTGAAACAAAAGGCGACAAATGATAAGTTGATTTCATAACAGAGGCCTTGGGAAATTGGGGAATCTTCTTCAAGTTGTGTTAAATTCAACTTGGGGTAGCCTTTAAAAAAGCAAGGCCACATTCAAATTAGGGCATTGCTAGTTCATTTCTTTTTTTTCTAAGAGTTATTACTGAATCTAAAGAAGAGCCCTTCCAAATGGTTGGTTTGGACTTCTCATTGGAAGAGGCCCCCTCTTCATTTAGTGCGTAGATAGAGGAAAGTAGTACGGTATTGTATTTAGCATATGAATGTGAGGAGAATCGTGTAAAAATCCTAAATGCGCGAAGAGTTCGATTGTTGCAATAATAATAATGGCTAATAATAACAGTTCCTTCCTTTCTTTCTGTTTTTGTTTTTCTTTGAGGTCGAGGAGAGGTTTGTTCGCTAACTTTTACCGTGCCAAAATGCTCAACTCGTGAAGATACCATCCGTAACCATACGCCACAAACACGGCAAGAATGGCAAATAACTCTCCCCATTTGATTTTCATTCCGCGCTTACCGTCCGTGTAGTTTCGAGCAACGAACTTTAGCAATTCATCCAGAAGAATGACAGGAAGCGAGAACTTCATCACAGTGATCCATTGTTCGAAGGACAGCGGCGTGATTTGGAACACGGTCTGTAAAAAGAAAGCAAATCGAGGAAAATTAATCACCGTCTCGCGTATAAGCACTTCTCCCATGGGAAAGGTCAACAATAATCTCTAGTCAGTCAACTTACGGCCAAAACATCAACATAGAGGATCATGAAGTGGAGAGAGAAGGACAAAGCCATGGCAGCCAGCAAGATGGGGTTGATCCATGGAGGCATCACCATGAGAGATTGATTTTCTGACAACGAGTTGATTGCGTTAGCCATCTCAATGGTGACCAAAATGGACAGGGCCATGGTCATGGGCTCGGGTGCTTGGAAAATGTCGCAAGATATCCCCTTGAACTTCTCAGGCTCGACCGTGCATTGCATGAAGTGTGACAGTTGATAGTACGACATTTGGGGCCCAGTCGGATCCATCAAGAACCAATAAGCAGCTCCACCCACGGTAGCCATACCTACATACAGACCGATGGCCATATAGCGGAAGAACAACCAGGGAGTGATGAGAGTCTCTTCAGAGGATCGTGGGGGTTTGGTCATGATGTCCAAATCCGGGGGATTGAAACCCAGAGCAGTAGCGGGCAGACCGTCAGTCACAAGATTGACCCAGAGCAATTGCACGGGAATGAGGGCTTCGGGCAGACCGAGAGCAGCAGTCAAGAAGATGGACACGACCTCGCCGATGTTGGAGGAGATGAGGTAACGGATAAATTGCTTCATGTTGTTGTAGATGGCACGACCCTCTTCAACGGCAGCCACAATGGAGGCAAAGTTGTCGTCGGCCAACACCATCTCGGAAGCAGATTTGGCCACAGCCGTGCCAGATCCCATAGCAATACCGATTTCGGCTTTCTTCAAAGCGGGAGCGTCGTTCACACCGTCACCAGTCATGGCCGAGACCTCCTTCATGGATTGAAGATACTCGATGATCTTGGACTTGTGGAAGGGCTCGACACGGGCAAACATTTTGGCCTTGGAGACAGCCTTGCGTTGTTCGGGGATGGACAGAGCATCGAATTCGCGACCGGAGAAGGCCAGACCTTCGGTATTTTCGTCCTCACCGAAGATACCAATTCTGCGGCAGATGGCTTCGGCGGTGTTCTTGTTGTCGCCAGTGATCATGATGACGCGAATTCCGGCCTCGCGACACAATTGAATCGATGAAGTCACTTCCATTCTCGGAGGGTCCAACATGCCCACAACACCCACGAAGGTGAGGTTGGCTTCATAGCGAACGAACTTGGTGGCATCGGCCATATCCATGTCCTTGGGGTTAATTGGGTTATCACCAGTGGCCAAGGCCAAGCATCGAAGAGTGTCACGGCCAGTGCCATAAGCCACAGCTCGCTCCATGATCTTTTGACGGATCTCACGGGTCATTTCACGTTTCTCAGTGCCCACACGATAATGAGAGCAACGGTCCAAAACGCCCTCGGGAGCTCCCTTGACAAACAATTTGGGTCCAGATCCAATTCGAGTCGGCTTCTTGGGGGTACAATATGAGGACATCGATTTGCGGTCTCGGGAGAACTCCAAGGTGAACTCTTTGTTCCATTTGCTTTCCATGTCCTTGCGGACAGCCTTGGCAGAGTCGAGACGACCTCCTGTTTTGGAAACACCGTAAGGATTAATTTTCTCGGCCAGAACGATCAGGGCAGTTTCGGTGGCCTCTCCCACTTTTTCAAAGGCGTTCTTGTAGTCATTGAAGTCAATGGCCGAGTCGTTGCACATGATGGAGATGGTGGTGAGTTCTTCCAAGGACACAAAGTCTTGACCCTTGACCTTTCGGCCACCTTGGAAGATTTCTCCGATGGGTTCGTAGGTGGAGCCGGAGATCTCGAATTCCTCAAAGCTGTTGTCTCCCTTGAAGGTGAACATCTTGCAAACGGACATCATGTTAGTGGTCAAAGTGCCCGTCTTGTCAGAGCAAATAACCGAGGTACAACCCAGAGTCTCCACCGAGGGCAACGATCGGACGATTGCGTTTTTCTTGGCCATTCGTCGAGTTCCCAAAGCCAGACAAGTGGTAATGACAGCGGGCAAACCTTCGGGGATGGCAGCTACGGCTAAGGCCACGGCAATTTTGAAGTAGTAGATGGCTCCCTTCATCCATGATCCACCATGAGCAGGGTCGTTGAAATGTCCAATGTTGATGGCCCACACGGCAATGCAAATCAGAGTGATCACTTTGGACAATTGTTCGCCGAATTCGTCCAACTTTTGTTGCAAGGGAGTTCGGATCTCCTCAGTCTGGGTCATTTCCGTTCGGATGCGGCCAATGGCGGTGTTCAAACCGGTGCCAATAACGATACCAACAGCTTTCCCAGCAGCCACATTGGTGCCAGAAAACACGAGGTTCTTCTTGTCTTGATTGACGGCTTTGGGGTCGGGCACGGGATCGGTATGTTTGATAACGGACACGGACTCTCCGGTCAGAATGGACTGATCGATTCTCAAGGTGGTTGAGAGGATATTGATGAGGCGAAGATCAGCGGGAGCCTTGTCACCCACTAAAAAAACAAAGCAAAGCAATTCATTAATCATGATCAAACTCCAATAGATTTTAAGGCTTAAGTTACCAGAGATTTCGACAATGTCCCCGGGTACGATATCACGGGCACGGATCTTCTGCACGCCATCTTTGTCGGATCGGATGACCTTGCCCATTTCGGGTTCATATTCTTTGAGCGCTTCAATAGCCGATTCGGCATTTCGTTCCTACAAATCAAACGCATTTTAATCATCACTTCTGGCCAAAGTGTTACGCCTCATCGATTTTGAATGGGCTCTAGTCACTGAATCCATATACACACACTCACACACGGCTTTCGTGAGGGCCAAGATGAGTGGATGCTAAGAGAAATGATCGGGCTTGTCAAAATATATAATTTCGACGAGCTCTTCGTTTATCCTTTCTGCAAATCTGTTGGCTCCTCAATTTTGACAACGAGGAGAAAGGTAAACGAAATGGAAAAGAGAGCACCGGGCCACATCGAGTGGAAATCGGTGGTCATTTTGTCCATTTGGCCATGGGCCAAGAATTCAAATTCAAGCATTCAAGAATCCTCGAATCGCCCCGGCATCCCAGTTCCCACCCAAAAAAAAAATCAGAGACACCCCAATTTCACTCACCTGCCACACCCCCACAATCGCATTGGCGATCAAGATGAGCAAAATCACGAAAGGCTCCACAAAGGCCGTGATACTGTCCTCGTCATCCTCAAAGAAGGCTAACACCTACAAAGAAGGCGAGCATCCATTTCAAAATCATCCCCTTACTGTTAGTTACCCTCACGATAAAACCCCACTTACAAATGAAATAATGGCGGCGAGGAGCAAGATTTTGACTAGGAGATCATCGAACTGTTCCAGGATTAATCGCCAGATGGATTTACCGTCTTCAGCGGGCAATTCTACAAAGAGAAAAATCCAAAGAAATTCAAGACCCTTACTTATTCTCGGCTTCTTTCCCCTGCCTTACCATTGTATCCGTATTTCTCGAGGTTCTTGTCCACTTGTTCTTTGGTCAAGCCTCGCTCAATTTTGACTTGAAATTGATCGCAGCACTCCTCCCAGGAGCACATAAAAGCGTCCTCCATGATGAGAAAAGCCCTTGGCGATGCCTACTCTGACTTCCTTGGACGAGGCCCCTCAAGACCAACACCCTAAAAGGCTCGAAATCGACCCCGGGGAATCAATCAATCAGTCTGAAATCCAATAAAATCACCAGTTATATTTAAATCAGCCTTTGACAATCTTTGACCTCGTGTCATTCGATGTCAAAGATTACCTACAAAGCTAGTATCTGCGCATATCTTGAAAGAAAACGGAGTAAATACCTTTGAGGGGGCTGAGTCTGAGAGGGAAATGGGCGTGGAACAAGGGGGCGGTAGGGGGTGGAGGAGGAACCAGGGGCGGAGAAAACACGCACGACTTCCACTGAGTTCACTACTACCACAACTACGGCCTATTCAGCTACTACTACGAGGATCACTACGAAGCTGCTCTTCTTACCACGGCAAAGGGCAGAGAGAGAGCGGACGAGAGGCGACTGCTATTCTTAGACGGAAACAACGCGTCCATGCAGTCATTCGGCGGAGAAAATCATGGCCTGATGTTGACCCAGGCCGATTTGTTCATGAAAATACGGTATGAAATAATTCCCTCATTTTCAAGACAATTTTGCGCATTGAATAGGAATAGAATGAGGCTTTTTAGAAAAATTGAGAGTATACAGTTGAAATCATGTGTCTATGGTAAGATGGGCTAATGTTTGTTAGGCATATTATGGTCACCCTGGCTGACAACACGAATAGAAACAGCTGGAACAAGCGGGGAGCGGGCGGGCGCTCCCTCGACGACGTCACTTCTCGTTTTGGACCCGGTCCGACGGTTGAGGGTAGCAGGTGGATGGAAAAATCGGAGGCTTTAAAAACCGGTGAGATGACGTTCGGGCAGGCCAGTTGCGGGCTGGCCCTGGGCCTTCCTAGCACCCTCGCCGAACAAGGGGGGACTGACAAATGTGGAGAATGGTGATTGGTCCAATCCTACCGAGATAAACCAATGACAGGACAGACCGTAGCGACATTTCTGAACCCGGGAACAATCAAACTCGGGGATTTCATCAGCATAAACAAGCATGGCTCTGGAATCTCGATCCCTCGCGATCGATTGTGGTCTCGTATGAAACTGGACTGGCTTTAAACGGCTGGGTTTAAGGGTAACGTTCCGTAACTGGATGTCAAACACACATTCGTATGTGTGTTTTCAAATGTTAGTTCTGTGCTAAAACTGGTTACACATGGTACGTTCGTTCGTGAAAAAAGAGGAACTCATTCCTTGAATGAGTTTTAGTAAATCGTTAGGTTGTATTGAATTAAATAACGTAAAAGTAACTTGAATGATTTGAGTGATTCAAAGAAGCGAAAAAGGACGAAAACAAACTAGTGATTTTTTTTCCGATTATAATTTTTACTGCAAACCTCTTGACATGTTTTTGTCATTTAATCTCGTGCGAGTACAAACAGGTAGAAGGGAATGAATGTGCAAATTGGTCGAACCACCAACCAACCACTTCAGGACACGTTCAGGTTTGACTTCATTTCGTTGCATCAGCTTTTTCAAGTAAGTGGATATGTGGTTGGATAATAGCATTGTTAAAGTACACTCTCAAACTGGTCCTCGTTTCTGTTCTTGTGATTCTCCTTGAGTCAACAAAAATATTGAAGTAAGTGTTTGGGTTTGGCACCATCAAGTCTGATATTTCGTTTTGTTACTTTTTAGGCATCATTTATAAACTAAATGACTTTTCATTTGCGAAGAACAGTGTTCAGGTGCTTTCTGAACCATCATGTGATAAAAATAGGGCAAGTGGAACCCACGACCGCAAATGATATTGGCAAATATTGACTCTTTTTTTCTGAAAATCGATTTTATGCAACCCTCAAACTGAGAAAGCGTAACAATGCAAGGTGCTAAACATATTTCTTGATTTTGATGCTATTAAGAAAGACAAATTTCATTTTCCATGAAGTTTCCGGAAGAGTAGTTATTATCCAAGTTAGTCTTACACGTACGTACGTTAATAATTTATTTGAAGTTAGGTTAGAATGAAGGTTGTTGCGGGAGCGATAACAGCTAACAACGTTTCCGTCCAAATGCGCTCTATGTACTTTTTTAGCTTCAAATCGAAGGTACAAGTTGAGATCACAGACATATAAATTGTCAATCGTGTATGAACATCATGCATGCAATGAACAATGAGAAAGTCTTACCCTTTTCTATCGCTAGAGGAGTGAATCCTCTGCTCAATGGAACTAAATTCAACCAGTAGCACTAAATTATTTAAGCAATTCCACGTCTCAAAACAATCACTTCCTTCTCGCACCACTCACCAATCTACACAGGAATACATTTCTCGACTCTCACCAAGCTCTCTCGGTCCATCCTTGGCAAAAAGAAAGATCGGCGAGACCCCGGTTAATTTCCCGACAATGAGGTCCAGTTCTTTCCTGCCTTTTAGAAAGACTCGCTCGCAGACGGGAAACCGTACACTTGAGGGCCATTGTATTGGATCTCATGAAAGTTTCAGCTTACGTAAAGATGCCATAATGTGGATGAAGGACATTTGAATAGAATACATCATGGATAATTTTGAATGACAGGCCATACAACCAAAGCTAAAAAAATAAGTTAAAACTTTAGCCAACCTTGATTGAACGGAAAATGTTTTAAATCCAATGTCGCAATGAGCTCCCGAAAGAAGTAAAATTTCAACAGAACTTGCTAAAAGCAAGACAAAAACATTCCATGTCAGTGTGGAAAAAGTTGACCAACATGCTTAATATTTGCTTAAGTCTGGATTTTATTTGTACTAAAAGAAGGTGAATTATCTTTTGCTTGAAAAAAAATTATTGAAAATCTTTGTATCAATCAAGAAAAGCTTTTGAACTCTACTCACATTTTTTGAACATCGTTATTTCAAGCAAGTCTGTCCAAACTTTTAACTGAACAGATTTAACGTTCCGTCAAATTTTGGATCTGAATTCTTTGTTTTTTTTTTATATTTGACTAAATGCATGGCTACATACTTAGTCGATCAAAATTGTCAAATAAGATCAAAAATCAACAACTGACCAACTTATTATCTGTCATTTTATTTCATCGAATCGATCAAAACATAGTTTTTAAAAGAATGTTCAAAGCTAATGATTCAGACTTCATTTGCACTGAAAACTCTACAAAATAATTGAAATACAAAATTCACTCCCATGACATGACCTGCGGTTCCAATGCATACAATAAAAACTTGCTCAGGTGTACGAATTCATTTACACAAAGATGATCGTTTCTGCTGCTCCGAGGCTTAGTAGGCTCTGATCTCCATGTGTTCTATGAATGTACACTACTTTCCCGCGCGGCGGCCTCTACGGTCCACGTTGAATGCACTTGGAGACAACTCGCTTGATCCCACAGGCCGTTCGTTCATTGTGCGTGTAGTACTTCTTGAAGTAAAGAGATGCCTCGGAAACTTGAGTCACTTGGACTACGGAGGCCGTTGCCAAGAAAATTCCTCTCCAGAAATCGTTGATTGCTGCTGATCCCACTCAATGTTGGCACAGCGAGACCCCAGAATTTTGCATAATCAGCAAGAACGACTTGGGGGGATCAAATAGCTCACACTCAATTTCGTGACGAACATAACGTAGGCATAATTGGGATCATCGGACAGACTTCAAAGTTTGGCCTACTGCCCATAAAATTTGTAAAGTCATTGGGGCAGAGTTGAATCAATATGCTCATGTATGATGGGACAACTCTTCTAGCATGGAACACATTCTACCTGGGCAAAGGGTGGCAAATTTCTGAAGTCTTTGCACTCTTTGGATGAACGTGTTCTCTCTCCGGAACAAAATACCACTGTGTCAAACTATTAGAGTCACTTGAAAATGGCGAAAGAAGAAGCATGTTCCAATGTTCCAAATTGCACTTCAACGATGAAAAAAAATCTGTCCATTAATCGACAAATCCTTGTTATTAGCTCAAACATAAAAAAATCAGCGGTTTTCTTTGGGCTTAATCTTCAAAGATGAACGGACTTTATTTATTATTCCATCGCATCAAATATCTCGTATGGCAAGATTAATCATGTTGGAATGGGACAGCATCACTTTTCATTTTTGTGTAAAAGACAAAAAGGTCCATTGGCAATAGTTACAAAAAAAAAGATTGATGCTTTCTTGCAACAAACGATGCATTTCAAGTCAAAAAGATGTCCAGAAGCAAGACATTTGAAGCCAGTGTCCCCGTAATTAATTTCATAAGTCAGACAAGCTTTGGATGGCAATTTTTCTTGATCGGCACATGGTGAGTTTTAAATATTTACTTAACCTACAATATTTAAAAAATAGAACTAAGATAAGAAAAGCAATGCATTGTTTTAACACAACGTAAACAAAGGCTATATCAAAGCAAATTATGACGCCCGACACTACTCCTGATTCGTTTTACATGAATTTCGGGAGTGTGCAAAAGAACGGCAGTTTCTTTTCTTTTGATAAAATGTATGGATCAACAGGATCATCAATGGACACTTGACTCTTGTGTCCACCTCTGATACAACAGCAAAAGGTGAGAGTACAGTCGTGCTTCTGGGATGGGAACAAAAAATTGAACATTTGTTCCGGGAAAGTGAGATCCCGAGCAAGAATCCGTAATGATCAACTTCTTGTCTCTCTTTCCTGCTCGTTCGATCGTCGTGAACTTCTCTAGAGGGGCGAAGCAAAATCTTGCCAAGCTTTACAGACAAAAAACAGGTATACTCATGTCCGAACTGAATGTTCTTTTGGTGCATGGAAATGAAAAAGTACGTTCCAGGGTTGGGAGGATCGATCGACACTTCAAATTTGTATGGTAATGGATTGTTAATGGTCAATGATCTAATGGGAAAAACTAAGCGAGACATCGCAAATATCATGATCTGACATTATCGCCCATTGGGATCAACAATAAGAGACACGAGGACACTTCAACAAGTTGCTTAGCTCTAAAGAAACGAAAGATTCTTGAACGAATCTTGATGAAAGGATTACCTCGGCAGACTATTTACCCGAAGTCGAGTCTGCTGGAGACAAATGGGCTAAAGATGATGAAGTCAAACCAGACCTTGGACAATCACAAATAAACTCATGGCCTTGAGGATCTCCCCTTTCTTTTTTCGTTCAAAGGCCGTAATCGAGTATTTAAGAGCGACCGCTTTGACGTCATGGACCGTAACCTTTAAAGGTCCCTCTTGTCTTTGAAAAGATCGTTCGACATCTTCCACCGAAAAGTGAAACAATAAGTTGGCAGAGACATCAACGGAGCACTAGCTCAAGGCTGGTGGACCCAAATGAGGGCAAATGGCCCATGTTCTGAAGTGTTCCATGGATTTGGAACCCATAAGCTCGTTAATGCTATCCTCAACAATCCGCGATGGACTCTAGCATGACCAAATTCCCGTCACGATTTCTTGTTTTACGCGGACAATAGAGTTGGATTGTATTTTCAATCTACCTCAGAGCACCCCTCTTTTGGGTACTTGTTTCTCTCCTCCCTTGAATTTTGTCGCCCTTTATATTCAATGAACTAAGTCGTGTTGCATAATCCTGAGGATCGAACAGTTTCCGATGCCTCCCATTAAAATCAGATGCTCGACAAATTAACACGTAGTGCCAAGACTCCATCGCTCGAGAGATCCTGAGTACAAGTATGCTGTCAAGACCTGAACAAATAAACGCTTCTCGCACTTTCTGAATGAGCAACTACGTTTGTATCTTTAGGCCAATCCGGCTTTTCTTTATACAAGATTCAATTTTTAAAAAATCGGAAAAAGCAATTACGAGGAAACAAAACAGGACGGGACAACGTTTTCAGCGCCACAAAATGGGAATGGTTATACAAAGTGGAACGAGGATCATCCCAATCACAGACCTGAAGTGGAATAAAGAGCTCAAGTGCCAATTGAAACAGCAACATCTCACTGAAATAAAACTCGCTTTGATAAATTGGAACTTCAAATTACCCAACAAGGATTGGCATCACCTTTTGCATCCTCTCTTTGGTGAGCTTATTTGGAGTCACCGTGTAATCTTCGCTATTGGCGAAATCTTCAATGATAGCGTTGCATCTGAAACGCGAAGTTGATAGCTTATTCTGTCCGAGAGACATTTCTCTGTGATGCAGTCCGAAAGAAAGCAAATACTAATGAACACAATTGACAGATTGAGGGAGATAATTATGAAGATTTGGCCCATGAGCCGCAAGTGTTTATGTTTTTAACCGTAAAGGTCTCGAATCAATCAAGAGAGAGAATTTCGCGTGTGCAAGATTAGCCTTAAGTGACTTTGTCACATATACGTATCTTCTCAAAAATCTCGCATGACGAAGAGGTTGAGGTCAGAATAATGAGCCCTTATCTCTTGAACAATGCCTAATTGCCGGGTTGGCTTTGACTTGACTAATCAATCGATAATTAAATATTGACTTCAAACCTCTTCATAGTTATATAATTATTAAATTTCTTCCTGAGAAGAGATTCAATGAAATTATGTATACAAGGTTTAACCAAAGAAAAAGCAGTTTATGTTGTGACCTCTTGATGCCGTTTTGAACTATGATAGAGAAAGTACAAGGAAGCAAGCGAGCTCATTTTTTGCACCTCTCCAAGATTTGAAAGCTATGCAAAAGCTGTTGATGGCTCATATGGGCAGGAACACCTTAAAAAATTCCACAATAACCCCATCGAGAGTGCACGAGGAAGATACAATCAGAACACAAAAAATGGTCATGCTTTGAAGTCTAAGCCACAGTTTAGCAACAACGCGGGAACCAAGGCTCATCAACATTGAAAAAGTGTATTGAAATGAAAGGTCCACCAACAAAATAATTGAATTTTTTTTCTCTCCAATCGCAAATGATCGACAAATGGGATACTTTGGAGCTCAATTTCTAGTTATATCAGTCGCAGCCACTGGTTATCGACTTTTGACTTGTGTTGGAAAATAACCTGAGGTTAGTAATCACTGATTAGTGATTACTAGGGCCCGGAAAAATATTTGCAAAAAAATGACAAAATATCCAATAATATATATTTTCTTCAAAAGGCCAAAATATTTGGAAAAAAGCCGGATATTTAAGATAAATATTTTTTTACAAGACCATTATTTGGTATTTTTGTCTGAGTGCACCGATTTTCCAAATTCGTTTCTGGTGAACTTGATGCAATTGGCCGTTTTTGGAGGCATACTTGAATGAAATTGATTCAAAATTATAATTTTCAATTTGCCTCAATAGATGGCACAGTTTTTTTTTTAAGGATGACAGTAGTTTTGGTTGTGAATGTCTACAATCTTAGTACAAATACCATTTTGTAGAGATTTTTGTATTTTTGGTGCATTTTTGGTTAGCGCTATTGAGCATTGGTCGTTCATTTATTTCTTCAATTTTGCTTCAAATATTTTTTCTGACTCAAATATTCGAGAATATATTTAATTTTTCCTTGAAAAAGCCAAAATATTTAAAAAATGGACGAATGAGGGATAAATTTTCTAAAATATTCTAAATTAAAAAAAAATATTTCCGGGCCCTAGTGATTTCTAATGTGGAAAATAGAGGTGCTCAATCCAAGTTAGTTTGCATCTTTCACGACAAACTAGAAATAAGTTACAAGACCATATCTAATATTCAACTCGTTTTCTCATTTTTCTCGTTCTGTCCCTCGCAAGACTCTTTTTGAGCATGCTGGGGCATCGAGCATTGGATAAAAGGCAGTGGTGGACCTATTGAATGCCTGTTCCTACATGATGGCACACGGCCAAATTACTAAATTGTCATTTCTCCTTTCGCAAAATTCCACCCATTCCCAAGGGGGGATCAATGAAGAAGGAATGCCCACACTACTGGCATACACCAAAGGAAACGCGTTTTGAAGGTCCATTGTATGTACGAGAATGTAGTTGGTGGCATGATTGTATTTCTTACGTCCGTTGTCCCAAGGCGGCCACAATCACTTGGGATCGCGAGAGCGACCGAACTTCAACATAGCCATAGGAAGTCAGCTTATTGATAAACTGTGGAGAAACGTTTGAGGTGTTCAATTACCGTCATAACTGGGACAATGTTATCTTTCAATACCGACCTGATTTGGGTCGATGGCGAGCCCGAATTTCGATGAAATGGTGACTTTAGCTGGACCAGTCGTGGCACCTTTTACCGGTTCGTCAAGGTTCTAGCAAGGTTAAGTTCAGTGGTTGAAGAAAGAAATCGGGAAATTCAAGACAAACGGAGACAATTACCAAGCGGAAAATGCTGGAATGGTTGATTTTGATCTGATTCTTGTAAGGAGCAACTCCTACTAAATGCTCCTTAAATTTCAAGGCTTTAGTAATCTTGTCTCGAGGCCTGGAGTTGAAGAAAAAATGTGATTATGTAACCGAAATGAGTTAGAAGGCATGAACAAGGGCATCTATTCTTACAGATAATGAATTGTTGAAGCGATGTGTGCTAGTTTGAGCCATACATAACCGGTTACATACGCATCATATCCGGCATCATGAAATTTCTTGTAATCGTCTTCTGAAACAAATTGGTTCTTTTTTGTTTCAAAATCCTTTCCATGTTGGAACAAAAAGATTGACATGGCAGGTGTCCCATTTTTTCAAATTCATTGTGAATCATGTCGAAAAGGACATTCTTCCATTTAAAAAAAATGGCTAGTCAAGCCAGGATGTTGTTACTTTTTTCTTGAAAGCAGCCAAATCCCTAACATTCCGGTCGTCAAATCATCAAGATCAGTATCTAGACTAGTGTGATAAGAAAATTTGAAACTGTTGGGAGAAATACCGTAGATTTGACCAGTTTCTTTGTCCATGACAATCGTGGGTGAATGAGGGACCTGATATCCGGGATTCTGTCCACTCAAGGCCAACTGAAGCTTATCCAGCCTCGTTTCAGTGAGTGCAACTGCAAAATAGATTGAATTTCATCCTCTACTCCGTCACCTCGACCCATTGGGATACGTGAAGTGCATTCGGGCAAAGCAATGCAATTGCTTACCAGAAGATTTGTGATCCTGATCCCGCTTCAGGTTCAAAGCTAGTAGCTTCGTGTCGTATATTTCTGGGAACAAGATATGAAGTTGGCTTCGAAAACGTTCCAAAGTGGACGGAAGATCGTCGATGAATTGTTGGTAAATCCTCACTAAGTCGAACAGGCAATTGTGTCCCACAATTGGTTTCTTGTTGTCAATAATCAGTTTAATTACTTGCGAGAAACCTCTCTGCTCTTCTAGGTCGGTTTCCATTTGTGTTTTATCCAGTTCCTTCCGTTCGTCACTCGAGACGATCTTCACTTTGACCTGAAACGGAACAAGATCACATTCCTCAACATCGTGATCTTCAATGGAATGAGGATCGCGCCAAGTCTTGTCTGGAAACGGGGAAATTGGGGGGAAATGGACCAACGATGACGGCTTCAAAAAAAGTGTCGTCATTGACTCAAGAAACGGGATTTTTGGCGATGAGTGCTTTCTCATTATTAAGGGTGCAGATTTCTGGATTAAAGACGATACCAATGAAGTCACAAAAATGGCGGCCGATTTTTTGGTCTTATGCTCTTTTTTTTAGATCTGAAAGTTTTGATTCGGGTTTTGTATTTTTTTTTTTTACTTTCCGTTCTCGTTTGGTTCTTGCTTTAGGTCAATATTTATGTTTGATACTAAGAAATGTCTTATCATCTCATTTCTCCTAAATTTCTTTCTAGCTCTCGTATCCCAAAACTCTTAACACTCACTACTCGATGATTTGAGTGGTCAAATAATAAACAAAAACATAGAAGTTTGAAAAACTATTAAGCTATTAAATTGTAAATATTCATCTCTAAGCCTAAAATTCATCCTCTTAAAATATGTACACTAATTAACAAACCAGGTAAATGATTGTTACGGAAGTTGCTTACATTTTTTGAAAGTACAAAAAACCATGAAGCGACCGCCAAAAAACTTTTTTCTTTCAAGAAAAAGGCTAATAAAAAAGTTACAAGCCCATTGCTTTTTAGAACATCCGGACCCTACTTTCCATGCAGTACTGAGGGCAAAAAAGTGTATACAATAAAATCGAGGGTTTGGATTACTTGTGACTCTTGGTCGTCAGACTCAAAGGCCCAAACATTGGGAAACTGGGCACAAATATCGCTAGCGACCAAGTCCACTGGAATGTTCCCACATTGAATTTCGAGTTCATGGCCTTTTTCATGGACAGGGATCCATTGAGACACTTTGGAACAAACGTCTTTGAGCTCATCCTCGTAGATTTCTCGCTCGAATGATCCGCAACGAGCTCCATTTTTTGTCATGTACGAACGGAGCAAGGATTCTTGAGACTTGTTCGTGTAGCCAATGCCTTGGTAAATGAACTGAAAACAAAAACTTGACAACTTGACGACGTCAAGGTCGGCAACGAGATCGGAGGCGAAGTGACCATAGCACTCCTTTCACTTTTTACCGATCAAATATGGAATGGAGTCAAAATTACCTTGTTGAAGTCGAACTTGTGCCTGGTCAGAAACTCGAAGGATTGCGGTTCACAAAGAAATGGCTTGTTCAAAGGACCAAAAGAACGTTGGAAGAGATAAAAATTGTAGCATGACACCTGGTAGCAACTGAGATTGGCCGGGTCTTGCGTAAAAATGGACAATCCAATTTGATTAATGACACTCGAGCTAGCATAGTCCTTGAGCTTCGCGTATCGTTGCTCCAACGAGTCAAAGAGACTAAGAGTGAAAAGCGAAGAAATCAGCATCGGACACAAGCTACTTTTTGGATTGGGAAAAATTGATCACCTGAATTTTCCAAGACTCGTAAATTCCGCGTCAAAGGAAACGAATGATGCGTCCGAAATTTGTCTTGAAATAACAGGAAACAATTCCTTAAAATTCGAACGGACAACTTCAGTCATGATGACCCAAGATCCTTAAGAACTATGGGAAGAATAAAAAAATAAAGGCTTTATAACCAATGATGTTTGTCGCATAAGATAACAACAGATGAATATATTCTTTATTTGCGAGCAGGAGTGGAGAATTGAAGATACGGGCAAGAATAATAACCCACGTTCTTGCACAAGGAAAATTGAGTAAAACAACGTTAACAGTAGTAGTTAAGTACTAATCTGAATCGGATCCAAACACCTCCTCCTTTCGCTTATCAAAGGCCGATCCACCCAACCCCGTCACTCTACTGAAGCCATTCATGGCCTTGGCCGCAGCTTGGGCCGCTAAACTTGCATTAAAACCCACAGGACGGCTTGGAAGGAACAAAGGACTACTCTCGGAGTGGTTTTTTGACACATATGAACTCTGTGAGTGTCCATTCAGTTCTCCATTGCTAATACTTCCTCCATTCTCCTGTTTCTCGATGGAAATGGTACGGTTCCGCAATCTCTTGGCCTTGATCTTGTCTGGCTGCGGGCTAGAATCAGTTTTTGGGTGTCCAGATTTCAAAGCAGCCGGTCTTAGAGGCCTTCGGTAGGTTTTCAGGACTTGATGTTGCATTTCGTCGGCACTTCCATACTCCGAATCTGAGTCTGACAAGTTCGTTACGCGAGGTTTGGCTTTCTTCTTGAGGTCTTCGAAACTGACATACGGATTGCTTGAATCATCCTCCTCCATCAATCGGGTAATATCGGGTGAACTGAGGCAACGCAGTTCTGCTAGACTGCAACTACCCACTGGGCCTTCTAAGGGACTGGATTTCATGGCCTTTAATTTGGGCAACGATCCTAAGGATGGCGCGGCTTTTAGTCCATTGGGCATTGAACCCGTTCGAGGTTTCAAAGGTCTTCTATTATCATGCCCATTGGCTCTTTTGGTTGACCATAAATCGTCGAGCTCACTGTCACTGGATGAATCGTTGAGGGAGGAATTGTTCAAACTACTATTACTGCTACTACTATTACTCAGGCTCTCGTTGCCGTAATTTCGGACTGATCGGACTGTGGCGGGGTCAGATGAGGACGAAGTCGAAGCCTCACTTCCCCGGGGAGATCCTTGTTTTTGTAGAGCACCATTGCTTGACCGAAGAGTGTCAAAGTCATTTCGACAAAACTCATCGTCAAACCCGGACGAGATGCCATTTAGCACGGGCTTGGACTTAAAGGATATCGGAGTCCAAGCATCTGGAGGGGGCTTAGAGGGGCCATTAACTGTATTGGAAGAACTATGAGCGTTCAATTTGGGTTTGGAACACTTCTGCACAGTCACTACTACCTCCTCTGCTTCCCTATCGGTCTCTTCCGGAGTTGGGCCGTGCATTCTAGCCAATGCCAAGGCTTCTCTTCGCTCTCTTTCGGCAGCCTTTTCGACCAGTACATGTCGGAGTTCATCGAGAACACGGTCGGATTGCATTCGTTCCATGCTCCTCTTTTTTCTCTCCAATGTGATTATGGGATCTTCTCCTTCGGAATGGCTTTCTTCTTCTGTCCCATTCTTCGGAATCACAGCCTCAAAAACCTCATCAACGGGTTCAGTGGAAGTGGCCACGCTCATTTTGACCAGGTTATCGGATTCTTTGGGGTCTTTTTCAATTTTGGAGTGATTATGCTCATTATGGGGCGTTAACTTGGGTGGCGTGATTTGATCTTTGGCTTGTAGAAAATCGATTTGAGAAACACCCTCGTCTAGGCATCCGACACAGGCATTTAGCTCACTTTGCACGGCTTGAAACCCTTTAAGCCACTCAAGAAGATGTTCATCAGAAGGCAACAGTGCCGCAAACATGTCGGTGTCGCGTGTTTTGGATTGTTCTATGTGATCAAAATGTTTCTCAAGATCTCTGATCTTGAGGAGAGAATTCTGTAAATGTAAACCAGTGCTGAATAACGATGTGTAAATACTACGAAGAGGTAGCAAATCAATTTTTTGACGACGTGAGAGCAGGAGTGATTGGCTCTTTTTCTCGGATAACAAACCCATGGCCTGATGGTAGTCAAATACTTGTCCCAATTTGGAATTGATCTTTCGAATGGAGCTCACCAGATTCTTCACTTGAGACACCACACCAACTTCATCTAACTTGTGGTCTTCACGGGCCTTTTCACAAAACGCAAGCGAGAACCGCCTGAGATATTCGGATTGTTGAATCAAAGTCAGTTGGACGACGTCTTTTAAGGCTCTCACACTGACACTCTCATCGGGGATCTCGTCTCCTTCCTCGATTCCAAAGTGAGCGAGGTCAATAAAGGCGATGTAATGCTCCTTCAAATCCACATGATCGGCCAAGGGACCGATTTCCATGAGCTTGGTCACGGCTTCTCGGTAAGATTTGATCATATCCCTAGCACTTTGATACACGGCTTTGCGAAGAGCCGGGAAGCTAGCTCGTTCTGACAATGCTTTCGTTAAAGGCGAGTCCTCTTTGGTGGGACAAGAATTCAAGGCCGATGTGCCAGCGGCTCCTCCGGTTGACGAATTGACCGCAAACATATAACCAGAGTGCATGAGCTCCATCCCTTGCAAAAGGTTCAGAGACTTTCGGACCAACTGCTTGAACATCTTCATGTCGGAAAGAAGCTGTTCTATGAGCTTGAGAAAATGTTGCTCCTGTTCTCTGGCCTGACTTTTCGAATTAGAACTCCTGGCCGAAGAAAGAGCGGCCAAGGCCGTGGGAAGGATGGCCGCGGCCGTGGCGGCCAATCTCGTTCTTTCTGACAAGTAAAGCACCGTTCCGGCCACGGCCACCAAACTTCCGGAAAACAGCAGAGCATCGCCCAAAAACGACCGGCCTTCCGGATGATTCGACTTGTTCTTCAGCGCTTCTAGGGCTTCATCCGTTAAGATGAAGTTCGAGATGAAATCCTCATCTTCCTGGACCAAGAGCTCGCTCGAGAGTAGCTTTTGAGCTACTTCAATCTCCAGTTCTTGCCGGCTGACATCTTGAGGCCACTGAACATTGGCCAAACCATGGCTGTTGGCCATCCGTTTGGGCACCAAAGGACGTGTTTCAGAGGCGGAAGAATAAGCCGTGACATCCGATGCCAATCCTTCCTGACAGAGGTATTCGTGTAGAGGTGAACCTTCCCAAACCACATCCTCATCATCGCCCAGATCCAGTTGATCCGGTGGTTTGGATTCGGCCATAATCTCCTTCCTCACTGTAACGTCCTTAAGTCATGTCAACTGAATGTTCCATGTCCATTGGACCATTATCCCTGGGTCCAAAGTCAATACAAGAATAGAAAACACCCACGACCGAGAAGGACCGAGTGTAATTTAGATGCCTTGGTCGATCTTCCTCAGTTGGCCAAACCAGGAATGAAGGGACGGACCGGTACACAACCCGCTGACAAGGTCATCCCCATCTTCCATCCGTGCACTCACTCACTAACTCACTCATGAGTAGTAGCTAGCTAGCTAGTGAGAGTGTATGTAGTTTTGGCTCTTGTGTGGGATGGTCTGATGTGGTTCCTCGCTCCGTGGGAACAAGGAAGACATCCAGGCGGAGAAAGCTAATGCACGAGCCCACTACGAACCTCAGGCCTACGCCAATAAAAGCCCTGGGGAAAGAAATTGCAGGTCCACATAAATATATATTGACTAGTATTGACGTACCCGGAGAGAGAGGGAGGGAGGGGAACAGAGTGACAACCGGTGACAAAACCGAAGTCGACCAGGAAAAATCGGAATGGCAGGGAAGGGATGGATTGAACGAAACGGGCAATCGGACATGGGAACGGACACAAGGACTGAGAGCTTAGTTTCAACTTAAACACTTTTTCCGACACACATTCGTGTGCCTAGTGTTCTTGATTTCTTAAACTCTTGAGACAGAATGTTTGGATTTTCTGGACAGGGTTGCCAAAAAACAATGGAATTGGAAACGCCCAAGTAAAGATATGGAAAGAAATTATGTTTATGAACATGTTTTAGTAACCTTGCATATTGTGGTAGTGGGGATGGAGTTGGAAAAAGTTGACAACTTGAAATAACCAAATATGTTTGCAGATAAAACAAAATTTTAAAAAAAATCAAATTTGTTGACAAACCTTAGAAAGAAGGAATCAAAAACTCATATAAGATACATACGAAGGCTTTTTGAACATTTTGGTAAAATACTGTAATGAAATAAGAAACACCGATCATTTTACACAACCTGCCAAAATCAAAATAACACAAAAAAGTCAATTAAAAATTTCCTTGCAATTTGCGTCTCCATTTTTTTACCAAATTTGAAGGTTCGATTCAATTTCTTTCACATTTGAAATCTTAACAAAGAGGAAAGTGACCTCAACCAATACTTACTGAAGAAAGGGGCTTGAATCGAAATCTAAGACCCGCTTTATCAAATGACGCCAGATTTCAGTACTGAACTATAAGAAAGATTATTTTATTTCAAAGCCGACGCAAGCCAATTCATTCTTAGTCAGCGATATACTTCGATTCGCTCAAAAATACCCGCTCCGATCCTTTAGGAATGAGCTCTTGGAACTTAATCTTATAAGATGCATCTGAGTGCCAATCATTCATTTCTCGATTGGTAGTGGAGGTATCGCGATGATAATTCGAATTTCCCAGGGGCGACAGGGTGGAATTAGGTCGATAATAATTCCGATTGGCCTCTTGCTCAATGTGCGCATCCGTGATGCACATCTCATGTTGCGGAAACAATGTCCGGTCATCATTCTTTAGTTTGGGATGGTAATAGAACTCGCCTCTCTGATTGATTCGGCAACACGCCGGATCAAACTCGTCCTCGGAAGGATATCCCATGGGAAAAGTCATTGGGATAATCTCA
Organism: Tigriopus japonicus; assembly: GCA_010645155.1. Taxonomy (NCBI): domain Eukaryota; kingdom Metazoa; phylum Arthropoda; class Copepoda; order Harpacticoida; family Harpacticidae; genus Tigriopus; species Tigriopus japonicus. The sequence continues at coordinate 7,563,565 of CM021323.1, forward strand.
ATCAAGTGTTTGATGGGGACCAATCGCCAACACATGGTCGGGGTATTGGGCAACACCGCAATCTTTTCCATAGGTGCATATTCACCCAAACCCAGACGTTCACACGCCTCTTTGTGATAATAAGGTTGACAGACCAGGGTTCGGACTCGCTTTACCAACAAGATGGGACTCGGATCCTTTATTTCCTCGGCCATATTTTGGCCTTTGTGCGGCCAATATTTGATGTCATAAGTCTGGTCGTCATCGCGATCCTGGGGATCTTTCATGGGATAGACTATCGGGTCCTGGATTCCGGGTCCAAGTTCCCAATCGGGCATTTCCAGCACGTGTTTCTGATTCTGGAGAAGGTGGCGCGTTTCATCGCTGATAGGATTGGGATGACTGCCATCTTTCAAGTAGTAACTGAAGTTGCTGGCCAGACGTTGACCCGTTCGGAAGGAGTTAAGGTGGCGATGAGGCGTGGCTCGTCGCCAAACTTGCGATATCCGAGTTGGAACCGACATTGCGTGACTGAAGGCCAATGTCCGTGAGATTTCTTGTGTTGTGTTGTGATACTTTTCTACGAGGTTGGGAGGATTAAGAGCACAGGAATCTAAAGCAGGGGTGGGCGAGAACCCGGTATTGGAGTCGAGGAGTCGACGTCGACACTGGCTTTTCTAACTTTTGGTATCAGTGTCGATACCAGCCATTGACTTCTAAGATACCAGCCTATTGTGACAACACCCAAAAGGTTGCGTGATTTTTTCAAACATAGGAAAAATTTACTACATAAATACTTTTACAGCCAGCGTCGCTGTCGGTGTCGAGGTCGGTGTCAGTGTCGACTTTGACAATTTGGCCAGTGTCGGTGTCGGTGTCAAAAATCCCGGTGTAACTCATCCCTAACCTTATGGCTTTACTTAAATGGATGAGTGTATTCGGTGTAATCCTTAGATCAATTATAATCACTAGATAGCGTGCAAGCTTTAGTCTGGCTGATTTGGCAAGCGTGGCGGAATGGAATGCGTTGAATTCATGAGGAGAATGTCTCCATCACAACTGTTGAGCGGGCAATTAGTGTGACCAAACACGCCAATCAAGATCAACTTTTCAAAACTCGTTCTTGAAGCCACAAGTCAGTTTTTGTCCCTATATGCATTGGATTAACCCTAGATAACGCAAAAGCTTAAATTTGTGTTCTTCCTACCAATGACTGATTCAACTTATTGTCAAAAAAGTTCCTAGTGGTAGTATTCATATCCTTGGCATGGTCACCTAGTGACGTCTTCGGTTCTTTCAAGAAAGTGACCACTAGCAATAGCAAAGAATGACCCAAAAACATTACTGAATTCCACATTTGACTCATCACTTGCATGGTTGGCATTTGCCTGGTCACACATTTCAAATGTTCCCGCACATTTGTCCCCTCAACAATTGGCGACCGGAGACACATTTTTAAGCTTACACTCGGTCTAGTATTAATAGAAGTCAATGGTGTTATGGAACGAATTCAGTTAGGGATTCTGGGGCCAAAATGGCTAGGGATGGGTCAGAACTATCTTGGCTTGTTTCTACCTACACTTTATTTAGGGGTCGCGTGATAAAAAATCATTGATGTTCCGTCCGTCTAAAAAGTCCCATTAATTCATCCTATTTTTAGTTAGTGCAAAAATCAATCAGTCATTTCTGACCTTTTGGGAGTAGTAAGTAGAAGAGAAAGATTTGGTACTTGTTTTTCTGGAAACTTCTCATATAGGCAATGGCTGAAAGGTCAGTTGTCATTGTGTACCACTTCCTATTGAGGAAAATGGGAAACAGTTCTTTCTAATGTTGTTAAAATGAAATGCAAGGCAATGAGCTGTAATTTCAACTTTCACCATCATGACTTCCGGCAAACCCTTATTTGAACCCTCTTGGCTTCATGATAATTTTTTGGGGGTGGATTTTTTCATTACTGCTACAAAAAATGGGATTCCTTGAAAGGAAAGTTAATGATTAATATAGTTTATATAATTCACATTTATACAAATTTTGATCTAGGCATGAGTTCCTGTTGGCAGATCTGTACAACCCTTGAATGGTGGGCTGGTCATGAATAGTATTTAAAAAATTGTCCAATTCTGCCCCAAGAGAATTTTTAAGAGATGTAAACAGACCAAATATGCCAAATCACATCAACATCACATGGAAATGCTTCATATGACTTGAGGACCCTGCATTACTATCTCACTTGCAATTTCTGGAGGTTGCCTGCATAATTCTTTAGAAAGTAAATTGACTGGTACTTAGAATAAGTTTAAATTCTTAGGGTTCAAATAGGGATAGATTGAGTTGGCTTCTTTCATGTTACATTAGTTAAGTACAGACCAAATAAGCCATTCTAAAGTATAACCAAGCAACCTTAGAAATTTTGTATTGTGAAATGATATTTAAGACTTTAGAAGCATTCATTGCAACTACCCAGGCCAAGAAGACCAGCTCCAGTGTGAACCATTCACTCTGTGTCATTGCACTTGCCCAAAGTAGATGACATTGAGGGTTCTTGGAAGTTGCTAGAGATATAATAGTTCATAATCATCCAAATAAATGTTCTGATTATTCTTAAGGTCTGGATTCTACTCAAGAAGTTTTGAGCCAATCCAACAGAGCAAATTGATGATCAATGAGTAGAAAGTTAATTTGAGGGAAGGATGTACAACCCTATTGACTTGAACCATGCTCTTCTAGCACTTCAGAACCCAAACACTTCAAAAAACAAAACAAGAAGCAAATGGGGTGTATATCAGGTCTTGAGGGAGGCCATGGTGGTGACAGTTACAATAATACTGAGTATACTCCCATTTTATTTTCACAGCATAGAAAGAAATATCTTCCATTTTCCATTCTCCTAAATCAATGGAAGGCCACATCCAGACAAGAAATTCTAGATGTTCATAGTTAGTGGAATTAGCTCACAGGGACAAAAGGATCTTTAAGTTACTCCCAAGATGAGAGAGATAACATAAATTTTTAGACAAAAACACATAATTTATCCTTCTTTTCTTCTTACTACTTAAATAAATCAGTAGTGGCTAAAATATTTTTATGCCAACTAAAATAACAAGGAATTGAAATGAATTTTTCAGACGGACGGAACATCAATGATTTTTCTCACGCAACCCCTAAATAAAGTGTAGGTAGAAAAAAACCAAGAGTCAGAACTAGGTTCGGACATTTCTTAGTTTTATTTTGCTGCATGAGGAAAAAAATGGTATTTCATTTGATTGTAAAAAAGAAAAAAGAAAACGAATTGGGTACACGAATTTTGATTAAGTTTTATGGAGGATGAGTCTCGACTCTGACGCATTTGACCCCAGAATCCCCAGCTAAATTCTTTCGATTACACTCATCCATTGAATCTAGAATGGCTGATGACCAGGCTGCACATTTCATGAAGAAGCATTTTATTTTACTTCTTCCGATTTTTTACATTATTTCATTATTTTGGTTGATTTGCAGTTTTGCCGTTTTTATTGAAATTTGGTGCATTTTTCTTTTCTTGCTTTTTACGTTGGTCAAATTTGATGATTTTCCCAAATTCTTTTAAGTCATTAACATATTCTTGACTTTGACATTCTTCGCAATTTTCCTTCCTTAGTTCCCTTTGGAAGGCTTGGCTCACATCGTTTTTCAGTTGAGGCTCTCATGATAAACCACATCGATTGCCCCTAAGGACAATTTTTTGGTTGGAGACAATACATTTAGCAAAAGAAGGATTTTTGAGCACCATGTTTGAAAACTGCTTGCTTTATCTCTTAGCCATTTGTTTTTCAAGCATTGCCAATCATTTTTCAGTTAAAGAATGAAAGTGTAAAAAAAATATGATCCAAGTGCTGGCGTTTCAGATTCAAAACGCAAAGTTTCACAACACAAACAACTATTTAATTTCCAACAACCATTTTTTGTAAAATAAATTTCCAAAGCAAACCCAAGAGGCACGAATGTCTTTATTGCCCATAATCTTGATTTATTCATTCAAATAATGATCAAAGTTTATGACCTTTGACATGCGTTTGATAATTCTTTCCTTCCACAACGAGCTTTTTTCAAAAGGTTTGACGTTTTTATTTGCATGATTGTTGCAGCCATACTGATGACTAGGGCCCGGAAAAATAGTTTCAAAAAAGTGACAAAATATCAAGTATATATTTTCATCAAAAGGCCACAATATTTGGAAAAAAGGCCGGATATTTAAGAAATATTTTTTTGACAACGCCATTATTTAGTATTTTTGTCTGTGTGCACCGTTTTTCCGAATTTGTTTTTGGTGAATTTGAAGCATTTGGCCGTTTTTGGAGACATACTTGAATGTACTTGATTTTCAATTTGCCTCAATAAATGGCGCAGTTTTTTTCGTAGATGACAGTAGTTTTGATTGTGAATGTCAAATTTCGGGACAAATGCCATTTTGTAGAGGTTTTTGTTTTTTGGGTTTATTTTCATCAATTTTGCCTGAAATATTTTTTCTGACTCAAATATTCAAGAATATATTTATTTTTCCTTAGAAAAGCCAAAATATTTAAAAGTCAAGAGAAAAATATAAATATTTTCAAAATATTTTATATTCAAAAAAATATATCTGGGCCCTACTGATGACTCAGGAACCATTAATGAGTACCCATTGTTCTTTAAACCAACTTCGATTTACTACTTTAGTCTGCGGCGGGTGACATTTAATATCTTTTTAGTTTTTTGTGGCTGTTGAATTGGCCGTCATGCCAGATAAGGCAAAAAGACATCAGTAGTTGCCAGACTAATAAGATGTTTGCCAAATGTTTACAATATTTACATAAATGTGTACGTGATGAAAATCATTTTCATTACTTTAACACATGAAACGTTTCCGTTTGCAGTGTTGTACGTACTTCATTCCTGTTTAGATTTGATCGGGTTTTAATTTGAAAAAATGTTAAATTCAGCGTTTTTGGTAATGTACAGTATAGCATATTTATTGACAGAGTTGGCTTATGTTATCGTGGAAATGTTAAGCGGGACAAGGCTTTGTTAACCTTAATTTACTTAAAATGAACGTGAGATTACTGGCAATATGCGGGTTTGAGTGTGCTGATGATGGCGATGCCACCGGTAACACTCTCAGACTTGGGCTTGATGGAAAATTTCCGTGTTGTCAACGTAGTTTTTAGGCAATGAAATCCCAGCCTTATCCGCTCCCAAGTAACACGCCCCTAACGCGGCGGGTACCTTCAGCCTTAAGAGTTGAATGGCTGGGATCAGGTCTCTACCTTTAGCGAGCTCACTCATGAATCCCTTCTCCAAAAACTTCCATGATTTCCACACGGATCCAATGCAAACCACCGGTAATCCGCCTTGAGCTTGCCGAAGTTCGGGATTCATGACCCGTGCCATGGCCGTCAAATGGGAGGCCAACTGACGGCCATTCTCTTCAAAGAAATATTGCGATAGTTGATCGCCTTGTTCGGCGCCTTCGGCAATGTATCGGCAGAGTCCGGCAAACTTGGATTTGGCAAAGTTCTCATAGCAATGAGGAATGATGTCGAATCGATCCTTGAGTTGGAAATGCTTCATGATGGCATTTCGAACAAAGGTGATGTCGAAGGGGGCGGGAACTTTATTGTCCTCATGGTCAATATACGTTTTGACGGCGTTCAAGGAAATATGGAAGGCCGAACCTTCATCGCCAATCAGATGGCCCCACCCTCCACAACGAGATGTGGTTCCATCTGGATTGACCAATAAAGCGTTGGATCCAGTCCCAGCGATCAATACAATGCCACCCTTATCCGATGCCGTGGCCAAAGTACCTTGTGTGTCACTAGCCACGACTAGGGGAACTCCCGGATAAATCCGTTCCATGACCTTCTTGACCTCATGGTTGGTTTCCTCTCGTTCACAGCCACTCAGACTCATGCCAAAACTTTTGAGTTTGGTGTCCTTGGGAAGTCCAGCCACTTCCAGGCCTTTTTGAATCAGGTCAAAGATTCTTTGGCAGGCCACTTCATGTCCCAATTGGCACACGTTGGTCTCGCGACCTTCCACTTTCGCAATAGGTTTCATTTGAGCATCAAAGAGAATGAGCATGGAATGGGTTGCTCCGCCTTCGATGCCTCCAACCACAAAATCACTCATGATGGAGTCTTCTCGGTCAATGGGATGCTAAAAAGCGAGCAGATATTAAAAAGTCTGCAAAGTACAATCTTAACAATGACAATAGCTATGT
>CM021323.1:7576751-7625631 GCA_010645155.1 Tigriopus japonicus
AGTTAGTCATAAACGGCATTCATTATTCGATCCCCTCGATTTGAGTTCTGACAAATTTGCTCGCTTAATGTTTCATATTAACAAGCAGTCACAACAGAATAGACGAAGTTGAAAAGAAGGCTACAGAAATGTTGAACTCCGATGGGAGTATTTCCATTGAAAATGATTTCCAAGCCAGTCTTCGCTAATTGACGTTGAGTCAAAATCTGCCTACTTTCCAGTCTCCCGTTACATTCGAACAACTTGCAAAATGTCGAACTGAAAGGAGAAACTTACCAAGGCGTTTCCTTGGCATGTGGACAAAGCAGCTGGGATGTGTTCCGAATGAGATGAAGAGTACAAACAAGTAGGGAAAGCGACAGTCCGATTCACCGAAATGTTCGCCCCATCGCGGACAACGAGCTCGTATTGTGGAGCCAATAACTGGGGAGACTTTGTTAGTTTCAAGTTGTACGTCTTCAGGTCATGACCCCAAATGGGTTCGTCCGTGGACAGTTCTAATTCGGCCTCAACATCATCTAGTCCATCCTCCAGGGGGTCCACGTTCCGTTTGGTACGTGTAGGTTGGTGTTTGGCACTGAGTTTGAACCGTCCTCTTGTTACGATGGAGGCTGAAAGTAAAGAGAATTTGTAGGCCTAGAGGGTTCAACTTGAGCCTACCGAAACGTATTAAGGAACAAGAGTGGATGAGATGAGGTACTATATGATTTATTGACATGGCTTTACGATTGGGACTAGATTGCTTCTAGCCTTGCAAGTGTGGCCTCCAAAGTATTGTTTTAGCAGACAAATGGGCCTTTGTTTGGCTTGGAAATGCTCTTCAGGGTTATGGAACAAGAGATCCGTTAACCCTTATCTTTCGGTTCTTGATAGGCATGTGAGCTTAAAAATGTCGTTTCAGTAGGCTTTTCTCCTAACGAGCAATTGCCAGATTGAAGCAGACACCCGCTCATTTACGGCAAACACGCAGACAAGGATAAACTATGTTCCTGTCACGACTAACTTTGAGGTGGATTAATTCATTGCCAAGCCGCATGATCCCTGAGTTGCTGTGAAATTTACGAGACTTCTTAGTCTCCCAATGATGAACAACAGATTTCTCGACGAGAAGCTTCATCGGCTGTGCCAAGAAGCCTCCCTAAGTGAGCTCAAAACGTACTTGGAACATGGGATTGTGGGGAACATAAACAATGGCGACACGAAAACGGGGGACACGCCACTTCATTACGCTGCCTCGGCCAAGAAGAACTCCAGTGAAATGACACGCATGCTCCTAGAATATGGTGCAAACCCATGTTCCCTCAACTCCAAGGCCGAGACCCCGGTTCATTGTGCAGCCAAAATGGGAAACCTTGAGACCCTGAAGCTCCTCGTGGATCGAGGTGGCTTGAGCGGGATTCTGAACCATATGGTCCGAGGCAATTCCAAGTACGGCAAAGAATCCAAGAAGAAACGACATGCCAGTTCGAGTCGCAAGAGCAGATATGGCGCCTCTCCTCCCTTGGCCTCGCAGAACCTCCTGCAAGTGGCCTGCGAGTCCGAAAGCAACGAGATTGTTGAATTTTTGATTGATGAGATCTTATCTGCCAGGAGAAGTCATTTTGATGAACAACTTTCGCATAATGAGCCCAAACTGGCCGACCTGAAAAACGAACACAACTGTTCCGCGTCCACCTCAGGCTCATCGGGACTTGGCTCCACAACGGGGATCGCATACATTGGGGGGCCAGATGGACGTCATGCCGAAGGTTTTGATGTGAGAGAATTTCTTGAATACACTGAACCCCGTCAAGTTGTGTTCTTCGAACTGGGTTGTGACTTGGCCGCGAGTAATTCAGCCTTCACAACCGAACAGCAGGAGCAAAGTCTCTATGGACTGATGTTGTCAAAGACACCGCGAGCTTTTGTACACCTATTGGACAATTGCATTTTCACACGAGGGAGAAAGAGATTTGTGGACTTTTTTCTTTTCCATAATCCCAATGGCTCCGAAGTCAATCTGCTGAAGGTCATCATTCACTACAAGAAGTTTGAACTTCTCACTCACCCAGTGTGCGAAATGTTCCTGCATTTGAAATGGCTTCGAGCTCGATGGCTGTACTGGATTGTGGTTATCGTTTACTTGTTCTTTTCTCTCGTTGTCATAGCGTATGCTTTGCTCCTGTATGGAGAAATAGGATGGTATCTCAACCCCGATGATGGCAACCATTGCACCAATGGAACTTTTCCAGATATAGACACCAATCCCGACCATTCGTTTACCCATGGGTCCTTATATTGCATTGGTGATTGGCTCAGGATCCCGGTTCTCGTTCTCGCCGGTTTGATGGGAGTACTTCAAACAGCCAAACTCATTCAAGATCGTGGAGCAGTTCTACATCCCAACTTTTGGATCCAACACCCAGAGGAATTCACGCATTTCGTGGTGATTGTCCTTATTATACTCGACCAGGTCAAGGCCATAGCTCTTATCTATCATAAACTCATCGCAGCCTTCTTGGTGCTTGGAAGTTGTCGCATTACAATGCACACAATTGCTCGTGATCCCGACATTGCTATCTTTGTGGAAATGGTTTCGAACATTACGCACAGTTTGATGAAGTTCTTTCTCGGGTATGTTTGGCTTTTCGTCGGCTGGATAATAGCCTTTCATGTGACCTTGGGCGATGGGGAAGAATTGGAGAATGGCTTCCGCAATTCGTTCCACGACTTAGGGTCTGCAACAGCCAAAGTCATGGCCATGTTCACAGGCGAACTTGGCTTCGAGACCGCTTTCAGCGCCGCCACCAACTTGTCCCGCAGCCCCGTGTACAATTCCTTTGTCATGATTCTTTATGTCGCTTTTATTGTCGAGATGGCCGTTATTCTCATGAACCTAATCATTGGCCTGGCCATCAGCAACATTCAAGACCTTCGAAACAATGCGGATGCACTGAGACTCGTGAAAGAGGTTCTCCTTCAGCGCTATCTTGAATCGCTGCTGCGACTTCTCTCCATATTTCGGCTGAGCCGAATCGGGAATTTCGTGCAGCACAAGTGTCTGTCATTCCACTCGGATGAGGAGGAAATTGATGGCAGTCACTTCAGCACGACTACTCTCGGAGCGACCTCGCCACAGATTCATGCCTCAAGTTCGCCCACATCTCTTGGGCAGCAGCAACAACAGCACCACTCTCCGCCCCCCGCCGAAAACTTTGGCCAACTTGTCACATCCGATTTGTTCCTCGCGGATGCCATTTACTGCTTGGGCCAAATGTCTTCGGATCACAAGCTTTTTCTAACTCTTGTGGATTCTCGACACCCGGTTGGATTGTTCCACAGTTCGTCTGTTGCCAATGGGAAAAACGTCATTTGTGGAACGAATGCCAATCGCATTCTCGGGAGCACCCCGACTAGCATTAATGTTCCGAGCACGGTGGTGGCCAAGCTTCGATTGTTAATGAAAGGCCGAGAGCAGCAACGAGGGGAAAAGGATCAGGCCCAAGATCTGAGAAAACTTTTGGGAGAAATGAAGACCCAATTGGACGAGCTTCGAAAACTTGTTGAAAATGCTGTCAAGCCTATCCAATCAAAAGGGATTACGTCGCCTTAGTCGAGAAACGTACAATGTGTTAAAATTGTCTTTAGACCGCTCCTTGGACATAATTTATGGATCTGCAGTGTCTAACTTTCCATTTTTTCTTCATACAAACCCTCTGGTGGAACGCGTATCTCTTGTTTAGTACGGAATTATGTTAATGAGTTGAATGAAATGATTTCAAAGAAGGGGCTGTAATATGTAGAGGTTGACTTACTCTTTGGTGATTTCATCCCGTGCAATGATGAAAATGATGAGGAAAGTTCCTCGGCGAGCTCATCTGTAGAGGAAGATTGTCCGAACTGAAACCCCAGAAGAAGATTCAACTGAGTGATTCAGGCCTTTTAAGTCTTTTTGACATTTACTTGAGTGTTCTCTTTTTCGTTCAGCAATGGATTCGAACACGAGAAAGTACAAAAGTGTTTTCTTTTCGTTCTGTTTGAGATCTGGCTTAAGTGTTTTTTTTCATTGTTTGATCAAAGCTCTCGTGCTCTCTGCCCCTTACTGAGTTTATCTTTACTGCATCTCATTTGGAGTTGGGTATGAAATTTGGGGACTTTCTAACTGTTTCATAACACTTCATCAAGCTCTTATCTCAATAGTTGATGGTTTAATTTCTATGGAAATGAGAAAGGATTTAGTGCATCGCCAGTCTAATCTAAGCACTCAGAACAATTTGTCTTTTTTCAACTGACCTTGTCATATCCTTGGGTTGGGAAACACGAGCACAGAATCACAAAGAATATCACAATCTCCTCTAAGGAGTTCATCGATCTCATCACATTCATGAGCAACTTAAGAATCGGAATCAGCCTTATAAAATCATGGCCAGAGTGAACGTATATAGGCGCACCTTGACCTTCAAGGAATTAAGGCCTACTCGTCTTCGTACAGAAACAATTGGACACTCGTGTCCCATTTCCTCGCAGCCTTATGATTCACAAGGTATACTAGATGGATGGCTTTCTCTCTTGCGGTCTCAAGATTCAATAATTCATGGGTTCTACACCGTTCGTCTTTTTGTTCTTAGCTTTCGGTTTGGCAAGCCGTCAGGTGGTTCGTGGCAGCTTCGCATGAGAAAAATGCTCTTGGTTGTTTGGCACGAAGGCTAAACGCCTTCTTCAAACTCTACATTGATCCTCAGGACAGGTACTCGTTTAACGAGGAGCGCCCTACACACTCAAGACCTTCCAAGGTCTGACGTAGACAAGTATACTAAGGAGAACGGGGTGTTGAATTAGGACTATAGGCAATCATATTGGATCCTACACATTGAGAAGCACCTAACCCCACTTTAATTAGAACAGTAAACACATGAGATTGAATGGTCTCACTTAGCACCAAGGGTCTCAACATAGTTGGCGAAGAAAGAAGAATACTAAAAGGCACAAGACCAAGTTGACAATGTATTTCCAATAACATCCCTCTATTTTGCAAGTCTTGTGTTGGAAATCATTTGCTTTTTTATTTTTAATCCAAGTTTGGAAACCCTTTGCTTTTTATTTCTAATCCAACTTTTGGGTTTGCACAAACACTTGATACTTTATTTCTTGTGCTAAGAGGGTCCACTAGGACCAATTAATCTCTAGTGCGTACTCTCTAATTACAATGGCTCTAGGCGCACCTACATTGAATCTAGTCCTCGCTTAAAAAAGGTAGTATCGACCAATAGAATATATTTCCATTTCGGATTTTTGAAGATTTTCTTTAAAAAATGCTTTGTTAGAAAACGATAGTATATGTTCATGAAAAGTTCTCTATTTGTAGTTTTTCATGAAAGAAACTGAAACTCGCGGCCATTTTTCGTTTAAAGCCCGGAAATCTCCTGCTAGATTGTCTGAATCAATCTTCAAGCCCAGCTCTTACCCATTAGACAGGTCTACTGTATATCGCCCATTTCCTCTATAATTGAGGCTTTCCAGTCTCAAGTGTTACTATCTCTTTTCTGACTTCTTTTCCTGTGAGATTCATGTTCGTTCTTACAGCTCGTTCCACTTTTCTATCATTGTACAAACAATTTACCTCACCCTGTTCATGTACGCTCGAAATAACGAGCCCCTTGATTAAAAACGTCGATTTTAGACTGTCAGGGCATTTCCGGGCATATTTTAACATATGCAGCCCACGAACCTTCCGAAGGTTCTGTTATTGCGTTCCATTTCCAATTTACTTGAGCTCGCACGACCTTTAGATTGCTCCATTGGCATCAACGTTTAGCTATTTCTCGTTTGTTCCAGATTTGAATGTCAAGTCCAAGCTGAGTCACGCTATACCTTGTGTATATTTCCGAAAGATACTGTTTCCGTTAAATAGTATTTACAGAGCGCATGGTACTGTATAATTAATGAAAAGTTGTACAACGAGCACCTTTGATGGCATCAGCAAATTGATAAGTCTTATTCTCTGGACTTTTTGAAGATGTAGAAAGCCACAGCCAAAAGGAGGAGCACCAAAATGAGCGAGATCAGGATAATGGCGATGAGCACCCCTGTGCTTAATCCTTCGCCTTCTTCAGGCTAGAAAGAGAAGAAACAGGAACAAATTAACAAGGCTGAGGAACAGGCCCGAACCTACTAGAGGTTTGGAAAGCTTTCGGTTCCCCGCGCGGCCACATCTCTTCAAATCGGGGAACTCAAAATACACTACGACAGTAAAAGTCACTCGACATTGAATTTGGACATACGTACATACTATAATACTTTCACACAGGGAATACAGTCGCTTAGCACATCTTTACCCAACATCTCAAAGGGATGGCTCATCCACGTCAACTCGTTCTTAGGCTGCTGGATGTGTTGCCATCCCGATTTGAGAAGCAAACAGACTTGTCATCCATCCCGCCAATGCTAGGAAAGCCTCGCCCGCCCCCAGGAACGCCCAAATCAAACGAGTTGCAATCACTGTAGCAATGTCTTTGTGCAAAAATACACCAATCTAGTCAATACAACATAAAATATGGTGGAGTTTTTTGTCGTTAGGTTTTGTTATTCCCATGTTCTTCTTTCTTGAAGACGTTGGTTATACATTTGATTAAAATATTTCTTTGATAATGAGGTAGTTCCCGTATCAAAGTTCAACTAAACTCGGATTAACTTATTATATTGCAGTTTTAAAAAGAACATTGTGCATATGATGGGACAAAAAAAAACGAAACATCTTACGATGCATATTTTTGAATAACAAGGCTGATAACTTCTTGTTAGGTGAATGAAAATATTTAGCACTGGAGTGCTCTTGGACACTTCACATTTAAAGAAAATGCTGTTGCTCAATAAAACATTTACACATAAAATGATGCTTCAAGATGAAAAATTATGCTTGACAAAAATAATCTTCGTTTTTTTCTCGGAAAATAGTGAAATCATTTGCTTGAAACAATTGAATTAACAGTGTAAATTTAAAATAAGGTTGAATAGCTTGATTGAATTGAAAAGAATGAGAAAGAGCCTTTTACTCTGAAAATTAGACAATGTGAACAAAAATGTAAAATTAATATGATTGAAGAACTTATTTGAATTGAAAAAATGAGAAAGAATTGAAAAAATGAGAAAGAGCCTTTTTCCCGGGAAAAGTGGACCATATGAACCAAAATGTAAAATTAATATGATGGAAGAACTTATTTGAATTGAAAAAAATGAGAAAGAGCCCTTTTGTTGAAAAAATACCGTAGACCATATGAACAAAAATGTAAAATAAGCGCATTAAATTGAAGCATACTTCAAAATATTGGAAAAAAATACTTGAAAGTGTGTTTTTTAAGTGTTTTCAAGTTTACTATCGGGTGAAATTGGACATATTTGAAATACACTCCATGTTGTTTGCCAGCAGCATTGCATGTGACATTCCTCAAGTCATGATACTACACTTTATGGTGTGGCAAGCATCCACTGCAGGCGTGGGACAAAATTTCGAAAAACTTTGCCAACTTTACGAGTGTCCTGTTTCAGTTCCACCTCGAAGAATGCTTTCGTTATTCAAGTCGGACCCTTTCTTAGAAAATCCAAATCGAAAGTGTTTTTGTTTGTTTGGAGTGTCGAGTAATTATCCAACGGGTGCCACACTAACGAGATTATTTTTTTAATAGAGGTTCTATATCGCTTATAAAATCATAAACACTTTTGTATATACATTTTATGTGAAACTACATAAAGTGAATCAAGGGTTTTGGTTTTCTTTTGCTTTTTGACATAATTGGTCAAGGACTAGTACGTTTTGAGTTAAATATCGTTGCACGATTCGCGACCTATGTGTTTTTTTCGAAATATAATCATAAAGATTTAAGGTACTAATACTGGTCCTGATAAAAATCGCTTGCTACTTTAAAAAAGAACGGAATATCTTTCTAGTGTCAAACCCACACTCTTGATCTCTTTTTGCTCAAAGTTTCTAGAAAAGACTTGGATGCTGGACCTATTTTGTGTCAAGATAAACAAAAGAACCAAATTGTGATCAATTGTAGTTCAACTTGTTGGTCCAAGTTTGCCTTGTTTCTTTATGTCTGTGCCCAACATTCCTCGTTGAATCCAGATTTGGCTTTATGCAAGTGGGTTTCTCGCAAAACATGACTACTTTTCCAGAGCAAGAAACTTGCATTGTCTGGCAAAATCCCCGGAGATGCACATTGCTGGTCCTTCAAAAGTTGCAAACTCGCCTCCGAACTTGTCAAAGAAAGGCGTCTTTTTTAAATGGATCGCTTTTTCCAGCAATACCGAAACTCTCACAAACATGACAGACGAGGACAAAATTGCCTTCACGGTCAATGTTAAATCCGAAGACTTCCGACCCTCATCCATCATTTGATCCAAACCACCACATTTATTCCAAGTACAAGAAATAAAATATGCTGGTTGGTTTCTTAAGGCCTCTGTCTTTTTTAAAAGACGCCAAATTACCCCAATATCTGAATAGAACGAAACTTTGAATGTTTTCGTGGTGAAGTAAAAGAACTAAGACGAAACTTTTGAAATTGGTCATTTTAACTATTTTGGTTAAAACTCAATGAGATTCAAAGAACTGAAAAGCTCCTGAATGAGAATCTCAAAATATCTTTGAAGTCATATTCTCTCGCATTTTTACCCTGCGTTTCGGATAAATCACCAACCTGGAATGCGACAGCAGCTTCGAGTCAGACAGCGTCGGGCTAAAGTTACCAGCTGACCGTAAATAGCCAGTCAATTCCCATTCCTTCCCTCGTGGCTCCCACGATTTAGACCAATCAGGGGAAGCTTTAAACGAAGTGTGTGTGGTATTTCTGCGAAGCGAACTTACCTCGTCGCCGCAGATTGGAGGAGGCGCGTAGGTGTCGTCGATCCCGATGAGCTTGAAGTAGTTCTCGCCGAGAACAATCTTTTGGAAGGATTCGTTGTCCAAGAACATGTTAATTGAGCTAGTGTCCGTGAGTTGACGGGCGTGGCTGACCTCGTCCTTCATGCAGCCTGAAGCCGGGAACTTAAAGGCCTTGAGGCCCGGGTACTCTTCGGGAGGGCCGTAAGAGGCCACGAAGTCGGTGCCAGTGATAAAGCGATCGTTGTAGCTTTGGAACAGGTCCAAATACATAGCCATGGCATGGGTGGGTCCCAAGATAACATTGCCACTACCAGTGGCATAGAGAACTTCTTTTCTGGTTTCAAAAACCTCATGAAGTTTTGAGCGGATCTCGTTGACATGGGTGTGATTGAACAAGAAGGCTGCGGCATCGGCTTCAAAGTCTTCATGGCTGAAGTGAGAGAGGCGGTCAATTGGTTCGTTATTGTAGTTCATGAGCAATTGTTTGGCCAAAACGTCCCATGAGACGTCAGTGTAGAGATTAGGGTGCTTGTCAAACAGAGTCTTCAGAATGTGGATGTGAACCAAGGGATGGAGTCGTTTCAGTTCCTTGGAGAGCCCCATGTGAGCCCAGACCATCTTGGCGTCAGGATAACGAGAGAGAAGGCTGTCCCACACTTTCACGTGTTGGATCTTCCTAAAATTACGCTTGGGACGACCACTTCGTTCCTCGAAGAAGGCAGGGTAATGGATTCCCAAGAACTCTTGCCACCAGGTGGCAGAGTTCATGGCTCGACGCACGTCCATGTCTGGGACCTCGCATCCTCGAAGAGGATTCGGTGGAACCAATGGGATCGAGTCATAGTTATCACAACCCAGATCACAATGCAACGTAACTGGCCATTGCTTCTCCTCCATCTTCCTAAAGAAAGGGTCCAAGACTCCACTATCGATGTGTTCTTCGGTGACTCTTGGTTGATTGAAGAAGCCATTTCCAGCCAATGCGTGCTTATACACGTTGATTTCACCCGCCCATTTGAACGTATCTGGAAATTCTTGCTCTAAAGTGGCCATAATGGATGTGATATTGTCAGGCTTTTGGAGATTGGGGGACGTGTACGACAGGGTCATATGCATTTCTCGATCCTGTCGCTTCATGTACTCCATCACCTCACGAGCATTTTCGATATCATTAGCGGGATTAGGCACCACGGTGTAATTAAAAGTCGGACAATGGAGGTAATAGCAGCAATCTGGGTCGTTGGGATTGGCCTTGATGAGCTTTTGACCGATGCCAAACACTGTGGTAAACACAAGACCATGGGTCCTCATCCAATCCAAGTACATATCGAAAGGAACCGCGGGGCCTCCGAATGGGCGGAAGTGATTATGGGCATCCACCACACTGAAAAAACCATCCTTGCCTGGTCGATCCCAACACATGGAGTTGTCCTCGTGCCCAATGGTGAACCTGGATAGTGTTCTTCGTGGAGCAGCCTCCACTAGTTCTGCCAATTCGATGGTGTTGGTAGCGGTTTCATCTTGATCATCCTCGCCTTCGGTTTGAGCCCAACTTGGTACGACCACCAGACACAAAGTGGCCAATAGGACCAATAGATATCCCCTCATTTTGGGAACCGACACTCAACTGGGAGATGAAGTAGGTTTCTTCAGTAGTGTTGGGAATTATGAGACATGTACTCCCATTAAATCATCTAATTGAAGGACGCCCTTACTCACCACGGATAGATAACTCGATCTGGTCGAGAAATGAGTCCAACAATTGTGAGAATGAATTGTCGTTCCGAGAACCTCTTCGTCTCTAGATGGACAACACCTCACTCACTCTTTCCAAGTGGGACGGATTGCGGGATTGCGAGTGAACAACGAAAAAGATCGTCTTTATGTTCTCACAATCGGCAAAATCGGGCATCTTGTACATACGTACGTACGTAGTGTGTTCTTCTTCGAGTGTGTGCTCGCAGTCTACGTACGCAACTTGGAGGGGGTTCGCTATGCACGAGAAACGGTGCTCAATGTTGGTGTCCTCAACTTGGGGAGAAGTGAGCAAAGCAATTTCCATTTTGCTCGTTCATTTCAATTTTCAAGTGAAAAATCACACTCAAAAAAGAAACCAACATCCGCCGCTCATGAACACATTCCAACAACTGATGAATAAAGGGGCTCCTCGGTGTTTGTTTATCGTTAAACGTCCAATCATTGATGGTCAGCAAGAATATGACACGTGGGTAAAGGACCCCGATTCCCATCGGTGATTATTCGATCGCAAAAATGCATTCTCGTCAAAATGAAATACCTTCATCTTTTCCTTTGAGTAAGCAGCGTAATATAACTCGACTAATTTTTGAGGACCAATATCAATGAAAGGTTAGTGAGACGCCGTAGTCCCTTGACAACAAAAACGAAATGTTTCAGCCAGAATCCAGGGGATTGAACTAATATTTTGAGGACCATTCCTGCCCTGGTTTCCTTTAGACGGGGCTTGACAGCAACCGCTATCAATGCCATTGGAGCGCAGTGTCAATAAAAGTGCCGCTCATTTTCAATTACAATGATAAAATAAGTTATTCCCCAAGATGGTTTAAGGTAATTACTCTTCAAATGTAATGTAACAAAAAGCATTCAAACAAATTTCGATTGGTCTGTCTTTTGTTTTCCATCTTTTGACTTGGGCACGTGGTAAAGAAGGGACAAAATGAAGGCTCAAGGGACAGAAATGGGATGAGGTGTTTTTAGTTATCTTTGAATTCAACTTATTTTGTTCTTAATTTTTACCATTGTAACCACCAGGAAGTCCTCAGAGTAACTGAAAGTAGTAAGACATGAGTGTTACATGATTCCAACAACACCATGGACGAAAAACTATCCATAGGCATATAGATGGACAAATTGAATTATCTGACAACTGCCTGCATATTTGATAGTTACGTCATTTTTACCTTGATGTGAAAGCTAATTTAGCCATTTAGAAATTAACTTACCCGATGAGGGCGCTACTTGAACAAGCTTGCATTTATTTTTTCCAATAAATACGCTTGCTAAAGAAGAAAAAAGATTGTGATTGAGACAGTATTTGTAATGAAAACAAAAAAGACTTGATAAGTAATTGTAAAACGTGCACGAAGCCCTTACTTTAGTTCTAAAGCTTTGTTTCAAAACAAAGGAACTTGGTTGGCCCGAATAATTTGGGACTCTTTATCATAATCCTTACCTTAAAAACGGAGACATGGAAGGGTTAGTCTTTTGATATCATTTTACCAAAAGTTCTCTTTGTAATTTTTCTAATATAAATAATTTTTCAATGTATTTTTGGAATCTTATTTGTTTAGGTACTTGTAAAAATACTTCCCCACCTGAGAACGTAAGGATCTTCTAACAACCAAAGTGGCCAAAACAAGACTTTTGCGTTTTAAACCACATAATCTAGATTTTTTATGTTCACAAGTTTTTACGTCTAGTTTAATTTTTCAGAATTATAGAGGGCAAGGACATTGGCTAAATATAATCAAACATTTAGCAAGGGGTTACTGGGTGCGTGCCTAATTATCATTTTCCTGACAAAACTGAGACATTGTCATTATTTTTCACTTAAAATCTCTTTGTCCGACAATGTTCTAAATCCAACCAAGTGATCAAGCCGAGTTCTCCTCCCAAGACAGCGCCGTTAAAACCTTTTGTTAACAACAAAATCCTACAGGGTCAACTTTGTTGAAGGACCATTTGAAGCCTCTATACACGTTTTTAAGTGAACGTCGCCAACTGTGAAATAAAAGTTTTACTACCACCATCTAACGAGAGGAAAAACTCGTTTCTTGAAAATTTGGTTTTTAAAAAGAACAATTTTGTCATGATTTTTTTACATACTTTTTTTTTTGTAGCTAAAGAGGTTTCCGATTTGTAACCGATACAAAGAATGTCATTCGATGTAAAAAAAGGATCATGTTATGTCTTAAAAGAGTGTACTGATGTATTAAAGTCAAGAGTGATAAAATATCTGATCTATCAAAGAATTTGAATTGGGAGATCTAGATAGTCCCTGTACGTAGGGTTGGTCGGGAATGTTGGATAGATATCTATCCAAATGGGTTTTGAATGATAAAACTGGGTCCTTAGATGAAAACATTCTTCTTAGTTCTGAAGGTAAAAGATTGTACAACTGTGGAGCACGATTAAGGACAAAGTTCTTTTGGAGAGTTTTTACCAACTTTGAGGTTTTTGCACTGTTGTCGTCTTTCACGTTACATGTTATGCCTCGTCTCTCACTATATGTAGTGTTCATTCCAGGATTTGGACATATACCATGAATACATTTAAAAACATATAAAATAAGATATCGTTCATATCTTCTTTGAATGCTATTCCAAGCGTTTTCAATCTATCCCAGTATGAAAGATCGGACATTTTATCAATAAAGCGAGTATAGGTGCGTAAAACTTTTTCTACTTTTTGAAGATGAAAAGAATCCATTGGGGCCCAAATTGGAGAAGCATATTCCAAATGTGGTTGAACAATTGCTTTATATAGAGTCATCATGGTCAATTTGTCTCGAGATTTAAAAGAACGGTAAATCCACCCACAAGTTTGAAACGCCTTGGTTACCTTTAGTTGAATATGTTGGTCAAACTTTCCATCACTTTGAACAATCACCCCTAAATCCTTAACTGTGCTGACCACTTCAATAGGTTCGTTTGTATTATCAAGAAGTGAAGGAGATTTCTCTCCCATCGTCAAAACCTTGAACTTATCCCCGTTCAATGACATATTATTGTCAGTCACCCACTTATACACTTGGTTTAGGTCCTCTTGTAGCCGTGAATAGTCGTCGACATTTCGCCCCATGGCTATTTTTGTGTTTTCTGCGTAGGACGAAATCGAGGCATTTAAGGGGAGGTCAAGAAGAGGAGTGATAAAAATGATGAACAAAATTGGTCCTAGGATTGACCCCTGTGGTACACCAGAAATAACATCAAACGGTTCGCTTATCGTTCCTTCAACTCGCACACATTGTTTCCTTCCTTTTATGAAACTCTCCATCCAGGCATGCAAATTTCCACTTATTCCAATTTTAGAAAGCCTACTTAACAAAATCCCGTGGTCAACTTTGTCAAATGCTTTGGCAAAATCTAAATAAATAATGTCAACACATTCGTTGTGTTTTAGCCCCTCGATTACGTCATTGAAATGTTGAGCTAACTGACTGACTGTACTAAAATTTGACCTAAATCCATGCTGATGTGAAGAAAGAATCTCCTTTTCATCAAGATATTCGACCAATTTGGACTTAACTATTTTTTCCATCACTTTGGAGATGTTTGAGAGGAGTGAAATGGGTCGGTAGGAAATGGGATGGGATCGATCACCCCCACTCCAAACTTTGGTGCGTGAATGGTTCAGCGTGCATTTGATACCATTTTAATTGTTGGGAAAGCAAATGCACTTCCTGAGTCTCTAAAACTTTGCGCATTTTCTCAATTCTTAGCCGTATTTAAAAAAACGTGGGTTTAGGAGTTGATGAACAACTTCAATTCAATTCTAAAGGCCATATTGATCAAGAAACTCATAATGAATCCATTACTTAGCTATTTTAACCTCCTATACGTGCTAGAGAGAAAAAATATTTATTTTCATTACTTCCTTTTAAACCCTCATAAATGATACATTTATAGTCGGTGCATGGACCTCGATA
This sequence comes from Tigriopus japonicus, assembly GCA_010645155.1. Classification (NCBI taxonomy): domain Eukaryota; kingdom Metazoa; phylum Arthropoda; class Copepoda; order Harpacticoida; family Harpacticidae; genus Tigriopus; species Tigriopus japonicus. The sequence continues at coordinate 7,591,301 of CM021323.1, forward strand.
CTACCGTGGTCTACGGTCGGTGTTACCTTCAACTAGCTTTGGATAGAATTAGTTTGAGCGCAGCCAGATTTTCGAAATATTGTTTAGTTGCCACAAGAACATGTCTCTTCTGGCCATCTGTTTATTCCAAGACACTGGTTCCTCATTCAAAAGTTTGAAAGATCCCCTTCAACTTATGTAGCAAAATTTTAAATATGAGCAATAAAATAGAATTATTTTTCGAAAAATATCAAGAATTGCTACTCCAGTTTTAAGCTATTCAGATTAATAAGGCATTGTCGCATTTAAAAAGCGTAAATCTTCACTTTTCTCACTTTTGCACTCATCAGAAGTAGACATCTTCCGCACTTTTTTCCCGCCAAAATAAGGGTGGCGAAATCTGACCAGAAGTTGGAACAGACACAATCAAATTTGGAAACAGAAAACTATATCATCCATGCTAATGTGATGTTATGTGAGAACTTTTGTCTTGCCATTGTGTGTCCTTGTATAGCTTTTTTTAAGTTTACTCATGAAATTATGAAATGAGAATAACACCACTTTTTTAATTTTGGAGTTTGGTCGCCATTTCATGGTACATTCATACTGACGTCACAGATAACTGGAGGAATAGATGCCTGCATCCCGATAATGGTGGAACTTGGGCTTGCAATAGCTGGAAAAAAATGGAGCTTCATGAACCCTCGGAAAAAATAGATTGTGCCATAAATAAGTGACCCCAATTTTTAGTTACTTGAAAAACAGAATTGAAGATGGTTTGTTCTGGACGGTGGTTTGATCTATTGCACTTATTTAATCAATTTCAAGGATCCTCGCTCAACCAATAGTACAGAATTCCTATAAAATGTCTGACTGGTTTTATTGACGCTGACTTTAAAAAATAATCAGAAAAAACAGCATCAATTATGATTGTGCTAATTGTTTAGAAGACAAGATTGAGCTGTTGCGTGAATAATTAGGCCCAGCTGATTAATACTTTATGTCCTTTTCTTTTTTCAAGTAAATGTAAACAGTTGTGGGCCATAATGAACACAATGCTCTCATTGGGGCTGCTCATCTATTTTTTCAAAGGGTTCATGAGGCTTCCACTGACTTGCCCAATAGTCAGCCATCAGAAGCCCAAGTTCCACCAACATGCAGCTGCTGGTATCTGTCAGCTTTTTAAGCACCATTTTTGGACTTAGAGTAATTAGGCGGTTCCAATGGTACCCAAACAATTTGTCCAAGCTAAATAAGGTTTGAGTAATGCCCACTAACAGCGTATTTTTGAGTGACAAGGGGATTTTTTTGTTGCTGCTGTTTGCGGATTTTTTAATAGGCTGCAAGGAATGGGATTCCCTGTAAAGAAAGTCAATTATTAAAAGAAGTTAATCATTAATTAAATTAACATTTATGTGATATTTGGTCTAACAATGATCAAGTTAGTATTAATTTCATTAATGACTAACATTAATAATCTTTTTTATTTGGTCAAATAAAAAAATACTATCTTAACTAAATATCTTTTCTTTCCAGCAGGCGTAAAGGGTAATATCATTGATTACTAAAATTTATTTTCAATTTCTTGATAAATATGGCCTTTAAAATTGAACAAGAAGCACGGAAATCATGGAGAGGGAGGCTAGCAATGAGAATTATGATTTCCAGCTGAAACGAATCATTTGAGTTCTTCTGCAAATGAGACCTGGCTTGCATTCAGAAGAACACGTATTTCAAATTTCAGCCCAATCGAAAGCCGGAGTAAAAAGTTATGCCTTCTCAAACTTTTGTGCTGAAGAGAGCATAGAATGAATGAACTCACCCTTTTGTGGTAAACGATTACCACAAAAGGGCTAGTTCATTCATTCTCGGTAGGATTTGCACTGAACTTTGAGTGAGCATAACTTTTGTCTCCAACGTTTGATTGAGCTGAAAATTTAAATACGTATTCTTGTCAACATATGCAAGCTCTCATTTGCAGAAGAACGTCATTGAATTGTTCTTACTGGAAATCATTATTCTCATAGCTAGCCTCCCACTCCATGATTCCAGTGCTTCTTGAATTGAATCAAAGTTGTACTTCAATTCCTAGTTTTCCAATTTTTAAATAGAGATATGACTTGAGAATATGCTCAAAGGTTTTAAAACCCTAGAAGTACAATTACTTTTCTAGTAATAAGAGTCAAGCCACATGTTAGCTTAACCATCTGGGGACCTTAAGCAAGCAAGGCTTTTGTAAAGTACACGCACAACTATACCAAAATTGTGTTTTTAAAAAGCCTACTTTTAAAGAAATGACTCCTTGAATGGCAGATGGCGCTGGTGAAAATTCACTATAAACGTTTGTGATGTTTACTTTATAAAGCCCATTCGTCTGCGTTTTCATTTTGAATGCTATGGAATGGATGAGTATACGAAAATACGATTTGTGTAAAAAAATGGTTCACTTTCATTGTTTTGAATCAAATTCTGCACTGAAATGAAGTAAGGATTAAAGCGCCCCAAGGAATATGTTGCCACTTGGTGGTGGAATCATCTTTAACTTTTGATAAGCGACTAAAAAGAAAAAAGGACTGTTTTGCTCATTTAATTTCTAACTCCGCTACAATGCTCCCGAAAAACTTAATGGATAAACAATCCTGATGAGACATCATTCGTCCCATGATTGATTATGTTTCATTTTTTGACCTTGCCTTTTGTTTTGAATCGTATGTTAAAGAACCTCTTTGAAATACCCAACCCTATCTCTACCCAACCCTAGCCGGAATTCTTTGAATCATAGGTGGGGAAAACCTTTCCAACTAAAGCAGTCTTGAGCATGTCTTCAAATTAGGAAAAGAATGCAGCCCATAAAAAGTCAAGCATTGTCTGTCTTTCAGATGTTTTGACCGTTGCTTTTGAATTGTAAGGCAGGGTTCCAACGATGAAATAGTTCTTGGAAATCGATAGGAAAAAAACACTCAATTATTGTCGTGTCCTGTCTATTTAACAAACAAGCACAAATTCAAACAACTTTAAAATGCATCAATGCCTTTTTTTCGCAAAAATAAGAAACTTTGCTTCAGCAAATCTCATTTATAAAATCATCGGACACAATTAATAGATATTCATGAACTTTTTTTCTTCTGCGCCATCTACTAGTCAAATACAAATTCAAAATATAGATCGGTTCATTAGTTGGTTCTTCCTTTTGAATATTTCACGAAAAAAATGCAGTGTAAAATAAATTATAAGATAAAAGACCATAATAAATCCCAGTCTATGGTTACGGATCATTGATTGCGTATAAGACACTTCTGATTTTCATTGAGTGACACGATTACGCCCAAACACTTTAAAATCATGTGATTTTATTTCACAATTTTGGTGATTTCTTGGTGAAAAGATTTCTTGAAAATTTAAAGATTTTAAGCCCTGTATTTTGCGTTGGAGGTCTTGCACGAGAAACAATGCCCAATCCTTTAGTTAAAATTATTCAACCTTGTCCTTGCCTTAAAATAGCATCTTCAAAATTGCGCGATGGAAGGACCATAAGTGGTATTTTCTGTACACACAGTACATCATGAAATACCTAAATGAAAATCGGACAATATCCTTGATCTGACAAAAGGTTGAGCTTTTTGTTTTATTTGCCTCACCAATGAATTAAAGTTGCCAGATCTTAAAAAGCTTTTGGGCACAAAATTGACCAAGAAAAGTTTTTAGAAATCTAAATCGGCTTAAAAGGTTGTTTGAGGATTTGCATTTACAGTACATATTTCGTTTGAAGAGGGATATCTCATTAATGGCGACAAAATTTGATAGGTTTGCCCATCATTTCTGAGCCCACCTTTCATGCATTCTTGAACACATGTAAAAGAAACAAATCTAAAGTACTATTCCGATCTTTCATGGTACAAGATGGACACCCATTCTTCTTCGGTCCTTTATCAGATCTATAAACAGTCATAGGAATGTTCTGCAAACTCAATTGGAACAAATCAATAGATACAGGCCATATAAAAAGTTGCTGAACTAGCTGACCAACCGTTTTCAAATCGAGATTAATCATTGTCGTACGTTGCAAAAGATCAAAACAAACGCGATTTAGTGCAAAATAGGATGTAGCTTTGGATGTCTACTAAGGAGAAGTAGGGAAAGAACTGTCATATATTGTGCATACTGACTAGATTGCATACCTTATTTAATAAAAGAAAACTTGTGGAATATTGGTTAATGTGTTGTTATCGATAAATTGAATTATCGACAACCCCACAAATTTTTATCGCTAGTTGCAAAAGTGCATAAAAATCATATCACCACTTAGGTAGTAAACTCTGCTTCAATTTTTGATTTCCAAAGAAAATCTATGCGTCAATAATAACTTTAATTAAACTCTTTCAAATTTGTGTCCCCACAAGAATAGTCAATTCATGTTTTTAACGCAAGGCGCTTTTAAAGCTTTATGAAAATAATTCTTTCGGTCTTTACCAATAAAGTCTAGTCCATGATTGGCTTGGAATAAAGTTGCGACTTTATTAGAGAATTAAATATCAGAATCACGCTACAATCCGAGTGAAATAAATTCAAGAGATTTGTCTCAACAAAACCTTTTCCCTCCAAATCCCATTTCCTCATCCATTTTTCTGGTCAACGTTGTCAAAACGAGACAAAGAATTGCATTTGGAATTCGCCAAGTAAAGGGTCGCTTTTGTGAGTAGATGAATGGATGACAGTTTGTTTCATTTCATTGTTAATCGTCGGTGGCTTCTCGATTGCTATTTTTAGTGCACCGCCAACTCCACATTAACGAAGCTAATCAATCGAATCACCACACATATTTAAATGCACTTCAATCTTTGCTTTGGGGAATGATTTCCGTGGAATGTTCTTGATTCGGCGATATTTGCTCGTTTCCTGAAGTTTTGGAAGTTCGACCTCGGAATTGGGCCTCAATCTCATGAAAAGTCTGGCCTTTAGTTTCGGGCACGAACCCAACTGTAAATAACGCTGTCACGATACAAATCACACCAAATACCCAATAAGTGCACGGTTGACCCAAGACCGAAATCATACTAGGAAAGAGCTTCACCACCACAAAAATAGTTCCAAAGGCCACAAATACTGTGAAACCAGAAGTCAGGCCTTTGATGCTGCCTGGACACAACTCGCCCAATAGAAGCCAAGGCACCGTGCCCACCCCAATCCCAAAGGCCAGCATATAAAGGACAATCTCAAGAATGGGTAGAACGAGCAAAAGTTTTCTCAACCATTCAACCCGTTCTTCGCCGTGAATGGAACCATTTCGCAAAGAGTTGGGAAAAAGATCTCGGTTTGGCATTTCCTTGTCGACAGTCATGTTCCAATGGTTTTCTTGCGCTGCGTTTGGGGTTTGGGAATTCCCACCAAGATCGGTCATTGCCTCAATGCAGAGAATATTTAGACCCAATAAGAACATACCTTTAACAAGGAGTCAAGAAAACAGAGTTAGTTCAACCGCAATGAATGTTCCTTTAAGATGCTGAAAATTATTGGGACGAGAACCGAACTCTCGGAAGACTAATTTTTCATGCCGGAAAGTCCTAAAAATATTGCCCTGTTTAAAAACGTGGTCTGGCAAAAGGTATTCAAAATATGTTTAGTCTGGCTCTGCCGCTGTGGAAAACTCCCACGAAACAATCCAAGAAAATTGTATTAATTAACGAAGTTAAGATAAATTACATTCAACCTAGGATTTTTCAGCCTCTGAGTTAATGATCCGAAAGACAAACATTACGGCCGTCTTCGGTAATGAGGTTCCCTTCAATTTTTCCTTCATAAATTATCGCTTTAAAACGGAAGACCGACCGCAACTTACAGGAAATAACTGTTTGCTTGGTCAATGATGCCAGTCTTTTATTAGACCTTTAGTTGCCACTTTGTCTTGAAACGCGTTTGATTAGTGTCAAAGCCACTCGTTCTCGTCAGAATGAAACGAAAAAAAAAACAATTCTTCGTCAAATATTTGCACAATTATGCATAACTTCAACCTTACAGTTCAACTCTGCACGCACCAGAATTATTTTGTGACATCGGTCATTGAAGAGCCAAACATACGAGTGAGTCGCCATTTTTGGAATGCAAGTCAGTCAGGCTCAACAAGATAATGTCAATAACTGCCCGTTGCGCTTAAAAAACTTTTCAGCGATGAACTCTATATCAGAGATGAACTGCCAACATGCTTAGATCCTTCCCCTAACTAGCAAAAAATTCAGATATTCCTTGCCTAATGCCATGAGCAAAGCCGATGTGAACATAAGCCATTTTCCTGAGTATCGTTTGGCGAGTAATGTGCCCAATAATGTTCCAAATAGCCGTATGCAACCCGTTAGAATTGCCGCCAAATACGGATCAGAGGCCACACCAATATCCTGGAAAATGGTCACTGCGTAGAAAATAACGGCAAAGCTCCCCGTTGATTGCTGTAGAAAGAAAATGCAGATGAGGAGAAGGAAAGGCCGATGTCCTTCTGGCTTTTTGAACTCTTGCCAGAGTTTGGTGAGTTCATTCCCTGATCCCATTGAAGGCTCCTCATCAAGTAGTCTTTCCGACGCATTCGGTTGAAGAGCTTCCAGCTCAGACTGGATATTGGAACTTCCGTGGCCGTGTAACCATTCCAGAACCTGGAACAGAAACCAGAAAATCCAATTTGCAAGAGCTTCAAGGCAGGGTGTGAGAAATGATAGTATTTGAAGCAATGCAGATTCCTGTATTCTCTTTCTCCAAGTCATGAACCTCATGACAACTAATGTCTGGTAAGGCGTGCTCGAGGACCTGGAAATGTGCATTTAGTTCATCTATTGAATGCAAGAATTAGCCGGGAAAGGTTCAGGGAGCTATGAAGTATGCAAACAGCAAAGCGCAACCCCCATTAAATTGCTTTAAATGTGAGCTTATTCAATCAATTTATCAACATCAGTAGAAAAAGTTTCATCATTAGAGGGCGGAAAAGGAGCTAAAATTGGCAAAATTGAAGTTTTTAAGTTAAAAGTATGGCCAAGAAGTATTTGTTAAGCTAAAAATGGCCAAAAGAAGCTTTTGTTCTCGATTTGTCTCTTAATAGGTCAAAACTTACATTGTCTGTTTTTATTCAGTTGGCAAATTATTGGTTCTCGATTTTAGGGTCATTTTTTTTGGATCGTTCGTTCCCCTAACAAAATTCACGACCTTTTTTAGACCAGATTTCAAATTAAAAAAGTTTTATGGATCTGAAATGTGAAATATCACTTTACTTATCATTTAGTATTCAGTGTTGTCTTTGTTTATTTCTTCAGTATTTGAATCTTTGTTTAAGTCAATGTAATGTCTACAGAGTCTTTCCTCTAAATTTAGACCGCAGTTTTATTGATAATTTAGCCATTTTAATGATTTTTTCAGTGAATTTTGGTGATCAAGGCCTAAACACATAAAACTAAACTATGAAAACATTTAATTTCAAAATGGCCGCCACGTGCCCGGATCATGGCCCGGAACCTCTTAGGCGCGCTGCCAGTGCAGGCACGCACCTCCTCCTCCGTGATGGCGTCCCATGCTGTCATCAGATTTGCCTTGAGGACGTTCAAGTTTGGCGCTGACTTAGTGTACGCCCTCGTCTCCAGAATGGACTAGATCTCGAAGTCCACAGGGTTGCAGTCTGGGGATGAGGGTGGCCACATTTCCTTGCTCCAAAACCTGGGGAACATGTCCTTGCAGTACTGTTGGACAATTTTCGCTGCGTGCGACGGTGCGCCGTCCTGCATGAATGTTATTGGCCTTGATCCATACTCAATAGCGACCCAGGGCAACACCTCTTCAGACAGGAGATGGAGGTAGACTTCTATGTTGACCTTGACTCCTTGTTCCATAAAGATCAGGCGGTCTTCTTCCTGTTGGAGGTCACACCAGCCCACACCATCACAGACGCCGCCCCTTGACGTCGGAGAACACTCCTCTGGTTCATCGGAATGTTGTTCACTTGTGTGGCAAGCACCCGGTTATTTTAAGAGTTGTGGGCGGCTTGGATGAAGAGCAACTTCTCGTCAGTCCACAGGATTGGCGAGGCCGTGCCAGAGCAGGGCTCTTTCACCAATAAACAGCCACGGTCCAATCTTTTCAGCTTGGTGTCAACCGACAGCAGTTGTCGTCTCCTCTTCCGATATGGGTACATGCCTAGGTCCCTTCGGACAGCCTTCCACATGGTGGATTTGGCCACCCCTTCGGCCCTGGCCATCTTGGAGATGCCCCTCTCCAGATTTTATCAAACCTTCTTGCGAGTCTTCTTGATAAGCTGACGCGTCCTCTTTGGCTTCGATCTTGCATGCGGCTTCCTTGATGTGGTGCAGGTCTCCTTGTACTGCCTCAAGACGTTGAAGACGGTGGCCCGGCAGACAATGCCCTTCATCTTCGTGGCGACTTGGGATGCGGGCCAATAATTTGGTCTCGCTTCTCCTTTTTGGATGACATTTTTGTAGCGCAGATCGGATAGCTTTTTAAATTTGACACTGTGTACCAACACTTGGATATCGGTTTTGGGTAATTTAGTTGAAGTTGGGCCAATTTTTTTGCAAAAAAGGCGCCAATTTAAAAAAAAGTACAGTCTAAATTTAGAGGAAAGACCCTGTACTTGAGACAAAAAAAGACATACGTTAGTTGCATTGGTTAAATTAGTTCGAAGATACCTAGTTCAAGTCAGAAAACTGAATTGATTTTAGTATACTCTTTAGATACTTTAGTAGAGAATTTGTGCAGTTAACAGGCGACTTCTATGAAGCCCAACAAATTAGAAAGCTGAGAGGAAAATGAGATTAACTCTTGATTTAGACTTTAGTCGTAGCAAATTGGTTGAGGCATAAAATCTAGCCACAGACTTAACTTGAGCCCCGATTGTCAGTGCCTGAACTAATTAGTTAAATATTGAAGTATTCAGAATTGATCTTTGCCAAAGTGTTGCGTTATTGGTCAACTCGTTCAGTTTTTTTGAGTTTGAGCGTTTGGAAAGGCAAGAAACATAGATTACATTCCGAGTGAAAAATGGCAGCACTGCCAACTTGAAACACATCAGAACAGTTAAATTGCAGGCCATGAAACATAATCCATGTACCAGGGAACTACTTAAATCGAGGCATCCTTGCATAATGGCTTCAAACCGAAACCGAAGGTTTCGGCCTAACCCGAAATCGAAACCGAAAGTTTTACGGGATAAAAGCAAAAACTTTCATATTGATATGCAAATTCCATTGGCAATGGAAAAATGTAGACCAAACAACGGATTTCAAAACAATCAGAATTGTGTCTTAAGAGTGCTTTTAACCTTAAGACATAGTTCTTCATCCAAAACTTTAGAGTGCCTTTAGTTGTTGCTTCGCCAGTCTTTATCGGGCGAGGTTTCAATGGCACCCAAGGGTGAAGTAATTTCCAATACGAAATGATACCCCCAAATGTGGACAGTCTCTTCAAAGCTGTGTTCTGAATCCGGAACAAATAAGCAAACCCTAGATCCTTTCTAACTCAAAGAACTAACTCGAATGACTTCAAACAGAGCCACGAATACATTCGTTCCTTTTGCTTACCATTCTTGCTTGAAATCCGTAAAAGGTACACATTATTTTGCATGTAGTACCTGAATGAGAGGCAATATGCTTCATTATCGAATGCTTTAATTTAATCTTTACTTCACTGAGCTCTATCTAAATCTCTAATTTACGCAAACATCTCACGTTATGGTTGAGGATGTAATCCCACAATATGTTATTTGCCATAGACCACGGTACTACTTGGGTGATGATCCTTGAATTTGCCAAGAGGATTAAAAAAGTCAGGGTGAGTAGGGATGAACAGTGTTGCGGTGTTAGGCCGTTTAATATTTGTCATCCAACAGAATCTTTCTAAATTAGTTAGACAATTCGAAAACTTGATTAGCTATCTCCAATCCTTTGTGTAAGTTGTCCTGATTATTTCTTCTGTTGAGGACAACTTACATGGAGGATTAGACAGCAGCCCATCAAAGTTTCAAAATGTGTATTTGAATCACAGAGATATTTTGAAGGATAGCAAATATTTCCCAAAATTTTGGGAATTTCTTTTACTGTGGAGTTGTTCAACAGGCCTTCGCTTTTTTTTACATTTCACATCATGCTTCTATTTGGTGCAAATTTAACACAAGTTGCAATGGGCTTTATCTGCAAGGTTGATGCAAACCTTGTATGTAGCTCTTTGGTAATCAAAAGGCATCATCTGGCATTCCTTGTCTAATATTTGATGTTTGAAATTAGTTTCTCTTTCAAATTAGTTGGAAATGAAATATTTCACTTTGATTATTGTGTTATCTTTGTGGAACCATGGCTCACTGCCATCCTACCCTCATGAAAGTGGTTCCAAAACCGGATAAAAGTGTGTTAAATCCTTAATTACTCAATATTTTGACAACTCTTCAAAATGACTATTTCAAAGCATATATCTGTCTCTTGGACAGTAAAATTTGTACTAGTTGGTTTCGTAGCCTTTCTGCAAACCTTTTTCGAGACGTTTGAACTAGAGGGCTAAGAGAGAAATGACACTCCGAAAATATTTGTGAGTCACCAAGCCTGCACTGTGTGTGCAATGGGATTTGATGTTGAACACGCTAAGTTACGTGATGAACAACCCGAACTTGTGTTTTTAGGTTCGGTTCATCAATTTATTTATTATTTGGACATTGTTCCCTTCCCATGACAAAAAAACAATTGGAAAAAGGATGTCTGAATAAGTCTCAGAGCAGAGACTAAAGGCTAGTTCCAGTCTGATGGAGACTTCTTGAGTTTTGGATTCGGTTTTGTGTGTTTCTACTCTGTCTCTTAGGTTTGTTGAGGTACTTGGGTTGGTCGTTGATTGTTATTTTGTGTAATGTTGTCATGTATGTAGTTGAAATTTCAAGAGAATGTATTTGTTAGCTCTCCAATCTTTAATTTGATGAGTTTTTTCACCAAGTTAATTTTTTTCTCTAATTGACCTGGGAATGGCATTCCACACTTTGGTGTATTTGTGCCCAGGGCATCCAGTTGCCTTTGGGACCGCTAGGTTGCCTCTGGATTTTTAGGGAGTCAGTGACAAAATTGCTCATTCAACAGCTTTGGTGGAACAAGAGCAATGTATGATGAATCATGTAACTTGACACCCTTGCTGCCAGATCAATGAAGTGTGTTCAAAACAAATTTCTACTGACTGTACTGGAGTGACATTTCTCTGTTAGCCCTCTAGTTTGAACCAAAGCACTCTCACGAAACCGTACCTGAGTCATCCATTGCAGATTCTTAATGATCGATCATCTAATCTGAACACAGAGTAACAAACTAGATGGCGTTGTTCATAGCTGAGCTCTTTTACTTATTCTAGACCGGCCAAACTTTTCACAACTGCAATATTGTCTTTTTTCTATTTTATGTACCTATTGTATATTTCTACACTTATGGCAGCCAACAACATAGCGCTTAATGGCTTTTTTTAAGGATCCTTCCTGGGCACGAGAATTCATGCTCGTCAAATATTAAAGACGTGTTTCTCAAAGGACCGCACCATCACTTTGAGAAACCACATCACAAAAAAAAAAAAAAACAGTGCAGGGTTGAGCCTAAAATTACTTTTCCTTTTTCTCCCTTCCCTAAAATTTTAGTTTTTTTACCCTCAAAGTCAATTAATTTTTGAAATCGCTATCTGATTTTAATCTAGACACGGAAATTTTTTTTGTTTGGTACATCAACTTTTTATAACCCCTTCAACTTCGTGAGCACATTTTCATTTGTTTCAGTGACGCAAACTTTTATTTTTAATCATTAATATAAAAGACCTTCCAAACTCCTGGAAACTTTTCCTAGAATTTTAATGTAAGCGTTTCCTCTTGATGTCATTTTGCAAATGCGGGCCATAGTTTATTGAAAATGGCAGATCCTCTCGTGGGCCACGCGATATCAGCTCGCGGGCCACATTTGGCCCGCGGGCCAGGGTTTGCACTCCCCTCTCCAACAGTTTTTAAAGCAGGGTTGGATAAATTTTTAAAACAATTCCTGATCTACCCACTATTCAAGGGTTGTACAGATCTGCCAACAGTAACTCGTTAATAGATAAAATTTCATATAATTGTTAATTGTGTAAATTATATTAATGATTTTTTTTCAGGGAATGGCATTCCTTGTAGCGGTAGTAGAAAATCCGCAACCAACCCCTAAGAAAAAAAAAATACTTAAATGTACGCTATTACTTTTACTCGTACTATGAAAGGGATGACAATGGGAACGCTTTCGAGGGAAAATGTTTCGACACAACATGAGCTAAAGATCCTCACCTCTTTAGCTTTATCCGTTTGTCCGTGTAATGCCAGCCAATTGGGTGTCTCTGGAAGTCCGAGCATGCTCAAGAACACAAGGATGACCAAGCAACCACACACACCACATACCCAAGTCCAATGGCATATTGCACCAAGAATATAGACGAAAGTTATGCCTGCACTTACAGAGAGTGCTCCACTAGCTCCAAACAAGCTCCTGAATCACAAAACAAAACACTAATTTGATTGATGGCCTCGTTTAGAGCGGATCTAGTGATGACGAAGAAAGTTTTGAAGAGGAAAGTATCACTTTATTTAGTGAAACATAAAAAAGTCTCCTTGATACGCACATGACTACATTAAGAAGAAAGCCTGGGCTTATTTTTGCGAGTTGTTTATTGTGCACATTTTTATTCAGAGCATATTTGCATTCAGAATTTAGCACTGGAACTTAAACCAGGTACACGTACGTAATATGTATGCATACCTTCCACTTCTACGACAGGGAAATGCAGTGTACAAAATACTGGAGCATTAAACATAAACGTTATTTGGCTGGAAACGACTTCATTGCCTTCGTCTAGTACAGGGGTAGGCAACCGGTGGGCCGCGGCCCACATGTGGGCCTGAGGTTGATTGTTGGTGGGCCCAGGAGCTATAGGTAAAGCCCCAAAAAGTGGGCCCGCGAGCCATTCAGAGTATTGTATTTGTGGGCCCCAAGCTCTTTGATCGGCCCTTGTGGGCCCTGAACAAACCAACGTCTGTTTGGTGGCCCCTGACAATACGTAATCAAATTTGGTCGGTCTTGACACAAAAGCGGTTGATGACCCTTGGTTTAGTACATTACCATGATAAGTTGATGACTTTAGTACCTCCTCAGAAATACGGTACTACTAGCGAGTAGTGCTAATATTGGAATTACTTATCTCCATGAAGGTACATAAAAGCCACCCATGTGCATATTGTTCCATCCGTATAGATTGAGAATATATTGGTTCTGACCTGTTGTTGACGTCAGCAATTTCAATAAGATAGACTTGAGTGACCGAGGACATGATACCAATGCCCTGACACACTCTTCCAACACAGATCCAGTGGACCGATCCTCGAGAAAGACCCACAATGGTCCATCCGAATGCTAATGGAACACAGAGGAGCATTATTGCTCGCTTACGTCCGAATTGGTTGGCCACCCATCCTGTGAGCAAGGCGCCCAAGAGTTGGCCAATGTTGCTCAGACTAGCTGAAAAATGGAACATACAACTTTGGAACAGATGCTTCAAGGTCATTTGGAAATTTTCGCTCAGCAGCTTATCAAACGGATATTTTCGTCTGACCACGGTTCCTGGTCAGAAGATAAAGAGAATTGGACCATTAATACAATCTAACTTTGGTAAATTGGAGCAATCGAAAGTTTCTACATCCACTTCTCTATACCCACAATCTCAAAAGTGTGGAGAACAATCAAATCTCTACAGTTAAAAAACAAAGAGAGAGGAGCGAAATCTCAGTTCCCATTGAGCTACCAAAGATAAATGATGTCAGATTTTGCGATGATGGATTAGTGGGCTGGTCTCTCTCTCTTACCTATCCAAGACGCTTCGGAAGAATTGGCCAAGACGACTTTCTCACTATCGAGTTGCGGCAAAAGAATCGCACTGAATCCCAGGACTGTTCCAATGCTTGCTGATGCCAAACACGAGATGAGTCCAGCAGCCAGAAACTGAAATGGATGAAGGGACCAGTAGTTTGGTAAAAAGAGGTACATGTTTTATGCCGATGGAACTTTCACTTTTTGCAATTTCACATCAATCGGTCAGGCAAATGATTGAAAGTTTCTGTCATCCAATGCGAGTAAAACTCTGATTTTAACATATTAATGGACTTTATTTGTTCCAGCTTACAATATAAAGGTTCAGATGAATTGATTTCAATTCTTTACCTGATGTCCTTGAGACTGAATCGGACGAATCTGAGCTGGAAAATCTTCTTCATTGAAGAAATTGGGCATTTTGTCGTCAAACTTTAGCAAACTGGAAGTCCTCCATGCATTTTCCTTCCCAAAAGTTTGATCGAAGCTAGAACATGGACATCAGCTGACAGATTCCAATCCCGAGGCGTTCGAAATTCTAGGTCCTTGAGGGATCTTGAGTGGAGAGGGACAAGAAAAACACGTTTTGGGATGAGGGACTGCATCGTTCGAGATTGGTACTAATGTAGTTTAACATAATGTGTGTATTCATCAGTGATCTTTGTTAATTTCCGTTTATTTCGAAAATTGTTTCGAAAATCGCAAACTGAAAATTTACCCTTTGGGTAGATATAACAAAAAAGTCAATTGAACACAACTAAGACTATTTTTTAGCATTAAATATTAGTAATCTTTTGAAAACACGAGAGAAAGTAAAAGACAAATTTTGTAATGTGTGACGTTAACAGTGGTTCGATATTATTTTATATGGACAACTTAAAGTTTTTAATGAGGGTGTTAGGTTTTTAAGGACTTTTTCCTCGGATCTTACATGATAAGTTTGAAACACGGAAAATATATTTAGCTTCACAATTGACGAACTTTACATATGTGGCAAAATCTTCTCATGAGAACCCATCCCAAGGTTTAACTTGCTCTCGCTTTAAAAGACAAATGAACCAAGTATGTCGAACGATGAGAACACAAGAATGGGATTTGCCATTGAACTTCACACAATGCCTGCTCATTGTGAATTTCCAAAAGCAGCAAAGAAAGAAAATCCATCGTTAATAATTGCATGTTAACGAGTTTATCCCTTCTTTCCCTATGTTTCAATGGAACCTTTCTGGAACAGAATAAAGTAAGCCAATAAAAGGGGCAAATCTTTAACAAATTAGCATATCTTCAAAGTCTTTATTGAAACATAATCTTCACAACTTGAATACACTAAAATACTCATTCGGATGGGATTGACGAAATGTTGGAATGTTATTTCTTCGCTTTGGTTCTCAGTTCTTCGTTTTTAAGAGAAGTGCCATTTTGCATTGTTTCGATTTGACACTTGTTTCACATCGAGATACGTTAAATGATGATGATTACAATGTGTATTGAACAACGTGCTATTCAACAAGATACAATGGATTTCACAAATTTCTCGTTCCATTTCGTATATGTCTATGATAAAGATCACTAAGCTTACACAATATACAATAGGATGCTCAAAGAAAAGAGATGGATTGAGATCATAATTGAATGTGAGATTAAGTTATGGAGGCGATTCCAGCACTCCAAGAATTGAAAGTGAGTTTGACCTTGATTGTAACCCTTTTTTCCATTTGGATGATTGTCAGAAAACAATTTGGAAAGCAAACATGAACAGGAATCAAGCGCTCGCCATGGAAAAAAACCAGACCAAATTTGGCATTTTTATCCCCAATTCCATTCCATGACTTGCTTGGCCTGATTCATTCATTTATTCATCATCTTCCGGAACTCGGCGTAGCTCAATCGACCGTCTCCATCGGCGTCGAAGCGGGCAAAGACCTTTTCGATTTGCTCTTTGGAAAGGTTCTTGGAGAGCTTTTCCATTTCGGATTTGGTGATGTAGCCATCCTTGTCCTTGTCGTAGAGCTTGAAGGCCAATTCGGCCTGTTTGCCCGCATCCTTTGGTTGTTGACGATCATCTTGACCTTTGGGATCTTCCATAACCTAGAATAAAAGTATATATGGCCTCTTCAAATATATTCGCTTTTTTTATTAGAAATACATTCGCTTGTTTTAATAGAAATACATTCGCTTTTTTATTAGAAATACATTCGCTTTTTTATATTAGACTGTCAAGGATTCCTATGACAAAAGGTAGCTTGTTATTGTCCCAAACTCTCCCGCAATTAGTAAACGAAATGACCTTTAATTATCTTGGTGAAGATTTCGGATACCCCATCAAAAGAGCGAGGCCATGAATTATGTATCACTTTAATATTTAGTGTCCTGTCTATGCACCTCGAAAGCTACCTAGATAATGAGTGTTGACTACATAGGGACAATATTCAAAGACGAACAATGAGATATGATCTAAAAGGGCAACTGTTGGATCCATGCTCACCATACGCTTCAATAACTAATGAAGACACAAAATACAAGCCATAATTTGGCATGAAAGAAAGCCTTCTTGAAGTCTTTCATCATCGCGATTTGACCTTGTGACAACTGATAATTTGAATGCTATTTGTATTTCGTGCTTGGATCCACTTAGACCCTAAAGTTTGTTCGTAAATGCAAGTGCATAAGTAAACGCCAAGAGGACTTAAGTCACAGTTCCCATCTAAAGTGCATGAGGCCCACACAAATATGCAGTCTGACTTCAGTGGCCTTGCATGGAAAGCAATTGGCTGGAAAAGGTCATTTGGAGGCCACTTAAACGTGCCTGATCCGCTTCGGGTAGAATTTTACTAAGAATTTGGGTCCATAAAAAGCAAAATACTTTCGAATTATTGGAAGTTGGGACTTCCTCGAGTTTCGGACTGTTACTCGTTCCACACGATAAAAACTGTGACAGCCTTAGAATTTATTGAAGGCCACGATCGGAGAGCACTTCATGTGAGACGAAATTTATTGTTGCCAATGTTCGTTTGGATCCAATTGGAACCAATTTCATGTCGCTACTAAAGCTTATTGAGGGCAATATAAATGCATTTGAATTGGACCAGAGTGACAAATTAAATTGCTGCACTCTCCGGGACTTTCACTTTCCATAAAAAAGGCTCGGTTAGAAGAGATGCATCTTTGTGTTAACAAGGTTGGAGGTAAAACAAATTCAAAGCCTCTTAGAATTTTGAATTGAATATTCAATGTATCTTAAAAGCCATACTGACTTGACATTTGCCTGATGGTAATAAATATTAAAGCTTGTTGACAATCAGAAG
The DNA here is from genome assembly GCA_010645155.1 of Tigriopus japonicus. Taxonomy (NCBI): domain Eukaryota; kingdom Metazoa; phylum Arthropoda; class Copepoda; order Harpacticoida; family Harpacticidae; genus Tigriopus; species Tigriopus japonicus. Next base: position 7,608,471 of record CM021323.1, read on the forward strand.
GGTGGCTTGGCATATTATGAAAAACTAATCAGTAGTTTTATCCTTGGAACTCTTTCAAAACAATTTTGTGTCCTTGTTTTAAATCACAGAAAGTCTACGAACACAAGATATATCATGTACAATTATGGGTTGGAAAGAATACCTTACAAAAATACAACTTTGAATCATAACAAGAAAACTGATTTTGAAACGTTTGCAATTACTAGAATCTTTCTCAATTTTGATGTTCATCATGTGATTCAATTATAACTGGGAAATGTGTGCTCAATTGGCATTTAATTGGGCTTACTTCTTCATAATGGCTAATATCAGAACGAGAAAGTGTAATCAACAACGTCTGTGGAACTGACTTTTCCCTAAATGTTCCACCAAATCAACTGTTTTGATGTTTCAAACGAAATGGTACACCAAATATATTTAAGTTTTGATTCAACTTAAGCACGAATAACCAATTGTTTGCTATAAAAAGTCAGCAAAGTCACATTTGAATTACAAAATGCATCTTATACTACATTACTGAGATAACATCGCTGTTCAATATTCACGCCACCCAAGATAATCTCGTCGAGTCAATTTTGAAAATAGATCATTTTGAAATTAGACTATTTTTTGTTCATTCGATACTCGGGATAAGATCAAATTGACTAGTTAATGCAAACAAAAGCAAAAATGTCCTGAAAAGATTGCTTTTTCGCACATCCTTTTTTGGGATTGATAAACTTTCTTGAGTCGAACTTGTTTCAGTCATAGTGCTTTTTTCATTCCGTTTTTTTAACACCCTGTAAAATATACCCAAAAATACAGAACTGATGCGTTGATTTTAGATTGCTTGTAGTATAATGATTTTCAGAAAATCACACTCTTCGACAGCCATCAGCCTTATCCTCAAGAGACAGGATCAATGTTTACTTTTTGACTCCAAGCCGTAACTTATTTCTATTAACGAGGTAACGGAGACATGACACTTTTCCTTGATCAAAGGGACCACCTTCCTTTTTCACCAATTTATTGTCACGATGTCACGAAATAGAAATGCACAAAGCTTGTACCTAGACTTTTATAACCCTTCGGGTGGGCCTTTGCTCTGGCACTTTAAAGCCTCCTGTATGTTATTGTGTTACGTGGGGTTTATGCTCAATGGTAGTTGTACCAACGTAAGTAGCTACGACTATTCTTTATGACCGGGCCAAACTTGTCTGGTCATTACAAACGCCTTTTTACTGACAACCTTCAGCTTGCTCAACAAAACTTTCCGACCGACTCGTGGTCTGACTACTAAAAACTCAATCTGGCCTACGCAAAGACCGAGGACCTTATTTGGAGTTGGCAAATTCGTGTCCAACTTGGCACGGTTTGTGATTTGAAGATAAAGTTTGGTGGAAAGGTACTCGAGAACGAGGACACTACTGGATCTAGACTAGACGCCTTAATGAATTGCAATTGTTCAAATTCGAGCCACTCTTGCAAAATATGTTCGTTAGTTTACTCCGTCCACCATATTTCATGGGACACGTTATTACCAAAGATAACATTGATAGCTGAACGGGCACTGCCAAAGGTAACACTTGAGGACCACTTGTTCGCAACTTACCGTCACACCTTCTCCGGTCTTCTGACTGTCCACGAATTCCTTCTCGGTGAGCAGGCCGGTTCCATCCTTGTCGGCGGCCTCGACGATCTTTTGCACCTCTTCTCTCGTGACGTCGACCCCGTGGCTCACGTAGATCCCATAGACGTCATCGACCGTGAGGCGCCCGTCACCGTTCTTGTCGGCCTTGCGGAAGGCCTCGATGAGCGCCTCTCGCTTATGGCGATCACGGATCTTTTGCTGATTGAAAAGCACAATTGCGGACATGCTGTGGCAGCTATGCATACGGAGATTCTGCAATCGCAATCACCACCACCACCACTGGTCTACACGGCTCTTGTTTCGAGGATGGGAAAAAACACCGATGGTCGGGAAAGAAGCGGACGCAATCTCGCTTTAGTGACCAACAGATTATGTTTTTTCACCGCTTTACCTCAGGGGGCTTAATGGTAGGGATTGCGGAGAAAAATCCGTGGTCCTGGACGAAATTGATCAGTCGTGATGATCAGACAAAGGCAATGAATGATGGTGGGATTGTTTTCCAAGAGGACGATTGTAAGCAAGAGTCCTCACAGGGGCTCAGATCGTTCCCGAGTGGCACTTGGACCCACAGCTCCCCGGGCTAAATGTGTTATAGGCAGTGGAACGGAAAAGGGAACGAAAGAACTCACTAACGAACGAACGAAGGAACGAACGAACGGAGGAACACGAGCGAAAGATTGGGTTCCCTTTGAACCGGCCAGAAAGCGAATATATGAAAGAGAAGGCCGAAGAAGGACGCAACGCGAGGAACACAAAAAGAGAGAAAGAAAGAGAAGGACCGAGGACAAGAATCTGGATAGCCTCTTGGCACCAAATGGTCGGGATGAAAGAGCTTGAGGAAGAAGTGAAACGAACAACGAAGTAGCTTCTAAATTTCAGTTTCCCTTTCGACAAGGATCTTGTCCTCTCACTCCGTCAGTTTTTGTCTAGAAAGCCTGAATAACTTGTTGGCTGCGAGGATTGCAATCACAGCTCAGCAAAGTGGATGTTCCTTGTAACAAATGTAGAAGCAAATCATTTGTCTTGTACACACAAAAATTAGCCGAATCTACTCCATAAGGGCTACCATGAGGACTCACTAGTCAAAGATTCGGTTTGGCCGTCTGGATAGACGTACGAGAGGTCTTTTCATTAGTGTGAGCCTTTAGCTCAGGTCCCTGGGAAGCAACATTGGGAGACCCTGTGAAAAGAGAAGAAAACGGACCAAGAGAGGGAAACGCACGGGGACAGCCTTCTTATCCAACTTCTGGAACAACTACCGTGGTACAATGTGGTACTTGTGTGCGTTGCATGGGGGTCTGGTACCTTGGCTCTATGGAGAAGGAAGGCGCTTGATCTTCCGCCCCCGCCAACCATGTGCATACGTACGTGGTAGTAGACTGTTCTCTCACTACTTCTACTACTGTATATATGCAGTTTTGGGCGAGAAGCACTCACAACATTCCATGGCACTTGAGACCCTTGATACTGTAGTTTGGGATAGTGCTTTCAAATGTATTTCATTGTGATGAGTAGAGATGTATATAGGTTTTTTATTCAGAAAAATAAGGTATATTTGCCATTGCCTTTTTTGTACTTTAAACTTTAGAACCTTAAATATTCACAAATTTCTGACCATGTAAAATCCAATCCGAAAAAAATGCGAAACTCAGAACACGTTCAGGGGCCCTTTTTGCTTTGATTTTTATTTTTTCTTGCATAGTAATTGAAAAGTAATTTAAATTTATTATAGAGCTTGCTCCAATTGTTTCAAATATCGTGTTCTTCAATAACTAAATTTGAAGTTATTCAAATGTGTTTAAAATTGTCAATGGGAAGACTCAGGGCACTAAGAATTTTTCTTCCATAACGCAACTTATAGATATTTTACCAGTGTTGATAATGCTCAGAATTTCCGCTTAAGGCAGCAAAGAAAGTTCACATATCAAACTTAATTCTTGTCTATTTCTTTTCGCAGTGTTGTTAGGACAGTTAGTTCTCACTTTTGATTACATTTTGGTAAATTTTCCTTGTGAGCCCAATTAAGGTCTACCGGTAAATTATTGGCATTAGCCATGCATGGACTTGGACGGCCAATTGGTTACAACAAAGGTCACCTGCCAAAGTGCTTTTGTCACCAATTATATTAACAAAGCCTTTACGAAATTAAGCGTAATTGGGCATTGTACCTGAGCTTTAGGCAACAACAGCGAGCCGATGGGCAAATGAGGGATACTTATTAGGTTGTTATTATTGTGCTCAAATTTGAAGCACTATAATAAAAGAGTGTGTGCATGAAGTTTTAGGTACCGGAATCTCCACATGGTGCGTGAGAGAAAGTGCCAACTGTTTCAAGAAAAAAACACAATATACAGTAAGTAGAGACCAATCAACAAATGAACAAACACTTCCAAATGAAGTGGCTCTAGCTCAGATACGAATGAACATTGTTGCAACATAAACACTCATATAGCCAAATCAAATCAATGACAAATAGTAAGCCATGTTGATCAGTCAAATATCATACAGATTTTGTTACAATTGATCAAAGCTATGAGAGGGCTCAAAGTTATGAACTAGATTGTTTGTTGCATTATAAAGCAATGTGGAATTATAAGGTAGAAGCAAGTGTCTTGCGACATTCTCATTGCGACTGTGAAATTTCTCCCAGGAATTAGCAACAGCTTTGTCTCCCAAAAGGTTTAGCGTTTTTATTTAGAGCAATAACTTTCCCCCTCCCCGCAGGTTCGAGTTGTTATAAAAAAGCTTTGAAGCGAGAAGTTTCAATATTTGAGTTGCGAAACACTTTCTTCTGAGGTGATCGTAAGATCCCTTTCCATTCTTTACTTTCTACATGCTTCTCTGAAATGCTTTGGCTTCCAAAGATTATTTTCACTCAGTATCAATTGTGGTGTCTCCAATTGTCCTGAAATTTTGTGCTGTCAGTTGCATTAACGCAATACTGTGAAATCGATTTAATTATAGATACTGAAATAAATACATTGAAAAATGAAATTAATGCCAAAATTATTTTTTTTCTTTGCAAATACTACTCTAATCTATTTCAAACTCATGACTTTCATTGTTGGGTACAACCGTGCTCTCTAAGATGTATGGCCTTGCGCAGATTGTTTGACTTTACATAGAGTGTCTTTGAACAATTCAGAGAAGCTTGGCTGGTTTTCACTCTCTGTTGTGCCCTGCTCTCATATTCTTTGTGTATGCGCGTATGCATTAGCAAAGATGTTTCTTCGAGAGCTATTCTTAGCCTTTGTTGTCCTCAAACCTTTTGCGTGACCCAACCATCGAAACCGAAGCAAAGGATACTTACTGAAAGTCGCCAGACATGAATAGTCATTCCTAGACACATCGCTGGCTCACCAAATAGCTGAACCATTTGATATAAGAAAACGATGCATCGGCCTTTGGGTGCAAATGGATCTTTTCCTTCTTCAAGGACAGAGGATCCACTCGAATGAGTGAACAAACCTCTGACCAGAATTTCAGCCACCTATCAAAAACCTCGAAGCTCAGATCGTTCCACGCTTGAAAAATATACAATGTGGCCTTGAAATTGGTGATAAGAGAGCACATGCTAAAAATCCTAAATTTCGAGCGTATTAACATAATCCCGCTGTCTCGTCCTGAGGCCATGGGTAGACTTGGGTACCCACTGACGAATCCCTATTACAAAGTGGGCCCCGATATAAAAGTGCACTTAAGAATTCTGTCGTAGAATGAGAGAGCTCCAGGCATATGGAATGCTCTGGAAGATAATGCTCAGAAAAAGATCGGAAACCTTTGCAAGAAACGAACAACGACGCCAATCTGCTCCAAAAAAGCGTCTCGGGGAGATTTTCAATCTCGAGGCAATGCCTTTTTTCCTGCCAACTCTAGTAGTAGCTACTTTTTCGACCCAATGGAACAGGAGAGTGGCCAGTTTCGCTTTCAAAGTCACACATACTTTACGATCGACGAACATAAATGGGCCCTAATGTCACTTTTTGCATCCGAGTCCTAAATCAAACTGTTCTCGTTCCATGTAAGTGGAACATACCGTGGTTCATTTAACTTTATAGAGTAGTTTTGTGTCCAAGGGTACAAAGCCCAAAATTTCAAGGATCCATCCCATCTAGATTCTAGTTTAACACAAAGGGTATTGGATTGTAGAGTACTTTCAATTCTGCCTGGAGTCATCATCATCATCATCGTCTTGTCTTGTCTTCTTTTGGGTTCAAGAGTTAAAAGCCACGGTCGGTGGCCATTTTGAGCTCTTTCACGAGACCATCTCATACTCGAGATGATCGACTGGTGGTCGTTTGAGGGCGAGTCTTTGCCTTGAAAAGGACGTTGGAGCTAATGGAACTTCCTTTCAGTGTATAAATGGCACGAAGAGTTGACAATCGGTAATTTTTCTGGGCTTTTTTTGGGGGTACGGATAGAATATTTGAGCATTGTGATTCCTTGACGAATTTGGATCCCGGAAATATCTTTTTTGGCTCGTCCGAGGCAATTGTGACCAACTTATGGTTGAAGCTTTTTTTCGTCCTCATTTTTCATTAGAGCCCCTTTTCTCATTTTATCCGAATGGAAAGTAATGGCTTTCCAGTTGAAGAAAAACGTATTGGTTTGGCTATCAATTCTATTCTCTCTTGACAATGAAGCACATCTCGCTTTGTCTGAGGGGACCCAAGGGTAAAATGGTGTCTTTTTTTAAACATTTTTTTCAGATAGAAGAGTTACTCAGGCGCAACTAGGGTGACAAAAGGTGCTTCCAAGGCCATTTGATGAATGAGGAACATGAAATATTCAGGCCTCTTTCTCTCTCTCAAGAAGTAAAAGGACATGCTTTATTTAGCCTTTCCACATTGTGCTTTATTTTATGAGCCTGGGCAGTTTGGGTTTAGATTCGGTTATAAAAAATGTGTCCAAGGCTTCGACGTAAAAGTATGAGAAATAGAGCTATAGATATGTTAATCACGTTTCTTTTATTATTTGACTTATCCTTATTACCTTATATATTTTCCCTTTTGGAGATTTGGCTAAAAAATTGAAACGTTGCATGAAAATTGAGTTTTTTTAACGTTTCAATCTGACACTAAAAATTAGATTTGGAGTTTAAATGGAGCAATGAAAGTATGAGAGTCCACGTTTTTTTCTTTCTTTCTTGTTTGTCACTACACCCTGGCATAAGTGTTTTGACGGAATTTTGAACCAAAATATTTTCTTGGTGTTAGAATAGACATGAAAGACAAAATACCCAATCTCCTCCTCCCAAATAGCCTCTCTATCCATGGAAATGAGGTTTGGTTTGCTATCGACCAAATTGGCAGGTGTGGACGGACGGCTCAACGATGGACTGCAGTTTTTAAGGTGTCCTTCTTTTGGCTAAAATGTTGATGGTTAATCATTGCAGAAAAGATTCCATAAGAATCATGTCGGACAGTAATATTTCAGTTGTTTTTTGATTGAGGGTGTCGCCAAACTAATTAAAGTGCCCCTTCTCTGTCCAAAAAATAGATTCCCACTACTCGCTGTTTTTTTACAAGGGGGTAAAAGCGAGGTAAAACCCTACATGAAGAAAACACCGGACATTTAAGTGACACTCGCTGTGTCAGAAATGATATCTCACTTATGCGTTCTTAAAAGAGCCGAATGTAAGAGCTTCCCCAGACGGCGTAGGTTCGAATCCTGTTGGGGATCGAATTGAAGCTGTCGGGAGAAATCCTTCACTTTGCAGGGAATCGCATTCCTTGTAGCGGTAGTAAAAAATCCGCAAAAAAGAAAAAAAAAAAACTAATCCAAACCTATTCTAGATACTAGCGGATATCAGATTTGATTCACTTTGAGTGATCTATTACTGCCTCCTGAAAGCTTTTTTATTATATTATTTTTTTCCAACCTGGCCTCACGGCTACTCATCGTGTTACATAATAGAGTAACTTAATAGTTTAATTTATGAAATAAATATTAAACAATTAGTAACCCTATGCCTCGTGGGTGAGGCATAGCGTAGTGTGTACTGCGTCGGTTTGTCATGAAGAGGACTGGGGTTCGATCCCGGCTGAAAATTACAAATATATACCATTGGGAACCAGAAAGTGTCAAGGGGCGGGAAGATTCTTTCATGGAACACTCTTTTTCAGTGATGTCCTGCCTCCTTGACAAATGAAACGAAACGAATGGTAACCCCAAGCGAGGTAAAGAGTTAGAGTGATAGCAACGAGTTTGGAGTTGACACGTTTGGGTATCAAGGGAAATGAATGCAATAACCAAAACTAAAGCTAATCGATGTGAGTCCTCCTAATTATTATTCATCAACCATAATATTCTAGTTGGACAAATTTTGAGCAACGTCAACTCAAAATCCCGCTAATGCATTCACCAATTTGGCCGCCATGGCCTTGATCTCCTCATTGTTCATATACTCGGCCACCGATATGGCATTGGCCAAGCTTATGGTCTCTTTCACCGTCTTACACCGGACCCAAATCCGCCCATTCATGCCCACGGCAATTTCAAAGGGAATAGAATCGCCCAAAGTCTTTAACAACACACAATCCGGCGACAAGAGTTTTCGAATCACGTGAAGCGGGGCCGTGAAGACAAATCCGCCTCCCGAGAGCACGCCCATACCCGCTTTCTTGCCATAAGCATCCACACACACCAATTCGGGTTCCATGTCTCGAGAGGCCACCAACAACTTGGCATACACCAAATCGCCCGGTAATGCATTGGGTCGATTCTTTTTGGTGGCCCCTTCAAAGGCCATAAAGGACAGGGATGCCGGCTCCGAAGTCCCAATGTCCACCCGAAAAGTCTCTCCGGCCTTGGCGAGGATCACGCCAATCACGTGTTCTCCCCGAGCGGCTACATAGCGTTTGGCGTGAGTATCCACCCAAAAAAGGGCGGTGGGGGCGAGTTTTTCGGGAGAAGGAGGCAATGGTTTGTGCCTGAGCACCCCTGGACGCGTGACGATGGCGTGTGGGCCTTCACGGCGAAGGCCGGGACCCAGGATGACCACATCAGAAGCGGGAATCTCGGAAACGGGATCACCGGGAATCACGATACGAGCGGAAGCAGATGAGACGGATGACAGGTTGTCTGAATCGAGTTCCATGGTTGATTGATTGACGACGGATTCTGGCTCTAGCGCATGGTTAAGTTGGAATGTTTGCAATTTGATGTTTTGATGTTTTTAAACAAAACAAAACACGTGTGGTTTTGAGCGGAACGTTTAGGGTTCAATGACACTCAACCTATCTTCAAAAAAACAAAAAAAATCAACAGTAAACCCATTGAGAATATGTCTTGCATACTTTCATTTGCACGCCGTGGCGCCGTTTCTCTTCATCTATCTGGCAGCACTGGAAATCATTTATTGATGGATCGAAAGTATACGGCTCTCAACCAATACCTAGAGAGCGCTCTACTAGGGGGCTAAATGTCCTTAGCCAAGAACCACTGTACTACAGGACGAATTTCAGAGCAGTGTTTATGACGTCATCAATCCACCTTGCGTTGGATCATCACTGATCCGTCATTAATTCTAGGTTGAGAGAAGTTCACTATTCATTTGCGAGGAAAAGATAATTCAGTCAGGGACGCCACTCAAACATGTTATTACAATCTATTCATTTCTTTTCATAAGCAAAGCTCATTACATTGGATTTTGAAAAACGATTTGAAACTTTGAAGTTATTGAAAGATTTACGTGAATCAATAATCTATTATAATATTGTTTCTTTTGCCCATGGCAACCCTGGTTTAGTTTGAGAATTCTCCATGTGGTGTCAGTGTTTGTTCGTTTGACAGGGTGACCACTTGAACGAGAGGTTCAATGAGAGGGGCAACATTTCTTATCTTCTTTAAAACAGAAATTGTGTTCTTTTTGTCTTCTTTTAACTCAATATTTTTAGTCAGTTTTTGACAGTGGTCTTTGAACTATTTTTGGAGAGGATTATTCAATGTTGGATAAAAGTGGTCAATTTAGCTTATGAACCAACCCTAATCAATTTCGTCACCTTGAGAAACGTGCGACCATTGTGAATTGAGCTTCAAAGAAGATGCCACTCAAAAGCTTTGTGGATTTACCTCTCATTCTGGTTATCTTGCCATCTCCAAGTGTCATATTCTAGTGTTTTAGTGCACAAAGAAATCCAGTCGTGCTGATTGAGAAAGAAAATTTGGATGGGTCGTGCGTGGCCCTTCAAAGAAAAAGAGAGCTTGACTTCATCCTTCTTTCTGTCTTCCAATCAAAGAACATCATATTCTCTACTCAAAGTCATTTGCGTCACTTATGTGTTTGTTCAGCGTGCTTTTGAGCATTTCATCTTTCTCTCAGATCATTCAATGGATAGATAGATGGACAAGAAATGGATCGTAGGATTCAGGGAATATTGGTCTTCTCTTGTCACTACTGCAAACTTTGGTGTGGTGATTCAACATGAAAATGAATGGGAAAAAGCAATGGAATCATCACCAATTAGACAAGGACAAGCATGTGGAATTGAAGTGGCAACCCTCAGATACAGAGACAGACTACTTTTGGCTGAAGTCCTACAACTTTGAGAAAGATCAATTATGAGAAGACCAGTCAACTCAAGACATCAATGGTTAACCAACCACAAGAGAGGGCCTTCATGGCTGGATTGGACTACATCCACAAAGATGCTAAAATTTGCGGATGATTTGAAGATCATGGGGATTATCTTGCAACCTCAAGACGAGAAATGAGCCCAAAGTGCCTTGAACTCAGCTGAAGAATGGGCCTCAAATAATGGAATGACCTTCAATGTGGATTAGTGTAAGATGATGAGGTTTGGAATGAGGCCAAAAACCACTCCCAAGTATATCCTGAAAGGCCAGGAACTTGAGAGTGTAGACATGGAAACAGACCTTGGTATCATATTCGATGGTAGAATAAAATTCCGTGAACAATATGCTGATACCGTCATGCGGGCGAGGGGAATGATGGGGCTCCTGAGACGCACTTTCACCATGAGGGACAAGAAAATTATAAGTGTACGTTAGACTTCTACTGGAGTGTAACATGACTTTTACTCTCCTTGAAATGTTATAAAATACAACCATTCACTTGAACACGCGTCATTTCTCTGGTTATTTGCTATTGTTAAAATGTTGTTATGTTCCGCCATTCACTAAAAAACGAATGTTATTAGCAAAATAATCAAAATTTATTGAATCAAAGGCAGTCATCGCATGTCCTAAATTGCCGGTGTCGGCCCTAAGCTGTAGGTCCTTCGACCTTGAAGTGAATCCTTCGTAGAGTCATCCTTGCCTTAGCCCTCGACCGAAACCGAAAACGCTTTCGGTCCATCACTTTTCTAATCTTTAATCATAGTATTTTTGAAACGTTATTGAATTTAAAAGCACCGTATCTTCCATACCGCGAACCGGTATGCAATCAAAATCAAAATCCAGATAGCTTTTGGGGGAACCAAAACACTTTGCTGAATCCTTCAAAGACTATTGTCATTTTTTTACTTTTTAGAGGAGACGTTTTATTTTGAAAATTTGAAAAGTTTGAATTCAATGAGTTGGACCAATTTTGTTGCTGACAAAAAATGAGGTGACTCGATCAAAATTAGCGTGACTTTAACACTATTTTAAGCTTAGATTTTCCAAAGGTCTTTAAGCAAACGTCTCTGTAATCCGAAATCCAATGAGCGACAATCGAAATGTGATTGGATAGAATCACTTGCAAATTATCAGAATTACCGCGAAAATGAATAACAATTATCGAAAGGCAATTCTTAAATACACTGCATCACAGGTCTGGTCGTCTGGTCTTAAAAATTTATTCCTCGCGCGAAGATTCAACGATACAAAACTGCATCTATCTTTACAAACCTTATGGTATCCAAACAATAACATATAATGTGTCTTGGACTTGGCATTGGCACATATATTCGAAACGTTGACAATTTTTATTGCGTTATCTAAGCTCAAGAACGAAACTTAACAAATAAGTGGCGACCAACCCTAGGACTAAAATAGATCTCATGTTCCGATCACATGAGCGATGCGATTAACATAAAATATTCCGTGATCTGAAATACCAAGATCAACTAAGACTAATCTAAGTAAGGCATGTGATTAGATTGATTGCTCCCAACATCAACTTTCAAATACAGAAAATATTTGCACTCTCATTTGGCTCAATGTCGCTATAGAATCTCCCTAGAAGGCCCCAAGTCTCTCAATGAACGATGGATTAGGAAAACAATGAATCTGTGTTCCTTTACAAGATGGAACAAAATCGATCGTGGTTAGCCGTGACAGACAACAGCCTCTCTTTCGCTTGTTCGCTATGGGAAAACTCTTCTTCCACAATCCCTCACATTCAAGGGGGGTGCACGTTTCCTCTCAATGGAGACAAATATCGATCAAACAATCAATGGTCCTTTCCCTAATCCTCTGAATTTATCTTGCCTCTAAACATGGAATACCCGGGATGGTTTTGTTTTAACATTTTGCGTACGATTGCGAGCCTCTCACTTCCTGATCCTTTTAGCTTCTGTCCAGTCTATCTGTCTGTCGGTCCAGGTGACTGGATTCGTAGGGAGGTGCCTTTCAACTTCAACTTTGGTCTGGTCTGTAGTACTCAAAGCAGGTGTGAGCCCTTCTCCAATTCATCCCTTGCTCCATCAACGTCAGGATCATCAACATCATCATGAAAGCTGGTGTCGTTGGGAGAGTCGTTTAATAGGAGAAAACAGCCATTTCCTGCTATGCTTTGAAAGCCAAGTCGTGACCTTCCATCAATTCCTATTTGAATGAATTATGCACTTGTATTCGAATATCGGCAACGGGTTCGGGTTGAGAATGAATAGTTTCGGGATATTATTTGGAAATTTTGAATATTGCGTATACGTATATGTACATCTGCGATTAATGCATAAGGCTTGAAAATTATTTATGGTCAAGCATATGGTTTGATGGATTGACTCGTTTTTATTTCTTTTGTAGCTCACCCTGCAGTTTAACAAATCAAGGATAACTTGAACTGTTATAGATCTACCTCCTCAAAATTGAACTGATCTTAAAGATCAAGATGTTTAGTAGCTACTTGGAAAGTCATTTGTTTCAATACATTTTGCTTGTCACCATTTGGATTGTTAATTTTAGAAATGCAACATTTTCCTGCCCTCTTGCTGAATCCTGCTTTTCATTTATTTCGTTTTACATACGTAAAACTTGAAATTGACGTTGCTTTATAGATTAATTAACAAAGAACAAAAATCATAATAAATGGCTACAACGAAGAAAAAACTCTCATCAAGCTCTCTTGTTAATGGAAGTTGTATATTTCTATAAAGAGATCTGATCTGTTTTTCGTATTAACTTTCATTTCTTTTTAGGCTTTCCATTTTCATGTTTATCATGTGTTGCATAAGCATTTTCATGCACATTTTTGGCTTTTATTTGCCTTTTTTGGACAGCACTAGCTTTCATCTGAAGAGCCACCAAAATCCACAAACCATTGAAGCCTCGCTCATGGACACTTTTAACTCGATGATTGGACATGACCCGTGGCCGAAGCTTGTTCACTTTGACCGAAAGTAAATTGTGCTCCCACATCTTATTATGTTAGAGAAAAAACGTGAGTGTTCCTTATGCGATCCTCAGTTCAGTCAAATTTCCAGAAATTTGCAGTTAAAAAAGAAAAAAAATAATGTTTTGGATTTAGGTGATCGCAAAGAAAAAAAAAGATTGCTTTGCAGTGCCAAAGAGTTATGTAATATTATAATCAAGTATTAAGTCTTCCTGTAGAGCGAAAGAAGGAAAAGTTGAAGTAGCCTAACTTCGACCAATCAATATCCATTCCCTGCTCTTGTTTAGCTAAGACCAAGTTATCCAGGAGACCATTTTCGTGGATTTTTTTAATCACTCTTTCTCCGAAGTACTCGAACTTCCGAAAAAACTTATATCCGGCATAGTCGCCAAGGTTTGGTCAAGGGCTCATTTAAAAACACATTGCACATTCCTTCTTTTCAGAGTTGCGTGCTTCAAGCTAATTCAAGAACCTCCCTCCCTTTGCAATCGACAGAAAGATTACAGCTAATCTCTCTAGTAATGAATGAAATCAGTTAGTTCCAAGCTTTGCCAAAAAAGTATTCCAGACCCGTCCACGAGTTCCATATCCAAGAAGGTTTATCCTCTGGTCATCAACATTGATTTCATCGACTTCTAGGTTTTTTGAAATTAGTACATGCCGTAATGGCCATTGTGACATGCAGCTTTGTCTTTTCCACCCTCCTCCTTCTCCTCCTCCATTCACATTTCGGTTTTGTCTCATTTGCCAAGTTGAGACCGCGATTTGTCACTTAGCTGGCCGGTTTTCGTAGAGCGCTCCCCAATCCATCCAACGAGTTCTAACTACTATATTTTTCGACCGTACCCTTCGTTCGAGATATATCCGTGTTTGTCGTTCCCCTTCCGATTTCCCCCTCCTCCCGTGTGGCTTAAACCCACCCTCGAAGTACAAGTGAGTCCCAAACTTGTGTTCAAAGAGAGCTTTTTAAGCGTCGCGGGCGTATTTTCGGCTTATGCAACAACATGGTCGTCCCGAGGATTCAGGAAACACCGAACAATGTTCAATGTGGTCCGTGCTTCAGTTACAACGACGACGTTCACGTAGATTTCATGGATGGAACGCTGCTACGAGTACAAAGCTACTGTAGTATTATTATGATGATGAGTAGTGTTATTCAATGAGGGAGAAAAGCACTTGTGCAAGAGTGGATCAACACAGTTCAGTTGGGTTCCAAACACCATTGGACGAGAAAAATATCATTACCATATTGGTTTTCATGTGAGTCATCCTCGGGGTTCCATTTGAAGTTTGTCTTGAGCTAGGAAGGCTAACCTTGAAGAGACAGGAACCAAAGAAAGCCAGGAATTATACGTGAGTAACAGACGCCCTTCCTTCGTTTGGCCGCATTTTTTTTGCTTCGCCGAAGAATCGAGTGATCCTTATCAATGAAGAAGTCAAAGTTGATGATGAGAGTGTTGAGTGAAGACGACGAGGACGAATGTCTTTATTTTTGGGTCTCGGTGGAGTCTAGAATCGAGCCTTGAAAGTGACAAAGTGTGAGCCTTAGAGAGTGAGAAGACAAATAGTGTTATGTTTAGATTGTGTGCTTGGAAAACATGAGAAGACGCCAAAATGAGCAAGGATCTGGGCAAAAACGCTTTGTTCCTCATCATATACCTATGCTCACTGTTCCATCAAGGTAAGAGTAACTTTCATTCTTCTCAATGAAAAGAGACAAAAGTAGTTCTCGGCTCCATGTGAGAAGTTTTTCATCGTTATCACAGACATTTTTTACCTGAAACCCACACAGTTAACACGACTGACACAGGAAGTCATCAATTCAAATATCATTCGAGACACAGATCCTGGCCTTGCTCAATGTGTGAGCTTGTGATATGTGGAACTGTTGTACGTTCGAATTATCTACGACTTCCAACACGTCCAATTACTCGAGAAAAGCCATTTTTCAAAGCCATTCACTTGACCACATCGACCCCCTTGGAACGAAGTGGACCTTAGAAGGGAACGACTAGTGGAATATGCGTCTGTCCAAGTGCCATTATCACTTGGACACTCTCTCACATTCCTGTCTTGGACGCTCTTGGCTCTGCTGCATTGTCTTCGTGGAATTCAGAGAATTTCATCGAAACATGTCAGACTGGATCTGCAATTGGAAAGCCAACTCTCTCTACTAAGGGTACCTTGGGGGTTCTGCTCGAACATGTGTGGGAGCCATGACTGATTCATGGCTATAAAATAATTTCCCACTTCCCAGAATTCGGGTTAACTATTCGTTTGGCACCATTTTTCCCCTGACCGATGGAATGGAACTTCACGCGCATTAGACAAAAGGCGGAGAGAACAGAATACCCTGCAGAACGCCAAATTCATTTCATGGCGACGTGAGCAGCCCATTGACAGGGGGTCTGTGTGCACAAGTGGCAGATTGCTATTTACGTAGGGATGACATGTGCTCATATTTAGACCGCATCCTGTGCGCGTATTTACCAATTCTCACTTCAAAATCGACCAAATTGACACTTTTTGAGAAAGGTGAAGGTTATCCGAAAGCTTCCTTAATTCTATGAACAGTTCGTACTTACAGTTTAGATCCTTTGTCCATGAACGATTTTAGAAAATTCAAGTCTGTTGTTTAATGCTTGCAAGGTGGCAATTGATTCATGAATCATGACGAATGTTTACTGACCGTAAAATACGGGTGAGGTAAACCGCATCAGAAATGCATCCAAGCTAAAAGAAATTTCAGGACACCATGTGCAAATGTGGTTCAGCGATGACCACATTGAAAAAGCGCCAATTATCCATTTTTGGAGTCGACAAAAGCCGTCACGTGTTTTGTTTTATTTTACATTATTTCTTCTCCAATTCCGTTGATTGATCTCGACTTTGCTAAAAGTTCAACGAGCTTGAAATACTCTTCAGAGTCTTCATTGGTAATGAAAGGCACCACACCCTGCTAACATTTGATTATTACCGACTGGATCTCCCTTGATAAATACGGTAACTCACTTTATCCAAAATTACGACCAAACAAAACCAGGCCTAAGCGTTTAAAAATCGACAACTCCACCCTCAATTGGCCGCATCAATAGCCAGGTCATCGACATATTGAATTAGGACGTGGCCAACATCCAAGGTGCAATACCTGCATTACATACACTGGTGAATGTGTGAGGATTGAACACAATTGAGTGGATACGTAAAGGTGGTGATAAGGTCCGATGCGCTCGCATGACAAATGTGGATGGTCACATTGATAAGCCATGTTTAGTCAGAGCATACACACTAACACACTCAAAGTGAACAAGAGAATATCCTAAACTAATACATCGGAGAATCATCATGGCACTTTAAACCGAGCTTTTTCACAACAATCCTTATCAACTGAGGGCTTGACTACATATTCAGATGATGACGGACAAAAACCTTATTCCAAAGCAATGACACAGAACGTGTTTGAATTCATCGAGGGTTGATTCACCGGATATGCAGTCCGATCTCATCAAAACGAATCCACTTTGGAAACACGGGTGTTGTGCTTGAATTTGTTTTACCTTTGGTCGGATAACATAAAGCATAATATATGCACCCTTCGGATTAGAGCTACAACTTTAAGGTTTCTTTGGCCAACAAGTCATGAGCAGATGTACTCGTGAAGCTCTTAATCTTGAAATGACAATCATGGCTTGACTAGAAATTTCAACACTCCCATAAAACGCAGAAAACTCATTTATCATTGTGCTTGGCGTCCAGAACCCCAAACCGTTCCAGAACTAAGAGCTTTTCAGACCTCTTGACACGTGCCCATCTGGCTTTTTCAGTACCAGTATTTCGTTGCTCATGACGCAAGCACTGACATAATTTCAGTTATTTGTTTTATTTGGAGGCGATATATAGAGTTCTCAGAGACTTTTTGGGTAAAAAAAACCCTGACAGTGGTTACAACCTTTTGACACTTTCCGGTAAAGACC
>CM021323.1:7631574-7641983 GCA_010645155.1 Tigriopus japonicus
AACCACGCAAATTTGATGAACTTCCCGGATTTCTCCCGTTTCAAGGATGATGGCACACTTGCTTCTTAACCGGGTGTTGATCAGGTGATGATGGACGGCTCCTGAGGCCAAACCGGCGCTGATTGGAATCCGTGTCTCGCTGATGTTTCGGTCAGAGAGGATCAAGAATTGGTGATCCCTTCCCGCCTCTTCCGCTTGTTTGCAGACCTCTTCAATGGCACTCTCCAGATCTAGGGCGCCGCTAACATCATAAGTGATATCGATCACTTTGGTCTTCCAACCCAATACGGTTGTGTGCTTGATCACCTCCAAATCGCTCAAAGACAGGATGGGGTTCTTGAGCCAGAGACGTTTGCAGGTCTTTTCATCAGGCTCCAAGACATTGCCTTCGGGTCCAATGGGGCACTCCAAGGACATGACAATTCTTTCACGAAACGGGTCGATGGGTGGATTGGTCACTTGGGCAAAGAGTTGCTTAAAGTACTCGTAGATCAAGGGTTGGAGCTTGGAAAGACAAGCCAAGGGGGCGTCGTTGCCCATGGACCCCAGAGCCTCCTTTTTAGTCTGGAACATGGGGATCATAAGCATTTGAATGGTCTCCAAATTGTACCCAAACATGGGCATACGTCGATCTCCTTGCCAAATTCGGGCCACAATAGATTCATCTTCCAAATCGTCCAAGGGCTTGAAAATAGGTCGACGGTTGGTTGAGAACTCGGCGGTGTTGGCCTTTCGAAGATCACCGAGGTTGACGTGCTTGCTCCACCATTGGTCATGAGGTCGACTAAGCGCGATCTCCTGTTTCATCACCTCATCTTGGATGATTTTCTTTTCTTTGGTATCAACAAGTAACATTCTTCCAGGCATGAGTCGACCTTTTTGAACGATATCGGATGGCTCGGCGTCATACACACCCACTTCCGAGGCCATAACCATAATGTTACTCTTCGTCACATAAAAGCGGGAAGGTCGAAGACCATTGCGATCCAATATTGCTCCCACATAACGCCCATCGCTGAAGGTCAACAAGGCTGGACCATCCCAAGGTTCAAAGCAGCAAGATCCAAAGCGATAAAAGTTCTTCTTGTTGTTATCCATGAGTGGGTCATTTTGCCAGGCTTCGGGCACCAAAGTCATGATGGCCTCAGGGAGAGAGCGATTTCCAGCCATGACCAGAAACTCAAGGACATTATCCAAGGAGCCAGAATCCGACATCTCCGATTCCACTACCGGGTACAGTTCAGCGAGTCTCTTGCCAAATTTCTTGTTGGCCATAACACCCTCACGAGCCTTCATGAGGTTTACATTGCCCCGAAGGGTATTGATCTCACCGTTGTGGGCCAACATCCGATTGGGGTGAGCTCGTTCCCAACTCGGAAAAGTATTGGTGGAGAATCGGGTGTGAACAATACAGATGTGAGTTTTGAACTCGGGATTGACGAGATCCTCAAAATATTTGAACAACTGACAAGGATTGAATTGGCCTTTGTAGACAATGGTAGAGGCGGACAGCGAGGCAATATAGAATCTCTTGTCATTTTGTCCCTTCCAATCGCTCTCATCTCGGTTCAACTTATGGCTGGCAGTCTTTCTCAGAATAAAGATCTGGATGCCAAACATGCCTTCCTCCTCGCCTTCATAAGCACTAGGATCCTTGGGCACCACAAAGACCTGCTCCATAATGGGCTCACTATTCCGAGCGATCTCTCCCAGGCAATCATTCTTCTTGGGAATGCTTCGCCAACACACGACCTTTAAGTTCAAGCTCTCGGCCAGATCTTCGAACTCTTTCTTGCTCGATTCCAAATTCCCAGGCCCGAGGAACAAAATGCCCGTGGCGTATTGACCAAACGCCGGGAGGGTTTCGCCCAATTGGCTGGAAAAAATCGATAAAAAAATGATTTACTTTCCACACATCTCAAACACTGATTGATAACCAAGGTAATAATGGAAATGACTTCTTGGAAGATGAAAAATCGTCTAAATAAACCATTACTTTTCAACAAAAATAGAAATATCAATATCCAAATTTAAAGGCCACCAAGAGCACTCTAAACACAAAGAAAACCCTTACTTCGCCTTCTTTGTGGAATGCTTTGTCCTATCCAATAAATCATTCTTACCTAACTTCATTGGCATAAAAATCATGAGGTATGGCCACGAGAACTCCAGCTCCGTCTCCACTGTCATTATCGGCCGAGCAAGCTCCGCGATGTTCCATGCGATTACTGAGTTGTTCGGCATCCAAGAGCAAATCATGGGATTGAGTTCCATCAATATGGACAATAAATCCGACGCCACAAGCATCCTTTTCATGGTCGGGATCGTACAATCCCTCCTTTTCCGGGCACTTGACGCGAAGAGGATCGAAAGGCATCCTCTTGAAACACTAACTCGACTCTAGAAATAGAACCCTTAGTTCGTTGAGTAAAGGAATCTTGAGAGTTGGGTGTCCAGACTGTGCTACCTATACCTCTGAAGATTATCTTAAATAAATTACTAGATGAAAGCACTGTTGCGTTGAAGAGTTTGTTATCGTTCTGACAATAAATATCTGTTGTACTATGACTTCACGTCGGGATTTAACTGAGGTCTCGACGGGTCGGTCATTCCTTTATAAGCTTCGTCTTCTACTAGTTCAAGCCGCTTTTCTAAACCTAGATTATGGATGAACCTTTTGTACTGCAAGTACGGTACACACGATATTCCTTCGCTCCTCTCCACCAGCAATTGGGAAAAAAGAATACCACGGGCCTATGTCATGGCCTGAAATTGTGTATTCCTCAATCGAAGCGAGGCCAGCCCAACAAGATTTGTACTTTTCGTGCATTAGAACTTGGCTACGAACGAAAGGAAAAAAGGACCGAGCATGAGGGTAAAAGAAAGAAACACCCATGACCGACTTCATCCAGTTCGAAGCGGTTTCACACCCTCTACAGACAAAAGCAATACGAAGAATATTACGCAAAACTGACAAGTGACCAACCAATGAAAAATAGGTTTGGCCGGTTTCCTAATGGACAAAGCCATGAAACTTTGGTTTCCTCTTAACTTTCCCATTTAACAAAGCTCAAACACCAAGCAAAAAGGAGAGCTACTTTCTACAAAATGCAATTGCAAGGCTTGTAATTTTCGAACATCTTTCAACTAAAACTGCCGAGTCTGTGTGTTCAAATTCCAACCTGGAAACAAAACCTGTTGATGATAAATATGAACGTTTTTGTTCCGTTTGTGTCGGCAACATCACGCAATTGAACAAACATCACGAAAGGACGTTTTCATAAGCTTGAAAAAATACCCCGGTACCTGGGGACATCATGACAAACAAGGGACGCATTCGAACAATCTGAAATATGTGACAGTGTATTGAGGCGGCTTTCCTGGCTCAGTGTCTTGGCTAAAAGAGTGATCACCTCAGATTGGGAATCCGGGAATCCACGTTAAGCCCTTGGCAACGTATTCCTTCTCAAATACAGTGCATGAGGTGCACTCGTGATACTCTTTCCAGGTCATCACATGACATGAGTAGGGCCTCCAGTAAAATAGTAACGGAATAAGGCCCGAGCAAACGTACGCCAGAGTACACGGAGTACAACCCCAAAAACATGGTTATTTCGAGTTTGCACGTTGAAGTTGAGTTCTCAGAGCCGAAGGTTTGGCTCTCCAAAGAATCGGAAATGTCAGTTGGCACACTCAAAAGGTTACAAAAAGGCCATCCATCTTTTGGAGGCTCAGATTCTTTTCGCTCTTAGGGTGCAGAAATCGGGAATAACAAATGGGTTTGCCATGTAAAAACGTTCGTACGATAGAGCAAACCAATCAATATTCAGGCCGAACTCAATGCGCTATCGTACCTACAAGATGAAATGTGGTGTGGTTTTAAAATATACAATAATCTTGAATTATTAATGACGGAAGAAATCAAGCGATTCTGACTACTCTCCGTCTCAAATTACTGCTGTTAGAGAGTTACACAACTTGCCAACATCAGACAAGTATGTTGATAAAGAGCTGGGAAATACTCTTTACATCTCGTGTTTCAACTCCGCTTTCATTAATCATTCACTACTGATGTATTGGCAAACGAATTCACAATAAAGCAGGTTAAAAAAACGATAATCCTCCATTTTGAGTTCTCATAACTTGCGCATGCAAAATAAGTGCGAATTTCATGTGTTATGTAAATTTTCACGTCTACACCAACAATAAAAATTAATAACTAAGTAAATTTCATGATCTAACGTGTCATGTCAAAGCTGTCAATTTCGTCGACGGATACCCTCTTAGACTAGACGAAGCAACCATGATACCCGGTTACCCGGTTTTACATACACCAAGAAAGACAAGTGACGAGCTAAAAATACAGACGAGTTCGACTTTTGACAAGCCTCTTTCACCCCACATGTCATTTGTAGAAGCGGACATGTTTCCTTCGCTAGTTTATCTTTCACAAATTTTAGTGACTAGAAAGCTTGCTCGAAGAAAAGCGGATCGGTCCAGACTGAAATGAGATCACATTGTGCAGATGCATGGCTAGCATTCATACAGTAGATATCGTTGAAAGGTGTAATGGGGATTTACACGTGGATATACGAGTACAACACCTACGACACGCACCATCTCCTCCCTACTTTGAACCTTCTTGACGACACGGCCGAACGTACTCGTATGAATGCCGGCTACGTCAAGACAAATCAAGTGCTTCATCGGGATCAATTTTGAAGGATTTGAATTTGGAAAGATTGTTGTCCCTTGAGTTGTGGGGACAAACCGATCAGGTCCCAAGATGATGCTCAATGACGGCTTTAATCAATGGGTCCGTTTGGGGCCATTCTTACCTGGGGATGTTCAACGATCGATGTGCGGAGTTTTGGCTCGAGGTGTGGTCAGAGGACTGCTCGGGCCAGACCTTCTACAGTTGATGTTAATTTAGAGATGATATCTGGGCCAGAACAATTGGAGCACTGAGTGTTAGTTCGTTGTTCCACCTCCACTTTTGCTCCACTAGCGCCCTCCTCGTCGTTCTCGTGATCTCGTATTGGTAGGGAACTTGGATGGACCTTGGACGAAGTGCGCACTTTTGGATAGGCCTCTCGAGGAGAAGACCAAAGTCTCGAACAAATAAGCGAGCAGTCGTCGTTGCAAGAGGCCTTTAAACGCTTTCCCTCTGAACTGGTTGTTACCCGTTCCCGATGGCTTCACCTTGTGACAATCCGAATAGCAAGTCTACGTCCTACTGGAACCCAACTGGAACTTAGGATCGTCCTCTGCGCACTTGAAGGCAGGCCCGAAAGCTTTAAGGGGGGATCGATCCCTCTCTGTGTTCCTCACCCTCGTCCCTTGAGACGGGACACGACGTGAAAGACGAGTAAGTGGTGAGGTGAACGAACAAACAGGCAAACGGACGGACAGGTTCGAGTTGCGTGAAAGGCAGGACTTGATGAACTAGATGCCAACCGACGTCAATGGAAACGAGCTTGAGGGGAAAAAACTCAGCTGATACAATCGGTTGAACGAACTAGAATCACATGAATCCGGGAGAACTCCAGAGATATCGATGTGTACAACCTGTGATGACAATTTTCCTTGATAAAACCTCTCGATATCTTCCAAAAGTTGATCGAATCACGAGGAAAACTTTCGAGCACGTGTATCTTGTTAGTTGCGAAAGGGTGACCAAAGCGAGAGTTTCGAGGTTTTAAAGTCATCACTGTGGGATTAAAATTCATTTCTAAGGGGGAAGAATTTAAATTTTGCTTTTCCCATCGGAATCGGTTCGCTTACCCACCAGAGTCACTTTCATAAGCGCTGCTTACGAAACTACGCAATATTTGGTTTCTGTTCCATGCTCTAGGGACATCTCAATCTTGGAACACTGCATTACCAAGTGCTCCATATATGTGTAAAACATAAAAATGAAAGTTTACCCACCTCAAACCTTGCAAATGCGCGAATAAATGATTTTTTTAGATTCTTCGTTGATACATAACTTAGGAGGAAGGGCAGTACGAACAGTACCTCGATCTACAGAAGTTTCAGTGAGCTTCTTTACCTCGATCTATTGCTCTTCTTTTAGCGCAGAAAGGCCACGGCTTAAAGGCTTGTACGGCCAAGTGCGAAGCTCAGTTCGGACCAGTCTTTTCTTTCGCAATAGCTCCATCTACTAGAAAAGAGGGGAGGTATGACGTAAATTCAAGCCATGTCACGAGGGTCGACGAGAGGATGATGGTGGCAAACGCCTTCGCAGGATTTCCAATTTTGGGACCTTCTCTATTGATGAGAAGCCCACTTGAATCGCAGGAAACACGGATAATGAATGTCAATTCCATTCTATTTTAGGGAGCACGATTGCATGACAAGTTGACAAGCAAATTAGCCCAATTCCAATTCTTGAGGTCATTCACACGCACTTGATATTGCCCCTTCTTCATTTCCAACTACCATCAGCACAGACCTTGAGGGTTTATTGTCATCCAATAACCACTTTACCCTTCACGTTATTATTGTCCTTTATTATAGGTTTGACACGATGTTATATTGGAGTGGACTATCAAGGAGACTTCTATACTCAAGTGAGTTCCAAAACAGAAACGACGGGCTATTCTCAAAGCACGGTCCAATACTCTCGCATTGTCATCCAAGCCGATGCCATTCCCATTTGGGGAACTTGCCACAAGAAAATGGGACAGACTGTAATCTTAAAGGAGAGGTGAGAGTGGTATCCCTATAATGGAGATGGCTCAAGATGTTGTCATGTTACGTACATTCATTTTTTTCGCCAGTACAACCGAAGGAGACTGTTATCGGTGCATTCATCTCCAATATCGTTCTCCCAATGTGCTCGAAATCTTCAGTAAGGGCCTAAATAAGTGTTTCGTTCACGAGTCTCTAGCGATGCAGTCGTGCCCTTCAGAGACTCAGATCAGAATTGGTGCCATTCAGGAGATGATGCTTTTCAGTAAGTAACATATGCAAGCAATTTCTGTGGTTGGAATACAAATAACCTCGTTCATCATTTTTGTCCTTATTGTTTTCCAGGATCCTCGGATGAGATCCTCGAGCAATTCTGTCCTTTTCAGCATGGACATTACCAATTCACTTACACGAAAGAGACTGGAGCTCCTTTTGCCAGTGATCGCTGCCCAAGAACGACTTCAAAGGCCAGTAATTGTCCTTCAGCCTCGGATATTGAGCTTCATTTCCAAGGATGCTCGTTTACGGATAAAACCGTCCGTTTTAAGTGTCTTGGAGATTGGAGGGCCAATGAGACTGGAGAAAAATTTCTTGCCTTACTAGAGATTGATCCAAATGACGAATCGGGTCCAAAATACAGATGTGGAGTACGTTGAACACTTGGAGAATTTTTAATGTACAACATGTGATTGACTGACCTTAGGTTTTAATTCTACAGTTATTCCATGAGGATGAGGCCACAGGACGTGCAGCTTTGACTCTTTCCAGTGATAGCACGTGTCAAACTAATCTCTACTCGGCCTCCATGGGCTTTGAGAGCCTTCAATTAAGGGCCTTGCCAGAACGACCTTGGCCAGTTGTTGTCAGAAAAGGCTCCTGCAGGTTCGTTTGTTCCAAGGGGTATATAACAACTTGACAGAAACAATCTTGTGGAAATGGTTCTAAGCTACTGACTGACTGTCACTTCTTGATCAGATTGACTAACTTTCAGAAGTTTTCTGCTCTAACCTCATTTTGAACGGCACACAACAATGGATTTAGATTGGTTTTGTTGTGAGATGTTCTCTCGGTAAAGATGCTCAAAGTATTTCAGACTAAACATTCCATTTCTAGGTTTCCGGAATGGAGTCAGGGGAGGTGGAAGGATCTTTCGATTGCAGAGGCTATTATGAAGCACCAAAGTGATGTGGATCTCCAAACTTATTCTTCACACTGCATCCAACAATCCAATAAGAATCAGAATCGGTTCCTGATTCACTCCAGATCCAATTGGTACGCGTCTAATCGATTCATGATTTTGCCCAAGAACTTGTACCTAAAAATTCTGGCTCTTGCAACCCCAGAAGCTTTTCTGACATGCTCGAGATTTTGGAAGTGAACAAAATAAAGTGGAAGTGACATGAATAATGAAAGAAAACTAATCTCAAGGCCCTTTCTATTTCAGTGGATCCAGTCAGTATAACTGTGTCTGGTTCGAACAGAGAGGTGTAAATATTTTAGAGTACCAGCTCGGTCTTCGACCCTCAACCATTCCAAACTCCGAGCTCTGTGATAACGACAACTTTCTTCAACGAACTTGGAACACACAACCGAGTAAGAAAAAACATAAATGACTTGAAAATTGAGGTTGCATTGGTTATAATTTTCATGTTCCGCCGGAATTTTTCTGTTCCAACTTTTCAGAGCGTGATTTTCTAACGCTTTCATCGTGTCCCATTGCCGGAGATTATACTGGTATTCTACCGGACAATCCAAATTTTTGTGCCAAACTCTCGTCAGATTGTAACAATCCAGATGTCATGTTCTACTCCGTATCCTCGTGTGATAATCAATCCCAAGTGCTTGAAGGTAATAATACGTTGACGGAATTCCTAAAATTTCCTCTTTCAGATTGAGAGTTTGTTAGCATTAGTAGAACGCATGTTTAACCTTTTTGGACCTTTTTTGCACACTTGTGCCTCATTCATTTTTTAAACGTCTTTTAGACGCTCGAATTCCGACCTTTCTAGAATCATGTTGCTGAGCTATTATTCAACAGTCACATTACAACATTTCTACATTCATTTAGGACAAGTCAAATTACAATTTTTCTTTGGAATAAATTGTACCCATGTTTGTAATTTTATTTTGAGCTTGTCTTTATGAAATGTGGACAACTGCAAACTGATTTGGGGGCCTCTCCATTCGTTGATCTTGCACAGTTAAATTGTAAAAACCTGCATGTTTAAAGTCGAGAAAGGTATTCGATATTATTTGTAAAATTTCCTATATTAGAGAACAATAGGCAGGCGAGATCTGCTCAGTACCGAGTCCACAACGACGACCGAGGAGTCCATCACTATTTAGGGATCAACGGCCAAACCCCCAGATCCCGGAACGAGCGCGATTCGACCCAACCCATTTCAGCATTCCAAACAACCACGAATGTGTACGACCCATTTGGGTTCAATAGCAGACCTCGAAAAACATTGAATACCCCTATCCCCCGAAGTACGCCCACATTTCGTCGCAGTTACTATTTCCGGGAACGAGCCCAAGATCCACGACTTTCCAAATCGAATACGGATTCGAGCCCACATATGAGATTTCCGAGTCGTGAAGAAACCCTCGAAGCTTCTCCGTCTCGAATTCACGTTTCATCCCCTTCACCGATCCAGTTGGAAACCAGCTCTTCGACATCAATGGAGCCAGATTATGAAAGAAGATCCACTCTAAGTGAACTCTTTAGGGGGCCATTGGGTTCTCCAACGATCTCCATGTCAAAGACCTCCTCCCGCGACCTCAATCAGGGTTTCGTGGGATGGCGATCTGAAGGTACACACATACACATCTTCATCGGCGGATGGACTGATGAATTGCGGGGGAGTCAAATTGGGCAAAGGATGCACGTCGCAACTATTTGGTTGGACCAGCACTCTTTCTCCTTCCGATTCTTCGACCAACATGCGAGTTAGAAATCATACATACAGGGTGAAACCGCGTAATTGATACTGCATCTTGAAGCTAAGGTTGATGCACTTTAAATGGCCCAAATCAAAGAAAAGAACCCAAGTTAAACACAAAGTTAAGTCAATCAATTGAAATACATAATTGATTACAATGATAATAACAAGAAGGTATTTAAAAATATCAAAAAGATGAAACAGTCTAATTATTAGTTCAAAGGTTTGATTTCAATGTAGGTGTTCCATCAACAGGAACATTCATTTGGCGTCACTTAACCTAAAAATTAGAGAGAAAAGTGGCTACTCTTATTTGATGTTGATTGGAGGTTTGCTCATTTTGAACCTTTCCCAAACAGCTATCAAGAAAATTACTGCACACTTGTCAATGCCAACATTTAGCTGGTTAGTTTCATTCTTTTGAGCATGAAATTGCTCTTTTTAGATTATTGTTTCTAGATAGCAAAACATCTTTGACAAGAACTTGATAGAATTAGGTTCTGATTAATATAAATGTGGTTTTGATTCATCAAATAGGATGTGAGCAAAAGAGATAAAAATTTCAATGATAGTGTCTGAAAAATAGTCCGTTTTTGTGGCATTCTTAGATGACGAATTTAGAGTTTTTCGGACCCTGAAAATAACCTTATCAGAATTTTATGTCAAGACAAAATATGTTCTTATGTAACTATCGTAGATTTACATGACTGACCCTGTTGTTTATTTGATCAAAGGTGTTCCCAAAAGTACGAGGAAAAAATCGAATCCTTCAGA
>CM021323.1:7642415-7662325 GCA_010645155.1 Tigriopus japonicus
AGTCCGTTTTTGTGGCATTGGTAGTATTTGAGCATTCTTAGATGACGAATTTAGAGTTTTTCGGACCCTGAAAATAACCTTATCAGAATTTTATGCCGAGACAAAATGTGTTCTTATCTAACTATCGTAGATTTACATGACTCACCCTGTTGTTTATTTGATCAAAGGTGTTCCCAAAAGTACGAGGAAAAAATCGAATCCTTCAGAATAGCCAGACGTTTTCCGTCATTGCACCACGGGATCACCTTGCAAAAGTTTTTTAATACAGACTTTTTGAAACCACTCTCTAATAAACCATCTCTCCTCCTGTGTTCCACGATGCAAAATGGTTTTTGATACTTTTAAGGCTTACGACTAATCCCACTGTTTGTTTTTGGTCGATGACCATCGCACCAGCATGTTTTTGAATGAAAGCCTACCACTTTGCCACAATAACCAGAAGACTTACCCCAAAGGATCTCATGCATAACTGTTACTATATCCTTTTTAGATCGTGAATACCAATGTCTCGGTCAATGGGAGGAGGATGGTCAACTTTTCACTTACACTAAGCGAAGAGATGTCCCCGGATATGAATGTTTTATCGGTTCCGTGGATCAAATGAATGGCATTTACCTCATAGAGGGGGGTGTCAATTGTCGTCGTGGCCTCCGAGTGACCTCGTTTGGCATGAAGTTGACCAAAAAAAGCAACTGTTATGGGTTCCCATCCACAGAGCTGGAGAAAATGAGGCCCAAAGTAAACGACACCCCTTGGTTCACACCAACAATAAAACATCCCATCAACAATCCAACTCATCCAGGGCGAACAACTCATGTGATAACTGAGAATGACCTTGTACGATGGTCGAATAAACCTTGGACTCCGATTCGGGGTACGTTTAAACTTTCATAAACGGGCAAAGTTGATAGGAAAAATCATGATTCCTTTCTCTCTTTTTTTCAGAGCCCTCCTCGAGTTCTGCATTTGCTTTTCGATCATACTGGATCATGTCATTCATATCATGTTTTTATCAACTGTTAAGATTTTTATAAAATCTTGAAAATTTGCATTTGCAGTGTTTGAAAGTACTCATACTTTGTTTTTCTCTGGCCAGCCAATCAAACCTTAACACCTAGTCGCTATCACAAACAATACTGCTTTGATGATGTTAACTTTGAAATAAATCACTTGATGTCCTCAAGAAGTTTGAAATTCCATCATAAACCGTGAGGTCCGAGAGTATTTTGTTATTTTTTGTACTTGCACTTCATCTACGTAAGACTTCTTCTCTTTATGATAGGCTTCTTTTGTTGATAAATTTATTTCCTGTATGTTGGATTTCCCATTAGGTTTCTAATTACAAAAAACTCCTTAACCATCAACTGTAATATCTCGCCATGCAAAGCATGAAGGAAGTTGCTATTAGGACGGCAATGTGATGAATGATGTGTGATGCTTTAGTGCCAAAATCAAATTTGAAAATAAGAATACTCGAAGAAAGAAAAACTCTAGATGTTGGAACACTTTTGACGATACTGAAATGCACATTCATAATGAGTACATAACGTCACTTGATATACGAGTAGCTCTTGATATATAAATCAAGTCATAGCTGAAAATATGAATATTGGATATAAGAAAAACCCTCAAGTCGAGAATATTTTGTTGCTGACCGAAATTCACATCCAATGCAAAACGGCCCTTGATATAGGAATGAATAGCTTTGTTGCTGACAGATCCAAACCGAAGCTTTAACTGTACTTCAATGTAAAAATAAGGTTCTCCGTGTGCCATGAAGAGTGACGTTCTTTGCTTGATAGTGCATGCTCGATCCTTTTTAATCATTGATCATCAGCCATTTAACATGTAATATATATGATGGAAGACATAATTTGGGCCTAAAAATAGTGACAGAAATTATTGTTTCTTTTGTTTCTTTGAAGATATGGCAAAGCTAAAGGTGTCACAATTTAAACTGTTCCGACAACATCTCTGTAACTTAGAATCAAACCACTTATCCCCTTGGACGGTTCACTTTCTCAAAAGGGTCTCTCAACGTTCATATTCGTTGATTACCCAAGACCCCAAACCAGGATGAGAGTATTTCTGTCAATCATTTCTTCTTTCAAATGTGTTTGAGAAACCTTTGGTCCTCTCGATTCAGTTCCATCCACTGCTAAAAACCATATGCAATATCCTACTTCACTTTTGAGATCATGAGAGTTTGGGGGAGCAAGATGTTGGCAAGTTTAGGCTAATCTGCGACTAGAAAACAAAATAAAACCGCCCTCGCAAAATAGCCCCATTTTTCTTCATTGCTGATTTCATCCAGTGTTTCGGAGTCCCCTTCCACCCACTTGAGAAAGGCTTGAAAACTCCTCCACGTTGAAGGATTAAAAGATTCACGTCAATCCAAATGAGGTTCATTCAGATCGTAACCTCCGCATCGACGAGGTCTTCAAAATCAAAGAGCTACCAAGGAATATGATTGATAACATGAAGATTTCCATCTTTGGCGATTGTGGCACTGGCAAATCAGGTAATTACAAGCATCGTCTTACATCAATCGAAATGAATATTCATTTCTAAACCCAACTTCCTAATTTCAGCTCTGTCAGTCAGACTTCTCACTCGTCGCTACATTTCCACATATGTTCCAAATTCGCCGACGAACACCATCAACAGATTCATCCAAGTGATGCCCAATGCTCCACCACTTCAAATGTCCGTCCGAGATGTGTCTTCCCGTGAGCCTGAGAGCAAAATCTCCAAGCATCTTTCGTGGGCTCATGCCCATATTGTCTTGCTTTCCCGAGATGATCCCTACAGTTTGGTGTATGCCAAGAATGTTTTAAACATGAAGAAGACCATCTGTCCCACAACGCCTATAATCCTAGTGGCCAACAAAGAAGATTTGGAACCCTGTGACAAAGTTGTTCCTTTGGAGAGTTGCATGAACTTGGCCGTTGAATATGAGTGCAACTTTGTCGAGATTTCTGTGAGCCAAGGCTTGGTCGGCACAAATTATGTTCTTCATTCGTTGCTCCGCCAGTTCCAGAACCACAGTCACATTAAGAAGGGTCTCATAGTGGGACAAAGTGGGAGGAAAGTTTGGGACAAAGTCCTGTCGGCAATCGTCAAAAGTTTGTGCTTACCAGCCGAAGGTCAATTTGTTTGAACCATAATGAATGTCATTTGTACTGCATTTTTACACGCGCAATAAAACTTTGTGAAACTGTGACGCATTATGAACTTTGTTCCTTTTTTATCGGATTCGATCATTTGTGATGGTTCCTTTTTCTTGAGTATTCTTGAGTTGAGTATACGGTATTTTACTGGTCACTCACAGAAGTTGACATCACAGCATCAGATCATCTGTTAGATGACCAAATGACAAAACTCAAAACCCGTTTTGTATCTTGCCAAATAAAGGCAGGCCTTCGTTGGGTTTGAGCCCACAGTTTGGGTTCTGGAGGTGACTTGTGAAGACTTGATTCAAAAATGAGGCTTTTGGTAGAGAAGGTGCAACGCAAATCGTAACATATTTTTTAGTAAGACCTGTTCTAGAAACCAAACCAATCCGTTTTTGTAGGTGAAAAATAATCCATCCTTGTTGGATGCGTCGGAATTGGTTCGTCCTGAATTAGATGGAGGAAAAGGTGAGAATGCCTTTCGGAACTATGAGAACGACTCCAATCCAATGAAGGATATCATCAAGAAAACATATTTGGACATGCATACTAATCAAACGGTAGAGTTTGTTCGGAAGAAGGTAAGTACAGCCATATCACATGCCTTCACCCCCATTACAAGACAAAATAGGGGATGATTCAATTTAGCATGACAAGTGGTTGAAGTTCAACCATCTCGAAGCCACTGTTATGGAAGCCTTGGAGCTTCTCAATAACCTTGTGGATGAATCTGACCCGGATATTGACCTTCCCAATATTGTGCATGCCTTTCAAACTGCCGAAAGGATTCGAGAAGTTCATCCGGAAGAGGATTGGTTCCATCTGACTGGTCTGATTCATGACTTAGGAAAGGTGATAAAATTGGAAGGCCCTAAACAAAGAACCGTCAATGATAACAAGGTCACTTTTTTAGATCATGGCTTTTTACGATGAGCCTCAATGGGGAGTGGTGGGGGATACGTTTCCCGTAGGATGTCATCCTCAAAAATCGATTGTTTACCGCGATTGGTCGTTCAAAGATAATCCGGACCTCACCAACCCGCAATACAAGTAAGACTCTAGATCTATATTTGGATAGATTCTTTTCTCAGTAAAAAGTTTGCTAGGCAATAACAATAACTAAAGGTTATTTCCCTAGTACTGAAGATGGGATTTACGAGAAGAATTGTGGTCTGAATAAAGTCATGATGTCTTGGGGTCATGACGAATATCTTTATCAAGTTCTTCTGAACCATAAAACAACTTTGCCGGAGAAGGGTTTGTGGATGATCCGGTGAGTAAAGTACCAAATGTGTACTAGATTTACAATGAAACAAAACAAATTGAAAGGGGCAAAAATTTTACTAATGTTTTACAAAATGACGGTTTCTGTCGAAAGAGGACCAACTTTGACAAACGAACCGGAAACATAGAGCTTTTCGTATAAAACTGACTGCGATTGTTAATGACATGCATTGTTAATCTCTGAAACCCTTCATAAAAAAACATTTCACCGTCAGACAAAGGACATCATCAAATTGATTGACATGTCCTTGTTCGCGATGGCCTTTATCGGTAAAATTGGCCAAAAAGTTGAGTTGATGCTAGTCAACGAAGGATATATTACAGAATACCACAATACTACTAATACGGCCTAGTTACTACAATGAAAATTCAACGGAGCATTAACTGCATTGAAATAACATGTCATTTTGATACAATGACAGGCCTTAAAGATATAGTTCTGTAGTTCGTCTTGAGAAATTGAGATGTCCTTGTGCTAGTGTGGGTGGGTCAGAAACACGCCAGGGTTCATGGGTTCGAATACCATTTGCAATGCACTTTCATGCATGGGCATGTAAGCGGATCTGGGGAAATTAAGTGTTCCTCTCATGAACATAGAAAGGCCGTTCAATGTGCTCGGTTACAAAGGTTATCCATGCCATGAAATATGAGGAGTGAATAATGCATGAAAACAAGTGAGAAATGATATGAAAAATGATGATTTTTATTCTCAATTAATTAATTATATTTTTATTAATTATTGATTCTTCGCCCCAACATAGTTAAGTAACTTTTTACAAAACTGACCAATAGGCTACGTAATATTCTATCACAGGACATTTTCCTTGGCCAACAAACCTCGCGTTCCCTTTAACTGATTGTGATCGTTTATCTTTACTTAATCTAACATACTATTTCAAATATTGCATGAACTTGGCCGTTGAATATGAATGCAACTTTGTCGAGATTTCTGTAAACCAAGGCTTGGTCGGCACAAATTATGTTCTTCATTCGTTGCTCTTAAAAAGGGAGGAGACGTGGTGTAGTGGATAGCGCAGTTTCCTGTTGTGATAAAAGTCCCAGGTTCGATTCTCCTCCCCGACCTTTCTCAAGGAAACTTTTAGACGCTAATTCACACCCACAGATGGAGAATCAATGTGATACCAGACATGAGAATGCCTATCGGAAAAATGAATGATGTGATGGCTGGCTTCGTTGGCCGGGCGAGGCTCAACCCTCCGTCCCTAGCACTCAACAATCCAAAAAAAATAATAATATCATTACATGCAACTTCAATCTGATGCCGGCTTCTTTGGCCCAGGGGGTTTACTACTTGCGTTTACTACTTATGGCTGAATGATTTTTGGTAATAAAGATTCTTGTTATGGATAACGAACTGGAATATCTTGAACAACTTGAACATCCAAACTTGTGCATTTTTCCTTATTGATATTAATAAGAAAAGCAAGTCTCAACCTAAATATCTTGTACATCTCTTGTAGGTTTCATTCGTTCTATCCTTGGCATACTGGAGGCGATTACCGGAACCTAACCAATGAATTTGACGATGAGATGTTGAAATGGGTCAAGGAGTTCAAGTAGGCATTAGTTTTATGCAAATTCCTATCCGAGTCGTGCTAATTCCATGTTTGATTCCATTCAGCCAATTTGATTTGTACACAAAGAGTGCCAAAATTCCCAATATCGAGGAGCTGAAGCCTTACTATCAGGGTTTAGTGGACAAATACATCCCTGGAACCATCAAGTTCTAAGTAAGAATCAATCAGTCTAATTAGCTTCAATCGTCGTACAAGCTGTATTTTGATATAAATGGTTGATGCAAAACGTTTGCTTTAAATACAAAACATACGAGCATGGATGAGAAACGTGGTTTCTTTCTGGTTTTTTTTCAATATTTGAAAGGGTTTCTCCATTCTGATTATAGGATTCCGTCGACTTCGTGGAACACACCATTGCGGCAAGTGAAATCTGAGGCAATCAGGCTGTATCTTTCATCCAACATGACATGACCTGTTATAAAAAATAAATAAAAAGGTGACGATAGACTTGCATGAGTAGGCAAATACAACAATTTCAAGCTTGCCTTTAGAATTCTTTGTGATCATAATGATTTTTCCACCCACAGTTCTAATAAAATCGGTCTGAAGCAAACCAAGGGTGTACCAAGTGTTTCGGATGACATGGTTCATTGACATCTTGTTATGAAATTCAGTCTCAGTCATGGTTTCCCTCATCTGGTTAAACACCCTAGAAACGAAAGTAAAAATTCATAAAACAAGATCAGATCTTGGGTAACCGTTGCATGTTTCTTACTTGTTATTTACGGCAAAAATGGTAGTTTTGTTGTGAGTATCGACCAAGGTTGGGACCATGGTATGATCTTTCATGTATTGGACGAATTGGCTGAACCTGGGAATGGCAGACAGCTCCTCGAAAAGTGTTCCATTTCGACCATAAATGAAGTCCATGCCTGTTTTCAATTCGTGGACAATGCCATTATGGGCTTGGGCATTTAAGAAGTTGATCTCGCGGCCATTGGCAAGGTAGACAGGTTCCTAAAATGTTTCCAAAAACATTTAGTGCTTGTTATTCATTGGTGTCTTAAAATCAAGTAGCAGAAGTAGTGCTAATTGGCCGAAAATGAGCCCAAAACTTAGAAAAGTTAAAATGTACCGTAAAAGCATTGTGCGTTATCATTTTAAGTTGACATTTCACCAAATTATGTCGTAAACGTGTGGGAAAAACTTGGCTAAAATGTTAAAATTATGCAAAAGTTGCTGAAATTACTTCTTTCTACACGAAGAACAAGTTGCAAAAATGAGATGTCTTAAACAAATTGAAACGGAAATTTGGTCTACCTAAAGGGGACACTAAAAGACGCTAATTTTCCAAAAGATATACATTGAAAGGATAAAAGTTTTCATTACCTTTCCGTTCAGTTTGTAGATGTCAAACTGAATCATGCGCTTGCTCAAAAGAGAGTGCATTTGTCCTTGGTTGTCCATTTTCTCTTTCGTGATGGCTCCTCGTCCAATGTGAAATTGGACACGTTCCTCAAGGGTGGACTTTTGGTGATAATTGGTCGGATTGTCAAAGGCTTCATTGGTGGGTGCAAAAATCGTGAACAAGCCCTCATGATTGACCACTCGATCCATTTTTGTGTCGATCAAGGCCTGAGCAAAGGATGTGAATCCTTGCTCTTTGCATACCTGAACCAAATTCTTCAAGCCTTTCTTGGGAGCAGTATTATGAGACTTCAAAGACTTGAACCCAGATAATTTTTTGTGGGGAGAAAGTACGGCATCGATGGCCTGAACGGCTCCATTTCCAGCGGTCACGTCGGGAAGAGTGACTTGAGCATCGTTGAAGGCCATTTTGCCATTACCCGAAACCGTGACCTTTACTTGGTTGCCACGGAAGGTTTTGACCAACATGCCATTTTGCAAACCGGGTGAGTACAGTGTTCCGGGTAAAACGTGACCGGCAATAAAAGTTCGTAGAGCGGTGATGTTTTTCTTCAAGTGAATGATAAAGTCGGGATGGAGTTCATTGAAAGCCCTAGTGCAGCAAAAGAAAGGTTAGCATTCAACTAGTTTTGATTATTCTGTTCATACTATACCCGTTGTTGGGGGCCAAGAAGGTAAATGGGCCTCGTGTGTTAAGTTTATCAAACAATTTAGCATCTTCGATTAAATCAAGAACAATGGAGTGCTCTGGGCAACAATCATCCAATTCAGATACGACGGATCCAGCTCGATCGTAAACCGAGCTCATAACGTTGTCAATGATATGAATCACACCATTGCGAGCTTCATGGTCAGTCGATGAAATTACTCGACCATTAGCCGTTACCTGCAAAAAAAAAAACTTTTGGAAAAGTGTTCGTTCTCCCGTGGCCAACTATCTACCAATTTATTACAAAAGATAGAAATGGGGATTTGGCGAAAACTTGAATTCAGTTTTCCCCTCGCGTGGTTTAATAACATAACTGAGGCTAGTTTTTTAGGCGCAAAGATCGATCTCAAGATCGGACTTATAGTACTATAGTACGATCTTGAGATTGATCTTTTGTGTCTAAAAAACTAGCCTCTGGTGTATAAAGCCTTGTGATCTTTGTAAAAAAAAATCAATCCTGGAAAACTCGCGAGCAATTTTGAAAGCAAAACGACTGACGAGTGTTAGGTCGCATATTAATGTCAATAGGAGAGTTGCAGAGGGAACCAATAAATTCCATAAGTGTATGTAGTGAAGGATAGCGCAGTCTACTACAACATGCCTATGATCAAATACGGTAGGTTTCACTTTGCTTGAATTTACTTTTTGGGTTACAGCTCACTTAATATAATTCTAATAGACGAGTACAGGTCATTTGGATGCTGAAGAAATAGCCATCCTCAAATGAAGTCTCAGTACATCAGCTGCGCTCTTCAAAAGCAACAACACAACTCATGCTCTGAGAGTATTCTCCAACATGGTTATTTCGGTTGTGTCTTTCTATGCTTCCGCTACACTTCCAAATACTCTTAACAATTGACCAACGACTTTTGCTTTCTGAGATTTCTCTCAACAATCTCTGTTGATGTAATGAGAGTATATTCACGCAAAGTTTAACTACCAATTTGATTGGTATATTGTATAACAGACTACCTATTGTGTTTTCAGCGCAAAATATCAACGGAACATTTTGCAACGCGATATTTTGCTTTAAACAACAAAAATAATTTTGTTTCGAAAACGGCATATTGCCATCCATCTTTAATGGACAAGAAATGAAAGTGACGAAAAAAGTGTTTTTCACACAATCTGATGCGATTGAAGTATCGGAGATGCTACAAGATGGTCTCATTCGGAGCTGTAAACCTAAGTCCAACCTAGAGCTTCAGTCCAACCCATAGTCTACAATACGTTGGGGTTTTGATACCACAGGTTTCAATTTCAACGTTTCCACTTGATTTGCAGAGATGAGATCGAATATCACCCTCCTTTTGGGACTGGCGTTTCCTTTTCAAGTATCCAAAAATAGCTTTTGAGAGAAATATTTGGTTGTCCGACAATTTTCAACACTCTTAGACAAGCTCTTTGAAAGTCAGAGTTTGGCTAAATAAAATGGCAATATACGTGTATTTTCCTGATGCTAGCAATTTACCTTTCCATTCGAGTACGTGTTCAATCGAATGCTTCTTTTGCTCAAAAGACTTTTGATCGTCATTTCGTTTTTGATGTCTTTGGCGTAAATCTTGCCGCGGCCAATATGGAACAACATTTTGGACTTGATGGGTGCCTCATCAGGATAGGTCATCTCGTTCTTGAAAGCATCGTTGCTGGGCGCAAAAATAGTGAAGTATCCTGAAACAAAACAATGACAAGTTACAAAAACCAAATCCTATTTAAAACCATTTCAAACTCTTACCTTCGTGGTTAATGATCCGGTCAATCTCGTTGGCTTCAAGCCTGTCCACGAATTCACTCAGGCCCAATTGCTTGGCCAATTGAATCAAACTGGGTTTACCCCTACCCGACTGTCCATTGGCACCCAAGGCCAAAACCAAGGCCAAAACCACTAGACAAACTTTACTCATGATGGAAACGAAAACTACTCTCTGGATTCACATTCAGTCGAGGAAACGTTCTCGACGAGTGTACCTCTCCAAGTTGGCAAAGCATCGAAGAGTACATCCAAAGAACGAGATCTGTGGTGTACCCGGTGAACGCCATTGGAGACAAAGGCAAGCCGGGATGTTGCAGTGGGGGTTATTTATCGAGTTAGATGAGGACTGAGAAGCCGGTTGTGGAATAGGGAAAGAAGAAAGAAAGAAACCTGAAAAATAAGCCAAGTGCCGCTGGAGTTGGAGTGTTTCTCTGTGGAGTCTGGATAGCTCTGGATTATCTCACTTGGCTTTTCCCTCCGTTGTATTGCATGCTCCAAGTCAATGATGTTCTGTTGCAGTTTCGAAACGGTGAAGCCCTTGACGACAAAGCCCTTCAATTTTGAAAGCTCAATGCTCGTTAAATGAGACGTGGGGGAGATCTGGGCAGATAAGGTTACGACTTCTGGGGATAACAACAAAAGTTAATGCTTCTCAAGGTTCTTACGTTGCCCATTGTGAGGGTGGAGAGGCATTAAAACAAGAGATCTACGGCAATGAAGAAAACAAATCGATGTTCTATTAAATCGCTGTACCCCTTAACGAGGACCGTGGGCTTAACTTACACCCTGAACAGTAGTACATGGTGCCATAGCAGGAGAAACTTTTTGACAATGTTTTTGAGGAGTTTTAAAGACACAAACCATTTTAGCTATACATATAGCTAAATATGTTAACATACTGTATAGCTAATAGCTACGTAGGTTCCAAAGATTTTTGTGGATGTCCTTAAAGCTTGGTTAGAACGATAATAGATCTGTTTCAACACAAATGGAGTGTCCTTGTGAAAGAGCTTCCAATTTTCTTCTCAAATTAGATGTACTGAGAAAGGGAAAAGCATCTTTTGTTCTGAAGTTCCGATTTCTTGACCTCCTGAAAAATATCGAAAGTGCAAATCTAAATGTCGTTTATCGAAAAATCGACCTCGAGAAAATTATTGTTCCATTCAATGACAGCAGAAGTCACGATGTCTGCATTAAGAGCACGAAATAGAAACAAAATTCAAAAATAATAGCCGTCTTTGAATTTGCGGATATTATTTTAATGTGTTGCGGGCGAAAACAAACAACGCAAGATTTTTATATAATTTGCCATAGTTCATTACTAGGGCCCGGCAAAATATTTGTAAAAAAGTGACAAAATATCCAACATATGTTTTCTTCCAAAGCCCTAAATATTAAAAAAAAAACGGATATTGAAGAACTATTTTTTTTTGACAGCGCCATTATTTGGATTTTTTTGTCTGTGTGCACTGATTTTCCGAATTTGTTTTTGGGGAATTTGCTGCATTTGGCCCATTTGGCCGTGTTTGGAGGCATACTTGACATGTAATTTCTTTATTTTTTTTGGGGGGGGGCGGATTTTTTAATACCGCCACAAGGAATGGGATTCCCTGTAAAGCTGTAAAGAGAGTTAATGATTAATATAGTTTATAAATTAACGTTTATATGAAATTTGATCTACCAATGAGTTACTGTTGGCAGATCTGTACAACCCTTGAATAGTGGGTTGGTTTGGTCAGGAATAGTTTTTAAAAAATTGTCCAATCCTGCCTTAAATGCTGTTAGAGGATCAGCTCCTAGATATTTGAAGAGATTTAAAGATGTTTTTTTTTAATTTGCCCAAATAGATGGCGCAGTTTTTTTTCGTGAATGACCGTAGTTTTGGTTGTGAAAGTCTAATCTTAGGACAAATGCCATTTTGTAGATAGAGTTTTTTTGTGCTTTGGGTTCGTTTTGGGTAAGCCCCATTGAGCATTGTGTTTTCTTTTCTTTTCCTCAATTTTACCTCAACTATTTTTCTGACTTAAATTTTTGAGAAAAAAATATTCCTTTCCTTGAAACGGCAATTTTTTTTTAAAAAATCGAGGAAAAACGGATAAATATTATTAAAATATTTTATATTTAAAAACAATATTTCCGGGCCCTATTCATTATCAATCTAAGAAGTTGAATGAAATCAAGGATAATTTAAGTTTTGTAGTGTGAAAATGCGTCCCCAAAAAGTACTTTGAAAGCTAGAAATGGCCCAAACTGTCTTAAAATGGCCACGCTTTAAGTTTTTTTTGTACTTTTTAAGGAAGCCAGAATGGCCACGCGTACTAACGCGTTCCTAAAAGTGCCGAGTGTAAGAGCTTCCCCACACGGCGTAGGTTCGAATCCTGTTGGGGGTTGGATTAAAGCTGTCGGGAGAAATCCTTAAGGTAGCCAGAGTGGCCGCGCGTACTAATGCGTTCTTGTAAGAGCCGAATGTGAGTGCTTCCTCAGACGGCGTAGGTTCGAATCCTGTTGGGGGACGGATTGAAGCTGTCGGGAGAAATCCTTGTTTACAGGGAATTGCATTCCTTATAGCGGTAGTAGACAATCCGCAACCAAAAAAAAAAAGTTGGGCTAAATTGTTTGTTCTACTCCGTTTTTCGTCCAAAACATTTTGCTCTTGATTTTTAGGTCTATT
Source organism: Tigriopus japonicus (assembly GCA_010645155.1). NCBI lineage: Eukaryota > Metazoa > Arthropoda > Copepoda > Harpacticoida > Harpacticidae > Tigriopus > Tigriopus japonicus. Next base: position 7,654,972 of record CM021323.1, read on the forward strand.
GTTTTTGAGTTCTTTCTTTCCCTTAGATTTTGGGACCCTCTCTTTGTACGGCCAAATCACAATTTGTGGAAAACTATTGTAGGTTGTTCGTATGGCGCGAAAAAGTACTTTTCCTAATGAGAATTTGAAGAAAATGCGAAAATATTTTATTTTAAAGTGACTACGAAGGATAGTTTTTCGAGCTAAAATAATTTATCTTGAAATTTCTTGATCAAAACACTATTTTTTTACTCGCTCTAGTTACACATGACTCATGGGTGATTCATGCAATAAATAACTTGATATCTTGCATTGAGTTCATGCATTTTTTCACTTTAAACCTAAGTTAAATACCCGCTAACTACCTTATCGTTACACCATTAATTATATTTTTCCTGTTGCAATAGTTATCTCTAGGGACAGGAACTTAAGACGAATAAACTTATTCGTCTTTTTTCGTCTTTATTCGTCTTTTTTACCCTTATTCGTCGCGACAATTTTTTTCGTCTAATCCGGCAATTTCACTCAACTTTTTTCGTCTAATCCAGCAATTTAACTCAACTTTTTTCGTCTAATCCGGCAATTTCACTCAACTTTTTTCGTCTAATAAGTAAAAAATTGGAACTTTTCTTAGATTTGAAGCCTTTTTCTCAAATTTGGAATCAAACAGACACTTGTAAAAAAGTTCAACGCCAAAACTTGGGCAACAAAATATGATCCACACTTACATTTTAAGTTGTAGACTTTCCTGACACAAAGAAAGAAAATTGGATTAAAAAGGCCATCTGACTATTCGAAGAATTAATGTCAGCAAATCTGCTTCTAAACATTGCTCTATTGAAAACGCTGAAATAAGGGCGGTTTTGAGCTCTTGGTTTTTTAAAATCTAGATGTTTCACAAACCATTTCTTGCTTATTCGGCACTTTTCCATTTGTTAACTTAGTAGATTTTGCCGTTTTGCTCAAGGGTGCAGCTGTTTCCCCTCAATTGGGCCACATATTTTGTCTACTTAATGGGCAGCAGTTTTAATCCTCTTAACAGGCAATTCATTAGTCTTTTTTTGCCGTGTAAGTCAGTTTTTTCGTCTTTTTTGTCAAATTTTTCGTCTTTTTTGTCGTATTTGTCAGGTTTTTCGTCTTTTTTTTGTCGTATTTGTCAGGTTTTTTCGTCTTTTTTTGTCGTATTTGTCAGGTTTTTTTCGTCTTTTTTCGTCTAATCGGGCAATTTTATTCGTCTTTATTCATCTAATCAGGTATTTTTTTTTCGTCTTTTTTCGTCTAATTTGACAGTTTTATTCGTCTTAACTTCTTTATCTCTTTATCCCGTCCTCTTGACAACCGCCTTCCCCACTCCCTATCTAGCCAGGGATAACCTATAAAATAGTATAAATTCAGGGTTTCCTGATCTAGCCAACTTCCCGAAGCATTCCGAACTTGTATTAAAAATGCAAAGATTTAGTGCTGTTATCACTTAACCACGCACGCAACCACTCCAACAAATTCAACTGACTGACTGACTCGATGTGCATGCACGCACGCATTCACCGTGACCAAATCCAACCCACTCTTTGATCAGCTCAAATCCTCCGGCCTTCGAGGATCGAATCCAATCGACGCCCTTATCCGAAAGGTATCTTCCCTCCCATCCTCGCTGGAACCTCCCCTCTTTGTCCTTCGCCCGCCGTATCCACGTAGACTGCCTTCTTAACTGCCCGTCGGCCGAACTCGACTGACTGACTGAGTGAGTGAGTGTTCTTGAGCCGCCGTTCATGTGATAGATTCACGAGCCTCGATGCCCGTCGATCGCGCGATCATGGCCGAGGTTGGGCCTAATCCCCGACCCAAAAGACCCCGTGGCCTCCGAGGCAAACGAGGGCGAGTGGGCGTGGATGAGCTACGCGATCCCGAGTTGTACCACGCCCTCATGGAGGAGTGCTCCAAAGAGGAGGCCATGATCAAGAACGGCCAGGTGTATTCGCCCAGTCCGCTCGTCACGCGATTTCTGGCCCAAAACGACGTCCGACCTTTGAAAAAGGTGAGGATGAAAGTAATAAGTGTAAAATTGGGAGGTTCATGGGCGTTTTCTTTTGGCTTTTCCAGCGCTCGGCCAAGTTCCCCAAGGCTCAGTTTTACTGCCGATTGTGCGACTACCATTGTGATACGTTGACCATCTGTATTTCGCACATCAAAGACACGCGACATTCGCGTTTGGCTCAGATGCAGGAGATTGAGACCACGTTGTTCCACATCCCCAAGCCCAGTAAACACCATTTGGATCATTTGGAAGGCCTGCTACTGAATTTGGAGCGGGATTTGGGTTTGAATGTGGCGGATTTGAAAATTCGAGCCGCCCTAGCCGAACAAGTGAGTGCGGCTTTGACGCAAATGAACCCTCAGGTCTCGGCTCGATTATATGGATCGAGTTTGTCCGGATTCGGGCTCAAAGACTCCGTCCTTAATCTGGATCTGGTGTTCCCCGACACGATGAAGCCCGCTCAAGCCTTGATTCTGACCTTTGAAGGCTTGAGTCGCCAGCCCGCTCTATTTCAGTAAGTCTCATAGATTAATGGAACCCATCCGGATCTAATGGACTCGTCATTGTCTTTTCTCTTAGGAATGTGACCAAGAACTTCACGTGCAAGATGCCCTCCATTCAATTTGTCATGGACGGATTCACGTGCGAGTTGTCTTGTAATAATCACATGGCCGTCCAGACGTCGATGTTAATGCGGGATTATTGGAACTTGGACCCGCGGGTTCGCACTTTGGCCACCGCCGTGCGACATTGGGCGCAAATTTGCCAGATTGATCGACAAGCTGAAGGCACACTTCCGGCTCATTCCTTCGCGATCCTCTTGGTTTTCTTTCTTCAACAAGAAACCAAACCCGTGCTCCCTTGTATTCATGATTTTTTGGAGGCCCGTGATGTGGATGCGTACAAAAGTAAGAACATCACCAAGCCGAAAGTTCCAAAATATGTATTATTTCATATTGTTTTGCCTAGGTCCCGAGGAGAAGTTAAGAGCTTGGAAGACCCGGAACAACAAGACTGTTGCTGAATTGTTGATCGAGTTCTTTGAATTTTTTGCCCTGGGCTTCAAAATGTCCGAGATTGTGGTGTCTTTGCGCTTCATCGGTGGGATTTCGAAAGAAGAGAAACAATGGCGGGGCAAAAAATTGGCCATTGAGGATCCTTTCAGTATCAAGCGAAATCTGGCCCGTTCCGTTAACAGCCTAGCGATATTGGATTTCATTAACGAATGCTTCAACATCGCGTACCTCTATTTCGGCACCGTCCAAACGACCAATGGTCCAGTGATCCTCAAGATCTTGGTACCCGATGCGTCCCCTGAAAGAAAAGCATCGCCTACAGGAGAAAAGTCCGAAAATAATGAGGATGACGAGGCCACATCAATTTTGCCCGGTATCTTGAATCATCTCCACATCGGCGCTAATGATTCCAAAACAGAAGGAAACATGAAACGAGGTGGACCTTCATCGGCACTCACGTTAGATGCCGTAGATCGGAAATTACTCCAAAGAGCCAATATCTCTGGGTCGGAGCCTCAAGATAATGAATCGGAGGACAGTGATTCTGAGCTTGACATGGATTCCCCGGATACTCTCGAAAGTTTCCTCGTTGCTTACGGACGAGAGCTCACGCCCAAACAGGCCAAACGCGTCACTGAATTGGTGCCCAAGAACATGATCCAATTCAAGTTCGACTGGAACATCCTGACCAGGGAGCAGGTATTCTTGATTGTCCAATAATAAGTGAGCGCCATGTGTATGATGTGTACTTGAATCTTTGTAGGCTCCAGCTTTGGTGTGTAACGTGTGTGGAAATGAAGGTCATCTACAGAACAAATGTCCAGAGGAAGTGATCCCGGAACCGGTGGCTTTGCCCCCGCATCCCAAACAATACGTGATGGAAATGGATGAGGTGTGCAAACAAGTCATGCATGTCTATGGACCAAGTCCATCCGAGCTTCGAGCTCGCGAATTCATCATCAATGACTTGACCAAGTACATCCAGCTCACTTTTCCCAATGCCATCCTCACCGTGTTTGGATCCTCGTGCAATGGATTCGCCTTCACGGGCTCAGATTTGGACATTTCATTGACGTTCAAGGACCATAAAACAGTTGAAGACTTGGACACCGTGTCCATTATGCAAACCCTGTTCGCCAAGGTCTCGTTCATGAAGGGTTTGCGGAATGTGACGGCCATCACCACGGCCAAAGTGCCTATTATCAAGTTTGAGCACGCTCGATCCAGATTAGCGGGTGATATCTCGTTGTACAATGTCCTAGCGCAAGAAAACACGGCCATGTTGAGGTGCTACTCGACCATCGACAGTCGAGTCAAGGTAAAACAAAAACTAGATTTGACCTACGATAGACAAACTGATACTCATGATAATTTTCTCTTTTATTTGTTCCAGGTCCTAGGGTACATGGTCAAACTGTTTGCTCGTACTTGTGATATCGGTGATGCTTCCAGGGGAAGCCTCTCGTCCTACGCCTACATCCTCATGTTATTGCATTACCTTCAACAGGTAGAACCTCCGGTTATTCCAGTGTTACAGGTACATTGCATCTGACTTCTTTCGAAGATTAATGGGTCTTAATTAGTCGATTATTTTCACTTCAGGAACTTGACGGTGGAGCTGCGATGCACTCGAATATAGTGGATGGTTGGAATGCCTGGTATTTCAAGGACATGATGCGTTTGAAGCAAGTTTGGCCGGAAATGGGGCAAAATCAAACTTCCGTCTACTACTTGTGGTTAGGATTCCTCCAGTATTATGCGCATGATTTTAACGATAAAGAGCTGGTTGTGTGCACACGCCAAAAGGCTCCCTTAACGAAATTCGAAAAAATGTGGAACTCGGGCTGCATCGCCATTGAGGATCCGTTTGACCACTCGCACAATTTAGGAGCGGCTCTGTCGCGAAAAAGTGAGTCCACCATCATTCTGTCAGCACAATCCTCCCTAAATTTCGCCCTTTTTCAGTGAACTTGTACATCAAGAGAGCATTTGGCAAGGCCAGGATGAGGTTTGGCCTGATGCCCAGTCCTGGACCGCATTTTGACCCAAATCATCCTCGAGCTCGTCCTCTGGTAAGACTAAAGAAAGAGTGCAACGCCAATTTTGTCCTGATTCACCTTTATAATCCGTAACTTTTTCCCTGTTTCAGGAGTATTTCTTTAATCAAGCGTGTCTCACTCATGGACCGTTGCCCAACGATCGAGGGTGTCGCTTGTGTGGGGTTATCGCCCATTTGGTGCGAGATTGCCCGAAAAAGTTACTCTATGACGAACGAAGACGCAAACGCAAAGATAACGTTCGTCAACAACCCAATCAATCGCATCACCAGGACCGAGATTCAAAGGCCCAAAGAAAACCACCCACTCCACAGGAGCAACCATCACCATCGCCGTCTACTCAAGCACAATCTTCTCCACAGGTCTCTTCGGCACATCCTAATCAAGGTACGAAAACTGTCCGAAAGGCAGAAATCGCGCAGAATTCGGCTGCACTTAATGACGGCACAACGCGACAGAAAACCAAGGCCCAATCCGCAAATCAGTATCAGTCGATGGAACACGTTTTGACTGGAACGAAACGAAAAACACAAAAATTCGGGGCTAAGACATCCAAGGAATCTTCCTATGAAAGCACAGCATCCGGAACCAAATCCAAAGGCCAAGAGTATAATGGTGCCCGATTCGCACACACAACTTCATGGAGTCGCAAGGGTAATTATGGACGACAAGAGATTGAGCAAAGACGTTCAAGTGGTCAGGATTCGTCTCCGAACTCGGGAGCATCGCCCACTAAGGCGGCGGCCAATTTAAAGCCCAAGAATCGAGCCGGAAGTAAGGCACAAACTTTGAGTCCGGTGAATGTGCCGACTTCCCCTCGAGACTTGAAATTGCTCCGGAATCTGGGGAAAGATGTGTCTCTTGTGAGCATGGTCGAGAGATTCACGACCGAGGCCAAACAAATGGAGTCCATTGATTCGGAAGAGCTCCATTGGGTGGCCAGTGTCTTGTCCACGGCCAAATTCTTCACGCACAACTCAGGGAAGCCGAAACGAAAGAAAAGGAAGAACAAAAAGTGGGCCAAAAAGCCGGATGCTGTTGCTGCCACTGGAAACGATAAAAGTTACTAAACTAGAAGTTCATTAAGTGTTTTTGAGCCTCTGAACACTTCAGTGGAATTGACTAATTTGAGTAATAAAAGTGAATTAAAAAGAAATGGAAACAAGTTTTATTTCATGAGATTATATCCCATTTCAGGTCCGAACCTGTTGGACCTACTAGGAATTCGACCCAACCAGAACAATGATTTGCCCTCGACAATCTCACAGCCACGTCCACCCTCATCTCCCCCGGGATTGCCCTTGGTTTCGGGCGTACTCTCCTTGGAACAACTTGAGAGAACATTACACAATTCACAACCTCCTCCACCTCCGCGTCCCACGTTACCTTCAGGACACATGGGCTTGCGAGGTCCCTTTGATCCACCATCATCTCCGGGACCATATCCTCAAACGGGTCTCTATCCCGGACAAAACCTGACACGCCCAATCCCGCCTTTCGGATATCCGTCTCCAAGGTTCGCGGGCCCTATCCGTGGGGAAATGCCGCCGGGGTTTGCTCCATTCCATTATTTGCCCCCTGGACCCGCCATGATGGGCGCACCCGGAGCTTATCCCCATCCTTATCCCTTCCTACCGCCATCATCACAACAACAGCCACAACAACAACAACACGAAGAGTTGATGAGGTTCCCAAGGAGTACACCCGCAGTAGCTAACAATCGACCAGGATTTAATCCATTGTTGGGACAAGGACCTCAAATGAGGCCCTTTCAAGCATTTCCTTCGTTTGGGGGACTCAGCAACCCGATGATGGGACCATCGGCTTTTCAAAACGCAGGAACCATGTCCCAGAACATGTTTACTCAAATTCAGGTTAGTGTTCTTTACGAGAGACATCAAGGTCAAGAGAGACAAATTGGACTGTGTCTGAAAAGGACTTCTTTTTTGACGAACACCATGCTTAATTCTAGAATTCTAATATCCAGCTTTGATAAAACTTATAAATACCTTGAATATAAGGTAGGCATTTTTGCCGAGCAATTTTGCAGTTCATATTTTGTTATTTAAGACTAAAGAATCCTTTGAATAATTTTCTTCTGTCTTTCGGATGTTTTGGTCCAAAAAACTAAAGTTAACTATGTCTAGAGTTGCCAGTTACGATTGTGCATCATATCAGGGATTTTTGCGGCAAAAAAAAGTATTCACTTGAAGTTGTAAAATATGCATTTTATATTGTTCTAGATTCCGGGTTCGCCAAGGTCAACT
>CM021323.1:7662692-7676068 GCA_010645155.1 Tigriopus japonicus
TGTTTTGAGTTCTAATTCACATTTTGGTTTGAATATTGAAAACTTTCCGGGAAAATTGGGCAGAAAAACGTGATTTCAAAGGTGGTAAAGGGATCTATTTGATTTTAAAAACTTTGTTTAAATTTGATTTTTTAAAGTATGTAAGTATTTTTAAATTTGATTGGCAGATACAAACTTCGAAAGATGTGGTAACTTGACTAACAAAATCCTTTTTACCTAAAATAAGGTTTGAATGCTAATGCCCCGTAACAACTGCGTATGCCAGTAAAGGGCGATTTTTGTTCTTATGAAATGAATTTGACAAAAACTGTCTTTTTGGAAATGAATAATTAACACACTCTTTTGCATATTCTTGCTGAACTTGGATTGATAGAGCAACTCAAGGTATCCCAAAATAAAGGATTGATATTATTTTGGTTACAAGTCTCTTTTTCGTAGCTTTTTCACATTCAGAGGCAGAAAAAGAAACAAAATTAATATGCTGCCCGAGAGACGATATTGGAAATTTTGCAATTTTTGACCCCATAAGTCAGGAAGCAACCACCCAGGCCTTAAGAGGCCGTAACAAAACATGAAATACCCCTTTGAGACATTATTTTATTTGCATTCCGGTCCATTTATACTTGCATTTTCAGGGATATTTAAAGTATGTTCTATTAGCATTTAGTTCCCCGGCGTAATTATCACCATTCGCCCCTTTTCTATGCCAGTGAAATGGAATCACACGTTTTCATCGAATGAATCATTCTTGATAAAGTCAAAGGCCTTTTTTTGTGAACACTTAATAGATGGAGAAAAAAAGAGTTACAAGAAACAATTTATTAAGTCTGACACAAAGTTATCTGTGAGATTGGCATGGACCAAATTTAGAAATAGAAACAATCGATCTAAAAAAGCACATAGCGATGGCCTTTCCTTCAATATGGAAATGTAAACCTAACCAAACTTGTCATTTAAAATTTATTGCAAAATATCGGTTCTTATCATCAAACGTGCGTATTTTATCGTGTATGAAAGAGTTTCAAATTTCCCACTAAATCAGCTGCTTTTCATAGATACTTTTTGGGTTGGTAGATGTGCTTTATATTCAAAATACTCACCTGAAATAATGCCAAGCAATCAAAAAGATTGCCCTCCTTCAACTTTCAAAATGTCTTTAGTAATTATTCAAGGAGACTTCCAACCTCGAATATTTTTTATCAATCTACACCAAGAGTGTCCAATCTATGCTGTCATGGCGCTCTATTTTTGAAGTGAAAACGAAGATACCAACAGCAACAACAATTTGTGCCAAAATGAGCGAATCATCGTCGTGTTCGGTGTCGGATCTTCAACTGCATATGGAGGCTCGTCTCTCGTTGACCTCGAACCTGTTGTCGTTGGCCCAAAATGGCCATCGGCCGTCCACCGTGGCCGTGCTGAACTCGGTGGCCTTGGCCTTGGCTCAGTTGAAAAAGAGCTTGCGAGAGAATCGGGACAAACTTCAATCTTGGAAACGAGAACAGGCCAAGGTCTCGCTTAACTTTAGGTTCATCAGATAGTCTTTGAAAGTCAAAGACTATGAGCGTAATTCCTAGTTACTCACATTGTCATGCACGAGTTATAACATTGATCTACTTGGTGAGGTCTAGTTAGGTTGAGATAGGTTTAAAGTAGGTTTAGGTTACGTTAGAAAAGTTAAGGAATCCAGGTAATGATGAACTTGATGGGACCCGGTCAGAAAAGCATGGCTTTACGACGGTACAAAGTAGCGTGAAAATTAAAACTAATTAAGACAATCATAAAGGGTGATCAAATGATGTCCAAGGCTATCGCACATTTTACCTTGCTTTACGTTGAACTGGTTTGTGCAATTGCATTTTTTCATGCCTTTATAGCTTAATAAATTCCAAAATCTCGGGGTTGTTTATCACATATTTTTTTTTATCATTTACGAGTTGACAATTTTTAACTGTGTTTTTCCTCGCCAGGGAACAATGCTTTCAATTTTTTAAATTGTAAATGAATTAAAGATACGAAAATTCGATTAACAATTGTTAAGAAGAGAGATTATAGAATTCTTGTAAATATTAAATCCCCAAAGTCGGCACTCATTGAAAATATCCTAAGAAAGTAGTTGAACCTTTAAACAAAGTCTAAAACTCCAAAGCATCTCAATAATAGTATCTCGCCACCTTGTATTGTTGTAAAGCCATGCTTTTCCGACCGGGTCCCATCAAGTTCATCATTACCGGGAATCCATGCACTCGGAAAGAAACAAAACAGTGAAACCACCTAATATGTCATGTGGATTTGTTAACAATGTCTTATTTGATGTCGTTAAACAATTATGACACTTATATATCGACTCAATATCAAATACGAGAGTCTATACTTTGACCTCCGACTCAAGCTGACAAGCTCCAAAGTGTCTTTTTTTTTAGCTTTAACCTTCATTTGTTTCATTTGTGTTAAAGGTGGCGTGTAACGCCACCTTTAACACCTTTATATCGCAATTTTTAATACCTTTTATATCGCAGTTTGAGACAAAGTTCGACATCACAGATGTACAATCTCGCAACCTCTTCCGTAGACCTTCTTTTAGTTTCTAGCCAATGAAAAAAATGTATGTGACTTCAAAGTGCGTCTCGATCTGTGATAAAAAACGTGTTGTAAAATCGAACCACAAGGAAAACATATATTCTTTCCTCTTCCTAAGAGTTACATTTTCTATTAACATATTTCAGGCGGCTGCCCTTTTAAAATTGATGTGTGAAAAGAAACAAATCATTGATCGCATCACCGTTGAATTGCCCAAATTTCCCTACTTGCCCCAAATCAAAGCCAGCAATGAAGCTGCAACAGCCAAAGCACAGGTTGGATAATACGAAATGTGAATAAAGTACAGTTTCTAATATTCCTCAATTTGTTTTAATTCAGGCTAAAACTGGAAACGGTCAACCCCAAGGCAGCCAAAATATAGCCAAAAAGGTTCATGTCATTAGAGAAAAGCCGATCTCGGAAGTCAAAGATGCCGTCTCTTACTTGACACTTAAGGAATACGATGACATTCCAAAATACATGTTGGGTGAGCAAGAACCGTTAACATTTGTGGAACCTCAAAGATTTCACCTGTTCCTCTATTAATCTCGATTTTGTTTAGGACGATTGTCTTACGAGGCAATTAATCAGGCCATTGACGATTATAACCAAGCATTGAAAGATAAATATGAATTCTATGGCAAGGGGTTCCAGGCCATGTCCTCGATGAAGGACAAGAAACGTTACAAGGTAAGAAGTTTTATCATTTTTATTGTTGACTGTTGAAGAAGCGATCAAAATAATTTTGTTTATTTTATGACAGGAGATGAAGGCTCTCGAAACTAAGGAGACCCGAGGATTTCAATTTTTAGTGTCGGATGATCTCAAAACCACCACCCATCTCAAGTCTGAATCGGCCCGAAAAAGCATTTTTACAATTTTAAGACATTTCAAACGCGTTAAAGAAGTTCGTGGACCCGGATCGACCTTGAGATATTGCGCTTTAGGATAAACAAACTAACCACTTTGATAAACGTAAATTCATGATTCACATTTCCACTTGTCAAGTCGTCTCAAAGCATGGTGGTAACAAATGTATTTCAACTCAAAATGGAATTTTATGACATTTTTCCTCTTAGCAAAATCACTTTCCCGACGTTTTGAATCCGGATCGAATCGGATCCGGTGCATAGAGGGTCTGATAGAAATATATTCTAAACTTATTGCCCTTATTATCACGGTTTTTAGATAAATCATCATCTTTTAATTAGGAATTTGTTTTTTTAAGGCAAAACCTTAACAAAGACCTTATGGAAGAAAAAGTGGTGGCCATCTCTTTCCCCCAACAGTGATCTTCCTCCATAGCAGGAATTACTAGTGATGTCATCATTTTTGGCGGGAAAAAGTTCTGAAGGCATGTGTTTCTGATGAGCGTGAAAAGTAGCTAAAACAAATATTTAGGCCTGGTTATTCCAACAATTCCTTTCTTATCTGCACAACTTGAAGTTAGAATAGCAATTCTTGACATTTTTTTTGCAAAAGATATGTTTTGTTGCTTTTATCTTTAATTCGCTACATAAATTGAGAGGGTTCTTCCCAATTTTTTTAGTCAGGAATGCCAGACATTGAAAAACAAGATGGTCAGAGGAGATCAGTTCATGGGGCAACTAAAACTAAAAACAACTAATGTGTTTAATTAAAGGCTTCCAATTTCTCCATTTTTATTTAAATTACTTTGCAATACTTCTCAACATACATTAATTATGTCATTGGTCTTAAATGCAACATAGTTTGATATTCTGACCCTTGAAACTCAGGCAATTTTTTGGCAAGCCTAGATTGCCAACGGTAGCAGGTCTGTAATATGAAACGGTAATCGCTCCCGTAAGCTCCGTCAAGGGAAACTCCCCCAGCATTAATCTCAGCTCCACCAGGTAAACTTTCACAACAATCAACTTCGCCATGGTAAACTCTAACACGTTAAACTCCGCCACTCTGCTACAAGATAAATTCCCCACGTCAAATTTCCTTTTGTTTGAAAGATCACTGCCCCTGTCACACTTCACCTGTCACAGAGTTTAACATGGCGGAGTTTATTGATGGCGGAGTTGATCGTTGGGGGAGTTTCCCTTGGTAGAGATCAAGTGGTGGAAATCTTGGGGAGCTGTATGGGAACCAAAAAATTAGCAATTTAGTTAGAAAGAAAAAAACAGGTGGTTTGAAACCACCTGGAATTCGATTTTTGGTCTTGATTTGGACTCGAATTAGCCAAAATAGGCCGAACAATTCCACTCAGCCAACAGCTCTGTTGTACCGCCAGCAGTATGATTTAAAACGCTCATCTGAGCAACCTTTGTTCATGTTCCATTGCTGTATACTTTTTAATTGGCACAATTCAAGGAACCTACCAACCATACGTGTGATGGAAATTTATTGAAATCGACCTCTTCTCTTATCATGTAGATAATTTTATGATTTTTTAATGCTTCTTCTTTCGTCAACTACAATTTCTTCCATGTTTTAAAGGGTAGGTTGTCGTGTGATCAAATTATAAACTTGTTTTGTAAAAAATCTCACTTAATATCCAATATTAATAATCCAACCATTTTTACTTCATGGAGGAGACTAGCCCGTAAAAGAAGGTTTCTTGATGTTAAAGTATCAGTCAACAAACATTTTCGCTTTTTCACTTTAAAAAGTACAGAAATCTTTGGATAAACATTTCATAATCTATTTTGTTTTTGCTTCAGACATTAAAACCTTATATTTGTCTAAGAACTTGAATTCCCGGGACAAAAGTTAAACTTCACATTTTACCCACTGTTTGCTCATTCCCTCGTTTTCAAGTAAAGCATTCTTGATAAAAGTGGCGTTGGAAATACACAAAATTCTTGGATATTTTGACTTGTTTCGTCTTAGGCAACCATACATAATTTTGGCATTTCGTCTGATTCCCTTAAAATGAATATGGTTTTTTTAAAGCTTTAGCAAGTCATTTTCCATGGGTTGCACATGCACAAATTATTGAAAAATACTTAACTGAAACCCTACAATCCGTAACATTGAATTAAAGATATGTTCCAATTGTGGGAACGTTTGGAACGTTGGATTACACATTCATGATTCACGTCTGACTAGAATTCTGGGTATGCTTTATTCCAATTGTCATGCACAACAAACATGTCAGGCTGAGCAATCCGCCATTCAGCAGAATCCACAACTCTTGCGGCATTTCAGCTTCATATACTCCCCATAGCCTCCCTTATGCTGACAATAGCCACTGGCCTTAAAGGTCGCGCAGTCTCGGTCGTCGTCCTCACATTTCTTGTCCTTGCAATGGCAGGATTTGTAACAATACAAATCCATGTACTCCTTGTTGGTTTGGCAATGACCATTGGATGCCCAACTTTCGCAATGATGGTTGTTGTCCGCGCAACTCTTGGTATTTCCACACGCAATGGGACAATTGGGCAACATCCATTTGGGGTTCTTTTGGCACTCACCATTGGTCGCCCAAAACGCACAATGTCTGCAAGATTGGAGAAACGTGAAGGACCATTACTTTTTCAAATGCTAACGTTTAAGCCATGCTAATTAATCCTTACTTGTGATCAATCTGAACCACCTTGTTGATCCCACCCTCTTCTTTGTCAGTGACAGTTGGTGCTGGAGTGGTTGAGGGTGTCACGCCTCCCAATGTTTCATAACCCTGACAACTGTAGAGAGTGTTGATCTTCTTAATGTCAATAGGGCTCAATCCGGTTCTCTGGCCAATTTGGCAAGACAAAGTTTTCACCGGGATGATTGTTTTCAGTCCATACCTCTGTTCAAAGATGAATGATCTTAAGTTAGCGGATATGACGAGCAGTTTAGTAACGTCAATCCTTTTTTACCTTGGCGAAGGCAGTGTCTCCATAATGCATCACCGAGCAAGCATCGTAAGGGGATCCAATGTTGTCAATTTGATTGATGGTAAGTTTTTTGAAATTGTATAACATGTTGGGTTGGATGTTTTGCTCGACAATGTTGACATAGTTGTCCCGGTCCATGCGAGATTGCTCATGCCAAAAACCTAAATTGGCAAACATTGAATCTCAGAGCTCTTGTAAATTAGCTTCCCCTTAACCTCATCAGCGGTGGATTTTGATAAAAATGTGAAAGTTACTTTGAGGTCCAAAAAGTTGAAATGCTTCAGCTTTTGCCGTCTGAAGGATTTCAGTAATCTTGGTAAGGGTTTCTTTATAGAGGTTGACCTTTTTTCAGAGTGCTTGTTAAGGAGTCGGAGATTCTATTCTCGCAATGCTATATCTTATCTAGTCTTTTTCAAAAAACCCAGGTCAAAATCGGAATAAGCTTGGTTATAGATTATCGTCCTGTTACTTTAAAGAGAATATTCATATTTTGGTATGGGACACTTACCCAAGGCGTGCATAAGCTCGTGGATAACGATTCCGATGTACATACATCCCCGACCTAAGGTCACTTGTTGAGGACCCCCTGTGTATCCAACCAAACTAGAACAGCCTCCTCCACCCGTGATATGAATGTAAGCATTTTGATTGGTTCGTGGCACAAATCTGAAAGAACGCCTATGGTTGTCTTTTTGCGCTTCTTTAGAATAATGACATAAAATTTCGTACCGAATGCACGTATGGGTTTTGTACTGTTCAATGGCATTGGCAATGACGGCCCGATCGTTTCCTGTGAAACTTGTGCTGATGGTATAAGGAACCACTCCATTGGCCCAAAGATGATTTTGACCTTTAATGGCACTTCTCATATTGGGCATGGACATGTTAAGAAGCTGAATCTCTTGAAGGGAATAGGCCAAATCCCCTTGAAATAAGCCGCCTAGAATGTGATTGCGATAAAAACAATAAGACATGGCGGATCAAGCTCAATTTGCAAATGAATTTTGGAGTCGTTTCTTTTCCTTCCATCTCAATTTTCTTTTGCTTACGGGTCGATTAGGAGAAAAAGCCTCTTGGCAAAGCTGAGTTTCAAGGAAGAAGTGGGTTCATGTAGGAGGTTTTGCACTTTTTCAACTTTTAAATCGGCTTCTCTTAAAAGCATGCAAATAATTTTATTTTCAAGTTTGGACAACTTCGGGTTTAGTGGAAGACTGCGTATTTAATTTGGGCGTTTGGGGATGAAAAGCTCTTCGACAAGAGACCATTGCATGCATGTCAATGATCCCACCACTCTAATGCGAGAAAAAAGGCTTTTGCAGTTGAGCATTTTTTTCCAGACGTTCCAAGGTCTACTAGTAAGTTCAGCTTATCGCTGATACATGCAGGGTTATAAAAGAAAACATTTTTATATATCTAGATTATTTGCTCGACGGTAAACCATTTTTCGACCATTTGGAGACAGTCCGGCCTTCCTCAATTTGAAAAATGTTGTCGGTACGATTGAACAACACCTTAAGGTCGAAATAGGTTTATAATCAAACGCTATCTAGATAAACCAACCTTTTTTGCAAAACTTTCCGTCAGTACTAAATCTTTTTTTAAATAAATGAATTTTGCATATCTGTCCAAAATACAACCCCAAGTTGTTCAAACTTGATGTTCAAATTGTTATGCACTGCACACTGTACGTCTTGTGAGAGTAGTGTTTGCAATTTGAATAACCTTTGGCTGTCGCAAAAGCGCGCAATTTCCTGTAGTGGCAGGCTAACCATGAAAATTATAATTTCCAGAAGGATCAAACCAATGGAACATCCACAGAGGTTCCTCAAGTGAGTGTTTTAAATCATACCGCTAGTGGTAAAACAGTTCCGTTAGCTGTGCTGAGTTGCTCTGTCCATTTTGTTAAATTAAGTCTTTTCAATTTTGTTGTTTATTCAAAGAGTCTAGGTTCAGAAACGATCGATATTTGACCTAAGGATACCTTGGTTGGAATTCTATCAATAATACGCAAAATTCATTTTCAGGGTGCTATACATAAAATAAAACGCATTTAAATCTGCATTTTGTAGAAATAGGATTTAACACTGATCCAAAAGGTAATTTAAAGATGCTTATTTGTTAAGTGGGTTCCAAAGACTTCTTTCAATGTCTCAAAATGTTTCCTATGGAGAGAGATGAATTATTTTTCAATGATTCTTTTTGGCACTGTATGATTTTTTGTCTCATTTTGTAGGTGATACACTGAGCATTTTATCAAACAGGTGTAAGCAGAGATATATCAACGTAAAATATAGATCGTTTCCAGGACCCTTGGATCATTGAATGGATCCTCAAATGGGAAAGAATTTGGATTCGCCAAAATGGGCCAGGCAACTCAGCACTGCCAACGGCCCTGTTTTGCCGCTAGTGGTATGATTTAAAAAGCTCATTTGATCAACCTTTGTGTATGTCTCATTGCTTTCTTCTGCAGATCAGACATCAATGAGGGAAGCTAAGTAAACATCAGCTGGACCTGTTTGTTTACCCCTTAGCTCGGTTGTCGCCTCTGGTGACTGACTCACTGCTTCACTAAAATTCTGCGATCGTAGCCCGCATGTTAACGCACTTAATTCAAAAGCGAGAGTATACCAAAATCAAGGCGAATAAGCATTTGCCGAGTATATACTCTCCCTAGCTGCTGCGTTTCAAATACAGGAGTTGTCACGAGTATATACTCAAGGCTGGTTAATCTGACATGATTTTGGTATGCTCTCGCTTCTGAATTAGGTGCGTTAACATGCGGCCTACCGTATCTTCTTCTCGATCGTTTGTCTCGAAGCAACTGACCGTTCGAAATTTTTCATCGAGCGCAGATTAGAAAACAGATGCACCACAAAAGGGCGGCGCAAGACTCAGGGGCACATAATCTGCAACCTTTTTCTCACTTGTCTTCTCCCAATGCATCAATTTTTCAGTTTAATCGAATGCTTGAGTGATGATGTATGCCTTCTCAAATTTATGTAGTGACGAGAGAAAAGAATGCATAAAATCGGCCTTTTGTGGTATAGCAATTAACAGGAGGGCAAGTCATAGATATCTAGACTACTGGATGTTGAACGACCGCCGCTTGGTTGACAAGATAGTACAATGAAAGGTGTCCTGGGAATTGATCACAAACCGGTTTATTGCACTGTTTTGCCAACCAACCAGGCAATCGTGTGCCATCCAGTAGTTTAGACATCCATGGGTTAGCTCATTCATTCTTAGTAGGAATTTGCACTGAAATTGGGTAGAGTTGTACGGTTCATTTGTTCAATTGACCTGAAAGTATAAATCCGCAGGCTATCCAACACAAAAAGGTCTCATTTGCGGAAGAACAAAATTGAATCGATCCTACTGGAAAGCATAATTTTCACATCCAATCCCGTAAATTCGGCGCTTCTTGGTTGTCGGCGGAATTCTTTCTAGTTCCTGCTTTGCAACAACCCATTTCTCGCTCGATCCAATGTTGGATGATCTTTTTTTGAAGCAATCAATATTCCTAAGTCAGACCTCCTTGCAACTGATATTCTTTGCTATAAAAAGATAAAAAGAAATAGTTATATTTTTGATTGTGACCACAACGATCAGACCATCTTACCAGATTGTGAAGAATATGATAAGTCGGAACTCTCGCTTGAGAGAATAAATGATTCCTCAAATAAGGCCTGATTTTTAATGGAATCTTTTCTGCGAATCTTGAGATTGGAATGTTTTCAAGCAAAAACAAAATGAAGGAGCAAACAAGAGATGAGCAAAACAGACTGATCTGTCTGATTCTATCTAAGATTTTTATTCCAAATCGATTTAGTCATGAGATTCTACGAATAGTATTTTATATGCCCAACTCAAGGGTTATGATCAGGATTGGACTGATAAATGAAATCATTACAAACGTTGAATTTTCGCAGAAAACCAACCCCAATCTGATTTTCATCATCACAGTCCACATTAGTCCAATAGTGCTATTGCAATGTCCAATCTAATGGGGGCCAAAGTCTTCAGCCACCACATCCTTACCCTTCAATGTAAAAGAAACTCGCAATACCTTGAGCTAAAATTTCGTCCATTTGCTCTCGAGAGATGTTGTCCTCAACATTGGCCCCGTTTTCAAAATCGTTTGGATCCAACGGAACATCGAACAGCTCCTCTTCACTATAAGCTATTTTGCCGTTAACGGTCTTGATCGTCCAAAAGACCAAACAAAAGACAAAGATGACTGAAATTGGAACGCTAGGCTGTGACTTCATGATGGTCCAAAGGCTGGCTTGACACTGGAACACCAACAAGTCGTGTGTGAGCCAGGAAAGAACCAATTGTTTTTATTTATTCTGGGCCCAAATTTATGGCATACTTTAGTTACCGGAGGCCTTAAGCCTTGCTGCAATCCTTAATGCGTCTTTATCGTGATGAAAAAGATGATTCATGTGACCGTGTATGGATGCGGGTGGTAATGCACATTATATTTGCCGACAAATCAGCATGAGGTACAGATCCCGTCTGTTTTCTAAATGCTAATGAGTCGACGATAAACACACAAAAAAATTCCAACCATCTTTTTCAATATGCCCTCATGTCTGTATTGAACAATTGGTATTTGGTAGGCATATCCAAAAGCAATGTTGAGAGACACTCGCAGAACATAGTTTGGGCCAAAAACCAAATGCTGCTGTCCTTGAGATGCTTGGTGTTCTCTAACATCACGTTCAAATCTCGTTAGGGGGGTGATTCTTTGGTTTGTTCATGGGGGGTTGGGGGGTAAAAGTTTGTTTGGGCCTAAGTTCAGTGTGAACTGCATCCCCTCTGCTCTTGCAGTACATACATACAGTAAAGCAGCATAAGAATGAGTCAATTCATTTCGCTGGTTGGGGATAACTCGAGCCTCCAAAACTGGCTGGCACCAATGAACAATGACATGAGGGAGGTTCAAGAAGGTCAGTTGCAGTTCAAGTTTGGATGCAAGCTCATCTCAATATTTTCAGATCGTGATTTCGGGTAAGAAGATAGAGAGGATACCGTACAAGTCAGTATGACGACCAGAAAGTTATCCACACAAGAAGAAGAGGTTTGGCGAAAGACCTTTCTGGACGAGATCAATCGTCAAGGATCGGGCAATCTACTTCGAGCTAGAAAAAAGAGCGACCAAACAACCCCGGGTAAGTGCGAACTCACGCCACTTTTTGTCACTCGAAACTGGATCAAACCAGAGTTGAGATCAACCCTCTGATGTTGGTAATGAACCCTTGGTCCGTTTTCCTGTCAGACACTGGTAAATTGCAATCTATCAACAAAGTCCATTAGACGACAAGGGATCAATAAAACGATCATTAGTCCGAAAACTAATCTCAATTGGGTAATAAAACTCATAAATTTCATAAATAACTCAAGAGACAACGATTTTGCCCCAACATTAAATCATTAGACAAGCAAACCAATCTAATATTACTCAAGTAAAACAGTTACTTGAGGTAAAATTGGGACAAGAAATAAGTTCAGCAAACTTTGATGCAAGTGTTCCCATCGCAAGTGTTTTATAATGATTACTGGTTACAGGGTTAGGAGTTACAAGATTCGTGTGGGATTTCTATTAAAAATAAAATCTCTTGATATATTTCAATAATCAATAAGACTGAGCAGTTTTCAATGTCATTAGTGGTAGGTAAAGAATCAACGCCAAACCTAACATCCATTTCAAGTCTTGGTTCAACGAAAATGTTCAAACCCTGCAGAACCTCTACCTCAGAAACTAGAATGTACATTGGGATTTAAATCCAACACCATGACCTAAAACACTTCTATTACAGCATCATCCTTGCTACAATTATATTTTTTTTGTTTCTCTTGTTTGCCATATTTTCATTTTTATTCCGTCCCCCGTACCTCCTTTCCGTTATTATGTTCTCCAAATAATCTAAATAGTTCCTGAGAACAACAAATACATTAATATGCTTTTTCAAAATAGAGTTCTTTAGCCTCTTTTGATTTGGCCGGCTAATATTCTTGTGACCACGAGGGACACACTCGTATTGTAATAAATCAGAGCATAACAATGTTATATCAATTATAATATATTTCATCGATCGTATTTCATTTGATCATCATCCGCTAACTGCGCTATGTGATGCCCATCCCTGTAGATCGGGGTCCAACTTACTGAGGAGCAGTTTCTACTATCTTGATCTTGATACTGAATATTTTCATTTGCCTTCCATGCAGTGCGCAAGGTGTCATTTGACTATTATGCCCATCCCACTCAACGGCATAACTTGGTTCCGCCCACTGATGAGGGGATTGATCTGGACCCTCCGACATTGGGATTGGAGTTTGTTCAGTTTGCTCGAGAAGACGGAGTGGAAGAGAAACTGATCGTGTTAAGGCCAGACTTGGAGACAACTTCCCCTCCTAAACTGCGCCGTCCCAATTATAACAACAATAATAACAAAAATATTTCCGACAATGCGCTTGAGTCTGGAGTGGATGAGAAAATTGAGGCGGATCGACAGACTTTGTCTCATCTGCTGACAAAGAACGACAATGACGAAGAGGAAGTCTGCCGAGGTTCGTTTTTTTTAAAGCGTGCGTGTACGAAATGTGTAGATGTACAATACTTGTGTCAGAGTTCGATTCCCTTTAGGATCAAACTATCGTTTGCCTTGTTTTAAGAGCCCAAGTCTTGAAATAGGCTGTGAGGTCGGGCCAAAAACTTGTTTGAACTCTCGCTGGTTTTCATGGGGGAGGAAGGTGGTGGGAACCATCCCGAATGATTCGAGTTGTTCTCGTGAAATGTTGGGTTCTCCCAAGAAACGGGTTAGGGTGTACAGTTCAAGTGTGAAAAAGGATTCCCAACGTTATTTCAGAGTCCAGAAACAATCGTAACATGCATCTAGAAACAACGAGGGGCATCGTTACCCTCCTGCAATTCTGGAG
>CM021323.1:7676180-7727389 GCA_010645155.1 Tigriopus japonicus
GGATTCCCAACGTTATTTCAGAGTCCAGAAGCAATCGTAACATGCATCTAGAAACAACGAGGGGTATCGTTACCCTCCTGCAATTCTGGAGATCGTTCCTGGTGGTAATGGTGCCATTGGCGGCACTGCCTTTGCTGTTCACCGAAAATGAGGACACCCAACAGGTAATTGAAGCTCCTTTTTGACACCTAGGTCAGATATGAGAAAAAAGACACTGTCAATTTGCCAACCAGATAAAATAGATAACGAAAGAAGGTAATTATAGTAATGAAGGGTGTCTTTTCTTTGTTATCTTACGCTTCATTTTAGGCCTTCCGATGCGCATATGTCATGGTGATTATGGCTGCCTTCTGGGTGACAGAAGCTCTGCCTCTGGCCATCACATCCTTGATTCCCGTGGCTTTGTTACCAATTCTGGGTGAGAAAACTGTTTATGCTAAAATTTGCCATGAATTTCTTTGAAAATGCTTGGGGCGGATTAGGAAAAAGTGGATAAATTGGTGAACAAAAATTCATTTACGTTTTGTGTATACCTTGTAATGCAAGACTTATTAAATCAAGCTTGTCATCAAAATATTTTAATCTTGAAATTATCTTTTATTGCTATTTCTTGATTATTTTAAAGTGTACAAAATTTTCACGATTTACTTTAACTGATATTTAAAATTGCTGCAATCAAAGCCAAAACATTTTGGGTTGTTTTGAATAGAATTCAAAGGAAATAAACGCACTTGATTATATTTTACTCTATACTAACCTAAACCATTTCCTATATTTTTTCATATTCGTTTGACTTTAACCTATCTCGTAAAAATACAAATTACTGTCTCAAATTTTTAACCTGCTTTGAAAGTCCGTTTAAGTAGTGGTGATGATTTTTTAAAATATACCTATGACTTCGAGTTGACATATGTTGACAAGCCATTTTTGCCAATAGTTTCATGAAGGACATTGTTTATTAGAGCAGGGACCACTGTACTTCAGGACGAATTTCAAAAATACACACTGGGTCCGATCATTGTACTAAAATGTGAGGTTTTTGCAACAAATATATTGTTCCGTTTAATTTTCATTGTACTAATCGGACCCAGTGTGTATTTTGAAAGTAATCCTGGCTTGAGCCATCGTTGATTAGAGGTGTAGAGAGTGTTTGCGCATTTTTGGCAATACAACTTGAATGGGAAATGAACATCGTTGAAAGAGACACATCCGTTCACACTCAACGAGGCTATATTTTAAATACTCGACTCAACTTATTCTTGATCTACCGGTATTTCACCTTAAAATACAATTTTTTGACTCAAAAAATGTAATTTATTTTCAGAACAAATCCCACTTAATTGTTTTGAGAGTTTAGTACATTGTGTATACGTATTAGACGCCGATTGGTTTCGATGTCTGAAAGTTATTTTACCAATTTTCGAACACGTCCTTTGTCGCCACGAGGCATTAAATTAATAACCGATAGCAAAGATTTGCCTCAGTTTTGGCTATTTGGCTATTGGCTGTTGCTTTTACCTAAACATAGGGTCGTGTTTTAGATAAACTCATACTTTCCAATGAAACATATGTTGAGCTCCTTCCCTTTTGCGCATTGTACTGTGCCTACATAAATGGTTATTTCTTGGCTCTCCTCAATCACAATTAAGCGCCACTCAGTATTATTTACATTGCTCTACTTTTCTGGGGATCCACGTTTGTTCATTCGTTCGTATGTAGTACAGCAGTACTAAATGAGCGTCTCTGTGCCTTTTCCATTCGATTGAAGCTTCTGCTACCCTGAATCAAACTGACGAACCAAGCCCTCGTTGGCGTCTTTTCTTCTAGGGATCATGACCACCGACGAAGTGGGCAAGGAGTACTTAAAGGAAACCAATATGATGTTTATTTCGGGGATCATCGTAGCCATAGCAGTGGAGCATTGCCACCTCCACAAAAGAATTGCTCTGAATGTGCTCTATCTGATGGGAACGAGTCCACGAAGGTAAAGAACAGAGAGAGGGAAATCTCAAGAAGAAAAAGAAGCCTTTTATTGGCGTTTTTCCCGATTTTTTCGGTTTCTAGAGTCATGTTGGGATTTATGCTACCAACTTGTTTCCTGTCCATGTGGATGTCCAACACGGCTACCACTGCCATGATGGTGCCAATTGTTGATGCGGTAGTCACAGAATTGGAAAGGGATCCAGAAGATGTGGAAATGAATGAGCCAAGGGCTTCAGAAGACAAGGAACAGGGCAAATCGTAAGTTTATTAAGAGTACTTAAAACGCACCGAGAACCACGTGCTTTCACGTCACTAATGTGCACTGCAAGAAAATATGAATATATGTACATTGCTCAATGCACTACATTTTGAATGCAAAAGATGGCTGGCTACAAATGACCCGCGCAGATGTCCGTGGTATTGGACATCGATCCAGAGAGAGCCCAATCTGGGAACTCATCGAGATCGAAAAGTATTGTTCCATAAGTGTTGATGCACACGTGGATCACGAGCAGGCACAACACATTCATGACAAAGCCGACTTTGACCATTTCAAATGTGGTGATTCGTGATGGAATGAAGGCTATGGCATTGGGACCGGTGGACACGGGGAGCATGAATGCATACGAGGCGGTCAAAGTGGGTGGGAGCATCAAATAAATGGGATTAATCTGCAGGATCAGGGACAGGTTCCTCAAAACTGGCAAGAGCATCGTGGTAGCGGCCACATTGGAGGCAATTTGAGTGATCACAGACATCAGGAGCGTTACCACGACGCAGATGGCCCAATCTGGGAGTCCTTGTAAAGCTGTCAATTTCTGGCCGATCCAGGGCGAGAGGCATGATCTTTCACTGGCCGTGGCCATAGCAAAACCACCTCCCAAGAGAAGCAGTACATTCCAAGGCATCTTCTCATGGACAGTCCTCCAGGTGACAAGGCCGAGGGAAGGTTGGAAAAACGAGGTTTCTCTTTCATGCTCCCCTTTGATGCTCACACCGATGTCGTTGTCGTCGTCATCGTCGTTTTCGAGTTCCTTTTCGGCTTTGAATTGCGCTTCGATTCCAGGGCTGTTCCCTTGGGAGCGCAATGCACGAATAAAGTTGGGTTTCGAAGGCAACACGAAAAGAAGCACCACCACGAGCATGGTCGGTGTGGCATCACTTACCGAAATGGCATCGCCCACTTGGTTCGAGGTTTCAAAGAACTTGCCCCAACCTGGCATGAAACCGGGATCGCGGAAGAACCACAGCACGAGAAGCACCACAAAGAGACACATTACTGAGCCTTCATGGAAGGTGATTGGCCCTAGTTCATTGCGTTTCTGTCGAATCAAGTTGCGAATGGCCACTAGGTCCTTGGTGTCCTGGTCAGTGCTCAATGAGCCTCGCTTCTGGCCTCGTTTTCGCCAGCAGAAATCCGGCAATCCCAAATATCGTATTTGGAGCCAGAGCCAGATCAAAATCAGGCACAGAAACACTTGAGGCAAAGCAAAGGCGATCCAGGTTCCAAAATTGACAGGTTGGCCAGGAAATTCTTGAATGAACTCCATGAACACTAAGTTGGGCGAGGTTCCAATGAGGGTGCCTGTTCCACCGACATTAGCGGCGTAACAGACGGATAGAGCAAATAGGGCCCTCAACTTTCGAATATTAGCTTTCTTTCTCTTTTGGATCGTGAGATCGGTGGTGGATTCCACACCTTCGGGCTCAATGATGTCTCCATATTCAATGTCAGCCTCGGTGTTTTCTTCCAAAACCTGCAACACAGCCTCCAAAGTGGGCAACATCATGGCTGTCGTGGCGACATTGGAAATCCACATGGAAATGAGTGCGGTTGGAATCATGAAGCCAATCATCAGGTATCGAGGAGAAGTGCCCATTAAGGCCATTGCATTGAGAGCAATGCGACGGTGCAAGTTGCTCTCTTCAATGGCTTGAGCAAAAATAAGACCTGAAAGAGCAAGTGAAGCGGAAAAGTAGTGCACACAGTGAAGCCACAACAACTTTGAAAAAAATAAGGCTTTGTCCAAGTTGGAACAACCAAAATCAATTGCAATCGAACAACATGCGCACATGATTCGATGAACATACAACTAGTCTCTGTCTTTGATGCTATTTCCAGGCGGTTATTACTTATAGAGAAAAAAACATGAACCCATTCAATTCTCGAGTAGATGTACTTCGCCGACAAAGCATACTTGGCATTATCGCCAACATGCACATGGGATTCTTAGTTTTCGAAGCCTATGCGACAATGAACATTTCTCCCATATTCGACAGGGGGTCTTTGATTCATGCAGTTGGTTAGAGGGGATTCAGCTTGCCAGCAACTTTATTCATTGTTCCGAATCTACATTCAAGGCAATCAACAAGGGAAAAAACAAAATGAAACTTCATTGCTAACAGCTTCCTCAATTAACACGTGGTTTAATAAGGAAGCACGTGGTATGTCTCCTCTAGAAATCTCTCGTCTTTCGTCAATCTCCAAGCGGAGTAACTGGATGTTCATCTCGACGCTGGAAGGCTATTTGCATATCTCGTTTCAAGGCCTCTGCCCATTTAAAGCCTTCCTCTAAGATATCCTCATTCCAGTCTGCTTCTTCTTCTTCTTCTTTCTCTGTTGCTGCTGCTTTTGCTTCTTCTGCGTTGGTGGTTGCCTTGCTTTTGCCTCGCTTTCGTCCCCGGGGCCCGCCCATTATTAGGAGCCTTGGCAAAGGACAGATATTGGCCATATAAATTCCAACAGCGATTACCCACTCAAGGTCTATCATCAAGGCTCGCGGTTGAACCGAAAATAATTAAGAGTTTTCATGAGTTCCCGAAGATTTTATGGCCACTTTCTCACTCTATCGTTCATCCTATATTGTAATGTATATGAATACATTGCGGTAACTATTGTGGAGAACGGAATATATCTTACTCGCGGTCCTCATGGGTCTCCTTCAGTAGCTAGTTGTTCCAAGGCCATCATAAAAGGAACCAACCCTATTCTTAGGGTGAGCTGTATCTCCTTCTTCCTTTTTCTGCTCTTCTCTTAGACAGTTTTTTTCTGCCAAGTGGCCTTTTCAAGGCCCTCCACTTGACTTATTCTTCCTTTTGGTAATGTCGTCAAGCGGGAGTATTTCCTTTTCATTAGACTGGCGAGTAAATTTCAAAAGAAAGCCCTTTCTACCCGAATGGGTTTAAGTGAAAAAGTTGGATTAAAAGCCCACCAATTCTCTTGTCTCTCTTATTACCCTTGGGAAATGGGATTCGAACCGATTTCACTCTCAACTCATTCACAATTTGCCATGTTGTTGTCCGTTGTGGAACAAGTTGGGAGGGATGCCAAATCTGGACCCCCCAAAGAGGGAGGGAACAAATGAGGGAAGCAAGGCTAGAAGGAGGTGCATGGATAGATGGAGACGTTGGAGAGGATGACGGAAGCACAAAAGTTGATCGTTCGTGTGAGAAGCTTCCTTCACGGAATGAGGAGGACGAACAGGAACAAGGGATAAATGAAAGAGCACGAGAAAAAAGTTTTGCCCTTGTTTTCCCACCTTCATCATTCACTTTATCCAAGCGTGATGTAAGAAGAAAAGGTCTGAAGAGAGATGGTTTTGCAGGCAAAAAGAGACACTGGCCGTGGGATACTCGTGCAATGCCATTTGAATTGGAAGCGCCGCACATCGCTTCTCTTTCTGAGCAGGCGAAATTTTGCCGAAAGGGGATTAAGACTCAGGAGACCGAACATCACGGAGAAAATTGGGATCTCATTGAAATGATCCTTCCAGCAAAGAGGGACTGAAATGTGCCTTAGTACCTCCGTACGTACGTTGACAACTTATGAATGATAGATGTCGGTGGTGTGAGTGAGTGAGAGAGAGAGAGAGAGAGTGTCTGAACACTTGAACACTTGAAGCACCAAGTTTTTGTGCAAAATGCATTGCAAGGATGAAGATGAAAAGGAGTAAAAAAAAAGGGTCACGAGATGTGATGACACTTGAAACTTGAAAAAGTTTCTTTTGTGGCATCCTATTTTGTAAGGAGTCTAATCAGAAGCCAAGATAATGTAATTTTTGGCAAGCAACCTTCCAAGAGTTGGACACAAGTAACTAAGAAAGTCATGTTGCCTTGGTTTTTGTACTTTCATTTCAAACAATAAACTTCCACCTACTCTTAAGTTCAAAGATTTGATTGTTTTGCTATTGTGCAGGCAAAACTTCCTTATTTTTCAACTTGTTCCATGCACATACAGTAAACATCATGACTTTGTCATGTTTGAAAACTACTTTGTTTTTTATTTGTCAAAATGCTGACTTGTGGATTTTTCGTTGCAATTTAAGAGAACATTTTTCCGTCTCCTCTGAGTTGGAATCAATTTGATCAAAAACTCGTTCTGCTCATTTCGCACTCAACGGCTTGGAAGGCCAATAAGAGGTCATTGTTTGGGGCCGATTTTCCAGTTATGCACCAGTTCAACCTCCTTCTGTCCCACGAACTTACCTCCTAGAAAAAGCATACTGGTACTCGTCACATAGTTCATGCACACATCCGATGTGGACATGATCCCCAAGAGTGGAAATGCGGCCACTGGGATCAAAGCTGTGACAGCCAAAGGAAGCAGGTCCAGCATCCAGTAAAGGGACATGACCAGGATCACGAATCCACATCGAGATTCCTCGGAGCCTGACGAGATTGGGATGGCCGATAAGATCACCGGGATGAGCACGATGGCCATGGACTTCCAATAGGTCTTGAGATAGCGCCATGATTGGAGGAGAGCCATGTTTTTCACATTGAACGGAGAGAGATTGTCAAACCGCTCTGGGCAAGTCTGACCCCCAACTCTGACTGAGGGATGTTATTCGAAATGGACAATCCTGGGCTGACCCATTGGGGCTCGGATGGATTCCTTTTGGGTCTAGTGGGAGTGGGTACTACCTGTGTTGTCCGGTCATTGGCGCGCCTGCTTGGAGGGCCGATTCCAATCGATCGACCGATCTCTCTATCTATCTATCAATGGGGGGCTCACTGACTTGGGGTCCCCTTGAACTTGACCACTGAACGTATGTTGAAGGGTTCGTGTTTGGTAAGGGACGAAACAGTTATGACTAGAAATGAAGGGCTTCTCACTCACATTCTACTTAGAACTAGTCATCATCTTGTATTTACTCAGATTGTTTGTTTTCACGCGCCGAAGACAATTGGACAGTTATGAGATGCTTACAGTAGTGCAATACGATAAGTATTAGAGATATTTTAAATTACTGCCGGAGCATCATACATAAGAAGGCATTGAGGTGCATTCCTTCAGTATATATAGCTGAAGACATGTGCAAAACACGTGAATTGATGCTCCCACTGAGTAAGAAATCCCGATTATCAAATAATAAACCACTCGGCTAGGCCAATTAAAAGTAGTGTGAGCTAAATCAACAAGCCTGTTTTTGATATATGCATTGACTTAAACATGAATTGAAGCTGAGGTGTTGACAACGTTTGGGAGAACAATGGGAGTAAAGTAAAACAAAGTACAAATAATCAAAGATATTTTTGTACCAAATTTACACTCTTGCAGTATGCACTCGAAGTTAGATATTCCCAGTATGCTTTCAAGTGTCCTCAACAACTCATCTGTTAAAGGCAATAGATGAGTACTTCAAAGATATAAGATACTCTCAAGAATAGAAACCCCGTTAGATTATTTTCGTCTTAGCTCCGTCAACTTGAGAAATCCCCTTTCTCCCGTGCGTCCTGCGACAAAATTAGTTAGCGAGGGATCATTTTCCGAATGGGATTTTCCCACTCGAGAATAGCGCCTTTTTTCCCTCTTTGCCGTTGTGCAACTCTCACAGGTACAACCAGTCCGTATTTCTTTCCAGGTCATCGACTCCCAAATCCAAAGCGGCCGACAAGAAGCTCCAAATCCGTTATATGATCTTTCTCTCCATTGCCTATGCTGCAAACACGGGTGGAACGGGCTCGTTAACGGGCACAGGTTCAAACCTGATCTTGAAAGGCGTCGTGGCTGAGTTTCCGGGTGACACGCCGATCAATTTCGCCAATTGGATGTTCTACGCAGTGCCCGCCATGTTGCTCAATTTATTGGGTTGCTGGCTTTGGCTCCAGTATTGGTTCATGGGATTGGAGAACCCGTTCAAAAAGCCCGTTGGGACGGACAAGGAAGCTGGAAATCAACGGCGAAATCAGAACGTGCGACGAGTGTTAAAGCTCAAAATTCAGGAGTTGGGCAGGGTGACTTTCCACGAAGCTGCCGTGTTTTGTCTCTTTGTACTCTTGGTGTTGCTCTGGCTTTTCCGAGATCCCAAATTTATCACCGGCTGGGGAAATTTCGTGCACGTTGAGTGAGTATGAATTTCTAAGGTTTGTTCCTCATTCCATTTTTGGATCTTGGGTGCCAGCTATGGATTGTGGCTGAACACGGATTTTCTTTCAAATATGGCGGCCACCGTCATGAAAAATTGCTCTTGTTCTGGCTGTTGGTTCACTTTAATCAGCGTGGTCCGTTTCCATTTCACTTCAGAAAACAGAGGTTTGTTCCGTTGGATGGTGGGAACTGCTCCAATTCGAGTAATTGCACATACACCAGTGAGACGTACGAAAAAGAGGCCATTGATGATGCCACAGCGGGCATGTTGATTGTCCTTTTGCTATTTATCCTTCCTGCCCAACCCAATTTCTGGCCCTTTAACCGACGTGAGTGAACGAACTTGAGAGAAAACTTGAAGGCGAGCTAACCCCTTAAGTACCATAGATTCCCATATTGTGCCAGCAAATGTGTGCATGATAGAGCCTCCTTGCACTCAACTAGTTTTTGAGAACCATTTATATTCATTTCTTCCAATCTGGATGGGTTTCAGAGAGCAAAGTCCTGCGATCCTCACCCTCGGTCGGGCTTTTGGAATGGTCTGCTATTCACGACCGAATGCCATGGGCTCTGGTTTTGCTTCTGGGTGGTGGATTCGCCTTAGCCAAGGCCACCGATGTTTCTGGCCTTTCCAAATGGATGGGAAGTCAATTAGAAGTATTAAACTTTCTCGACCCACGACTCATTGTGCTGGTGATCTGTATCCTCACCGCCATTGCCACGGAAGTGACCTCAAATGTGGCCACGGCCTCCATTTTGATGCCAGTGCTAAGAGATTTGGTAAGCCGACCATTTTTTTCAGTGCCCCCTTTTAGGAAAAGGCCATTGTTCCAAACTACGGAAATAGACTTGACCGTGCTTGAATCTCGGTCTTCGCAATATATTGCTGCACAAACGAATTGCATTCTAGGTCCAATTCCAAACGAATGATCTGAATCTGAGTGCCCCTCCTTGATTTGGAATTGTTTGGTTTGAACCTAGCGAACTTCTCAAAATAATGGCAACTGACCGGGGACAACTAAAAGATGGTTGATGGTTGTTGATATGAGCCACACAATATGGTCAACAAAATGCCGAATCATTACGACGAGCTCATTCTTGGCACTCGTGCCCTCTCTCTGAGATTGATTGGCTGGAGATATTTAGCAGGCTCTCTGGGTCATAACTTCCTTAGCCAAGCGAAAGAAAAAGCGGATATAGTTATCAACGGTGTAAAATAAGATCATCATTATCCTAAGGCCAAGTGTTCCCACTGAAATTGCCTACACAAGCTGCTGGCTGTACGTACGTATTGTACATAAGTAGCAATAAGAAATGGTACCCGCGTCGTCTTTGAAACATTGAAAGGCATGCGTCCTCAAATTCGTATTCTCTGGCCTCCCTTCCGTTTCTATTCGCCAAGATTGAGTCACACGAGGCCCACATGATCCTCGTATAAGTGAGGACAGACAGCTGGTTCAAGCGAGTATGTGTGTTCATACTACTATAAGCACAGTACTAGTAGGTGAGAGTGTGCGCACACTACAGGGCCTCTGAGGATGAGGAGGAGCCTTGAATGGCTGGACACTGAGCAAGAGTGACAAAGCCCTCATACTGTGTAGACAAAAGCCAAAAGAAGAATGTGGAAGGAATTTATCCTCACTTGGTTTGCACTCAAAGCTGCCAGGGAACGACTTTGAAGCGCTCGAGTCGCTTTTCTTTTGAACCTCGAGGTTGGTCCGTGAACAACTGAGAACTGGAACTGGAAACGAAAATATACGATTTTTCCCCCCTATCGTAGCCACGAGTATGTAGGATGTGAGATGTAGCAAGAGTGCATGGCACAAGATGGGCAGATGGGATCACTCTTGGCTGAGTACAGTTGTCATCTGGTTAGATCTTGCAGGTTCTGAAGTTCAAGTGGTTGTTCAAGGAGCTAATGGGAACAGTTCCAAAGTGGAGGCTGAGGCAGTCAAAAGCCTTGTCCACGTGTAGCATCCAATATAGACCATGGGTGAGAGAGAGGGAGTAACAGACTGACTGAGTGAGTGAGTGGAGGAGAAGAAGAAGAAGGAGGAGGAAGAGGAGGAGAACCCGCCATGTTCCAGATTTTGAGCCCCATTCACCATAAGCGCTGAAAGACTAGGAAGCTTCTTGAAAACTTTGCCGATCTTATCCTCGTCATGTTCCAACTACCGTTAAGGAGAGAGGACTTGTGGTATTTCTTTCCTCATTTTACTCCTATCTTTGCCACGTTGATTCCTTGGCAACTTTTTTCCAACATAAGAGGAGGAGTTGAGTATTAAGACCAGACGTAACCAACTCTTTTCGGTCGAATGTTTAGGGGAAGGGGCCTTTTCTTTAATAAGGCCACATTGTTCCGCTGTCAACATTTGCGTCGATTTTCAGAATGCAACGTCACTCAGATTCGTTTTTAATTCCCAAAAATTCCCCAACCTATCAACCAAGGCAAAAGTTGACTATATAATCACGATGAGAAACGAAAAAATCTCCATGGAAAGCCTAATAGCAACTTGTTTTCATTCAAATATTAGTAGTCTTCAAGCGTGATTGCACTCACTTTTTGGTTCGAAGTATCCATTTCAAATAGCTGTATGTGAAAGTCCATAGCTCCAGTGTTAATGTACATAACAATTTAGCTCATTTCCAAATACGGCCCAACTGTACCTAGACATGAAGGGAGAACCTCGAGAACCTCGCTGCAAATGAGAGAGGCGTCCATCCTTGCGGGATAGTTCTGTTCGTATGTACTAGTATGTATATTGCACCCGTGTATGTAGCCAGATCTCCTGTCCTCTAAGCTGCATAATTTATCTCTGGTCCCTATACCCTCACCATCATCTTCTCGTCTACTTCTACTATCATCCAGTATCTCGTATGTACTCCATAGGCCATATCCCTCCAAATCAATCCCCTGTATTTGATGATCCCAGCCACTCTGACGTGCTCGTACGCGTTCATGTTGCCCGTCGCGACGCCTCCCAATGCGATAGTCTATTCGGCTTCAGGAATGAAAACCTCGGATATGGTGAGAATCTGCAGCCAAATCGTTTTCAACAGCCTCAATGTGCCCTCGAGCCTTTTTTCTTTTGCCTTTTGCAGTTCAAGTGTGGCTTTTTTGTCAATATCATCTGTGTGGTCATCAACTACGCGTGCTTGAACACGTACGGGATCCCATTGTTCCATTTGGATGAGGTTCCGGAATGGGTTGTGATGCAAAAACGATGAACAACTGTCTCTTCGTCGTCTTCTATTTGATATTTA
The DNA here is from genome assembly GCA_010645155.1 of Tigriopus japonicus. Classification (NCBI taxonomy): domain Eukaryota; kingdom Metazoa; phylum Arthropoda; class Copepoda; order Harpacticoida; family Harpacticidae; genus Tigriopus; species Tigriopus japonicus. The sequence goes on from CM021323.1 coordinate 7,687,798, forward strand.
TGGTTAGCTCTGAGTGGTTATAATAGCACGTGTCTTGTCTTTAGTCCTCTCTATCTTTCTCTCTCCTCTCCAAATCTAGATTCTAAGGGGAGATATAGATGTTGTATATGAACCAAGGCGGGCATGAAAATACAAACTGCACAACTGAATATCTAAATGAGGGCCCTATCCAGGGCTCTGGATGCATTTTCCTTCCTCCCTCTTAATCCTTGGCAGTGGCCATGGTTTGGCATTCCAGGGGGTGGACTGTATGCTATCTTTGGGTACTGCTTTTTGTTCTTAAGCATTGTGGGCTTATGCCCAAAACAAGCGCCCCGCCCACTGAATCCCGTCCCAAAAGAGACTAGATGTGCCGTCATCAACGTTCCTTTTCCTTTTGACAACCACGTTGACGAAGGAAACTGTAACAATAATTAGCTGGAAAGTGCTCGATCCCTCTGCTGGGAAAGCAGACTGTTGTCTCAAGAGATTGGTCTCAAACTGCAAATTGGACCGCTCCAGTTGCCTAACAAAATTGGTTCACCACTTACTTGACTGTGTCCATCTATTTACCAAGAGCCGACCAAGTGTTCTTGAGAGAGCAAGAGAGTCAACCAGAGAGCGCAACGGGAAAGGAAAAAAATCCCAGGCCAAAGGCTGGTCTTGAATCCCATGTTGGATTCGGGATTGTATGGGGAAAAGAAGTCCAGATGCAGGCATCGCGCAGCAGCTTGCTCAAGGATAGATTTGCGGCGTTGCAATTCTAAATTCACATCACAATTTAACTTTCCCTCGTAGTTCTCGAGGATTTGCTCTAAGAACTCGTAGTTGGGCGATGGAAGGACTGTGGAATGAGCCAAAATGCACGAACTGACACATCCCACTTGAAAAACGCGCTCTCCACCATTTGTTCCAATGGGTGGTTCTTGAAATGACCTCGAGATGCATTCATCATCATAGAGAGAAAAAATGGCCTTACTTGAACAGGCTTTTTGTTAATTAAAAGGAGCAACAATATTAATGGACCTGACTTGACAAAGAAGATCCCCAATTGGAACAAGCTATAAAAAGCAAGAATCTGTGTTGTCTTTGTTGCACCATTCGTGCGCTTTATTTATTGGTTGGTGCTTCTATCGTAGATGCTTTTGTGCCTTCTCAGAGTACAGGATCGATTACGTGATTATTGGACCTCGAGTCTGAAGATCTGATTATTGAGCCGCTTGGTGTTTCACTCCACAACCAAGTCTAAATAAACAACACGACTTACTTAAAATATTTCTTTTGGGTAGTGAAATAAAAAAGCACCGATATGAAAGTCGGTGGTAGTATGGTTTTCTGTTTTTTCCGTTGTTGGTTGCATGGAAGTTATAAAACAAATCGGATGTATCCACCAATTTTGGCAGGTAAGTACCGCAGCTAGCTCGATTGGTGTGATAAAATGTGTCCAATCAATTGTGTGTAAGTTCCCAAGTTCTTAAAAAGGTTATAATTAAATATTTGGATTCATCTTGGATTATATTTTTGGATTCACTTAAGCTCCATCAAGATTAAGTTTCGCACATGCATTTTACTTCTTTTGTTATCCAATTTAATCGATTTTTTTTCTTGCAAAACCATCCCACTCTAGAAACACGTCGAATGAACCAATATAAAAAACAATGTCGAGGGATGTTTTTAAAGAGCCAAAAAGTCCTTAAGAGTTTGTTCTACAGTATTTCATGAAATCACTCATTTTGATTTTAACATGTAAAAACCTCCCTTGCCAAATTCATTGGGGGGTATGAAGATGATGTAGCTTATATTTTTTAACTTTGCAAACTTGAGGCAAATAACTCCAAAACGAAACCGACACTATGTCTGTCATCCCAACTGTCTAACCTTAAGTCTACACGTAAAAGCGCATTTTATCGTATGACAAAAGGTTGCTGATTTGAAAATGCTAAAGAATCCTAAATGTTTCTTTGAATCGTACCGTAATGAACTTAAAGTTAGTTTGTTCACTTTTTTCTTTTGTTTTAGTCCCTCCAATCACTTTTCTATGAAAAGTAATACCTCATTTGTTGTAAGGGCAAAACCAGATAGTCCACTTACTAGTTTATTTCAGTGTTTACTTGTCTGGTCTTAATGATAGACCTACCATTTTGCGTGGTTTACAGGCCTTCTGATTTCCTTTAGATTTTAACTACGCCTCATTCTCCTTTTTACTTCCAGACACTCCTCTTTAACCCCAAAATTAAGCTTTTTAAGTGTTAATGCTCGTCCAATTATGGGTTTCTCCAACCAAGTTTAATTCACTTTCGTGAAATTAAGAGTCAGAAGAAACATGCCGAAATTTTTACACCCAACCCTTTCTTTGAATCGACGCTACACTGCACAGGTATGCTGTTTCTTAAACAAAAGTGCATCGAAAACGCATCTGGTTAACCTCAATACTTAAGAAAAGTGTGTGCTTCCCCTCGGTGTCGGCACAATTGCAGATTAATTATATAATTATGAGAGTGGAGCAATTTCCCCGAGCTTCATTAACGTGGTGTGGAAAGACTCTAGGGAAAATGCCTCAGCTGTTTCGATCCCGTTGAAGGAAGAAGGAGGAGGAGGAGGAGGAGGTGGCCAGGGAAATAAGATTGTACTATGTAGCAACCGAAGCGGGCGCCACGAGCATAGCATAGCGAAGATAACATGCAAGGAGACCGCCAGAAATGAACGGGGGACGGAAGGAAAAAGGGAACCAGAAAGAGACGCAACCTGCAGATTCCCCTTCCTTCCTTCCTTCTACAAAAAGAGGGCACGAGGAAGAAGTTGCAACTTTTTTTCTCAAATTCCGTGCACGTAATCCGTTTCTTGAAGTCCGTTCGTTGTCTTCTGGATCCCGACAAACTTACTCCTCGGAGTAAGAACCAACCAAATTACCTCCCCACGATTTTTACTTACCATGTTGTTCTAAGAGATGTGAGACCAATCAAGACACGATTCATCAACAAGCTGAAAGAATGATCAAATAAAGTGTCACGACTTAGTGTTTCTCCCCACTCGCTTTAAGGATGACATTGCGTCAATGGAGGAGGAATAAAGTGTGAAAATACCCATACCCAAAACACTCCCCAAAGACATTGAACATGATCGCATGGAGAGTCGAAATATGCTCAACTGGAAAGAAACCACAAGGGATCTGGACGGGATGGAAAGAGAAACATGAGACTTCAGAGGAAATTACAACACTTTTCTTCTCTCACACCCAAAGCGACTCTCGCCAAGAAATGGCTCTGATTCTCAAGTGCTCTCAGATTAGGAGAAAGAGACCCAAACAGTGGAACTGACTTGGGACGAAATCTACAGTAGTTGATGATGGTCTGGGATGGTTTTGCAAGCTTTTTTCTTCTGCTTTTCCGTCTTCTTTTGGCAGTACTTACCGAAAACATTCATCGTTCTGTGGAAGAGTGAAAAGTTCCTTTGGAATTGTAAGGACTGGGTTGGTTCATGGTCGTGCCATATTCAATGGCCAAAGGGTACGAAATGAAATTCCTTAAATATTTCCAGAAAGTGTATAAGCACAAATGGAAGGATGGACTGTCGTCTCCGGGTCCAAAGGTGGTGGGGAAGAATTCGGGGAGGTCGTCATTGTGAGATATTTGGAGATGTGGACGGACCACGAAGCGCAGCATGTTCCAAAATGAAAAATGCCTCTTTTTATGGGCAGATGAGGGTCATTGAACAATCCGAATTGGAAAGTGAAACGAAAATGCATCCGTCATTTGATGTCCGACGAGTCTAATTTTTCTACCAACTTGGTTGATCACTAACTTCTTTTTAAACATCTTGGCCCTAATGAAAATGAATGAGCATCTCTTTTCCTTCTCTCATTACTGCAGTTCTAACGACCCAAAGCGAACGGAATCAACCAAGAACGAGCTGGAAGAAAGAAAGAAAGAAAGAGAACAGAAAAAGAGAAAGAAAGAAAGAAAGAAAGAGATAGGGCCAAGTACTGTAATGGAGATGCTCGTTGGAGTCATAATGGACCCGCCAGTATTAGTACTGCTCACTCCCCCTCCCCTTGAAGTAGTAGTATGTATAGCATTGGAATAGATCCTTTTGTGCCTTAGTGCATGGGTCACGGACACATTGGCATATACAGTAATGTATGTGCCACAGGATGTCTTACGACCGAATATCAATGACAACCTTCCAAGCTAAGGGCCAACAACTTCATATCTTCCACATGCATCTTGTCGTTAGAAGTGTCTAATGTGAGCGAAAAAAACATGGCAAGATTGTGGTTCGTGCAACAGAATACATGTTCGTACGTCCAATTGTACATGCATGCTCATTGGTAATTCATTTTACCATAACAAATACACAGGTTCGTAGTTCGGAGATGAAGAGGGCACACATCTTACTCGAACTTCAAGATTTGACAAGATTTATTAGAACTAGGGAACCTCGTGGCACAAGTTAGCCGTTACTGAGGGATAACCGTTCATACGTCAAAGCGTTCCCCGTTCCCCTCAGGTTCCGAATAAGGGGAGCGGGAGATTGAAAAATTATTGGAAATTCGAATGGTCTCACAAGTTAGGTCCTGGTAGTTGTTATTTCAACGTGGCCTGCTATAAAGATCCCGGGAAGACTTGATTTTCGTTGAGTGCCCAATCACGCGTGACAAGTCTCTTCGATAGACGCGGATGAAGAAAAGACCAGAAGAACCCGACCAATCTATCCAGGTTGGAACAAGACGTCAAGGTTATTTATGCTGGTAGGACGTTGACCCATGGACGTATGACAACTGGATTAAGCAATGTTACAAGTGCCTGAAATGTTTTTTTTTTTATTTCAGTAAATTCATGTTATTTTTCATTAATTACCTTTTGGGTTTGACTCATGGCTTTTGGGCTTTGAGTAACTTATTGACAATGCTTTTCAAATATGTGCTAAATGAGACATCTCATCATGGCGGTTTGCCTGTCTCTGATATTTCAAGGAATGCTTTGGTTGGGACTACATGTGATGTTTGACGGTTCAAAGAGCTACCTAGAGGAGTTAAGTATTTGATCAAGAGTAAGGTGCAATATGGCAGATAACATCGCTTAAAGTTACCTCCGAGATTTGCATGATTATTATCTATTGCTCATCTCTCAATGAGTGTGAAATTGTAAAATAGGAACCTGGCCAATCTATTTCAATTTGTTTTATCTATGATTTTATCGACGAAAGCTTCCTCCGGCCTTTGCTCTATCCATTTTCCAACGCAAACAGGAGAGCAAAAATGTGGCTGACGACCATGTGATAAGTCTTTAAAGGGAGATTTGATGCGTTTCTTGACAGATGATGACCTGGCCAAGGAGTTACTGAGATACCAAGCTTCAAGGAAAACCTGCTGAAGAAGCTTTTTGTGGGGGTTACCAAATCAAAATTTGAAAATTAAATGACATGCCAAAATGAGAATTTAGGATCTCACATGAATTATGTATGGGCAAGACTTTATGGTACTACAAACAAGCCTGAGAGAAAGGTTGGTGTTGTATCAAAGACAACGTGAATTGCGTTATGTCTGAGCAAATATTTTATTTATTTTTCGCATTTTTAAGCAAGCTTATGTTGTGAGCCTATACTTTGATAAGGCATACTCCACTGTAGCTTTTACTGCCTTCAACAACACATACCTTTCAAATGAAAATGGATCCTTGGATTACTTGGCGGTTCTTTGTCCATTAGACAAAGTTTAAATGTTTCTCCATTCCTCCAAATGTTAACAAAATATTCGCATGACCTTTACTTGTTATCTATGTCCAGACGGTAGAGCACTTTGATGAATGACCATACCCACTCCCACCGATGCAAAAGGGCAGAATTGATATCGGGCATCCAATCGAGGTACAGTTTTGGGCTATTTAAAGATCAAATCCTAGATTGAATTGTATTGTACTATACACGTGGAGTGACTTATCAACGTCTTCATACCCATGCATTATACCAAACTCATCCAGATAATCCAACGCATGCGTCAAGAAGACTTTGGGATATGACGGCTGGACAACTACGTAGATGGGGATGTCTACTGAAGCATGAAGTATGAAGGGACACGGGAAACCTTCGTCATCAATACCATCAACATGGATGGAGTGTGATACTTAGCCTGAACAAAGCGCAACGATTGATCAACAAAGAGTCATCTAAAGATCTTTGAATGCAAACAGGTTGACCAATGTAAAGATGAAGCAAGATGCAAATCATCATCATCATGATCATCTCCTACGTAGATCTTTGGAAGCCGGGAAGCCGGGAGAGAGAGAGGAAGAAAAGCTCAGTGAATCCATTACATGTTGTTTTTGCTCAACACCACCAGATCCAGTCAGTCTGGTGTGTTGCGAATGGGTCCCGGGAAAGTACGAGACTTTTGGACCGAACTTTCGAGGGCAAAGTCAAGCCACGATAGTACTATTCCCGACAACTACCTCCACGTAACGGCCAAAGAATGAACGAATGAAAGACTGAACGGGTTGCAGAGTGTGTATATGTGTGTAAGTGAGACCTTGATCATGAGCGCCCTCACCAGCAAAGGTCCTCCCGTTCACAATGCGGCAGTTTTCCCGCTGTCGTGTATGTGTCCAAGTGAGGGGCCCAAGGAATAGACCACACACCCACACACACACCGACGATCCGCTGGTGGGGCTCTGTCAGAGGCACTCTGAGATGTGTTGGATGTACTAGTGGAATAGGGAAGTATACTATAAAGCAAAGCCGATAGAAACTCGAGCTACAAAGACGGGAGAATGGAGAGGAAACCCAGTCAGTTGTTGTAGTAGTATGCCACCAACTGGTTTTACTTCCCTGAGCTAGATAGCCGGATAGCTAGCTCGAGGTCGTCTTTTTAAGAAGAAGCGAGAAGGAGGAGGAGGACGAAGAGGACGAAGTGCAGGAGGAGGAGGAGAAGAAGGAGGAGAAGAGGGCAGTTCGGCTATTTTCTGCTTCCCCTTGTTAATTTTGTCACGGCCCCTCAGCCTCGAAATCAGCAGCCCTTCAAAACGATGAGGACATGTACTGAGACTGAGGGAGAGAGAAATGGATAGAGAGAGAGAAAGAGAGCGAAAGAAGGGCTTTCTCTCATATTCATTCCCTGTCTCGGGTTGTTGCAAAGGCTATTCTTAGCTTGGAAGGCCCGTGTTCCGTTTTCATCTCGCTCGTCTTCTTTAACTTGTTCTTCTTCGCCTTCTTTTTCTTCCTTAACTTGGACCGTTGAAGGAATCACACGCTAGGAAACCCGAAGGGGAAAGAGAGAGAGAGTGAGAACACCCCAAGCACTCACATGCAAACCGAATGGATGGAAAAAGAGAGAATGAGAGGACCAAATGGACTTCGTTCCATAGTAGTACGTACATACAACGAAGAGGGCACAGGAATTTGGACTGCCTTGACGCAGACGAACTTGGAGGCGAGAGAGGAGAAGAAATACATAGACGGAGGAGGTAGTGAGTGGTGCCAGTGGTGGTTGATCGGTCGGCTGGCTGTCCCTCTTCCTCCGCTTCTGGTTCTGGTTCCCTCGCTTTTACTCACTCACTTACTCCCTGGAACACTCAATGGACTTGCACGTGCTTGAAGGCCGCGTAGGCGGCGCTCTCCATTCTTAGAGAATGTCTGCCCTATGGGGAAATGAAGGCTAGGAAGGCCCAAGTTAGCAGCGGCACCATAGATGGTTGCTAGTCGTCTTCGGTAGTCTGAGGTGGGAATAGAAGGAGGAGGAGGAGGAGGAGGAGGTTGTAGAGGAATAGGAGGAGAAGAAGGAGAAATATGACGGCGAACCCGACGAGGACGACGTCGAGGACAGTGCTGTGGTGGCAAGAAGAACGAGTTTGATCAGTGGCAGCTGAACTCCCTAGCTGCCGCTAACTGGGACGCTCTCACTCTGAGTAACTTCAAGTCCTGGTGGATTTAGTCGTTGCTCGGGATGGTGATGGCAGTCACATAAGCCACCATCCAGGTTTCAGAAAATCGTCGTTGTTATTGTTGTTGACAGTTGAAGCCCTTGGCAGACAAGACATACATACATACATACGTACTCTGCATTAACGGTACAGGAGCAACGACTACACCTGCTATTGCCACTCCTATCACTCACACCTACATGAAGGTGCGAGTGGTCAGTTCCAAGAAGAATCCCAAGAAGGCACACGAGAGGACGAAGAGAAAGAAGAAGCTAGTTATTGTTGAAGTGTTTCTTGAGATATTCTCTCTCTCTCTGTCTCGCTCTTTTTCGACTCATAGTCCCATCGGAGTGTGTTAAGTTATTATTGTCAGAGAATTAGTGACCGGTTTCTCCTGTTGTTCTGGTCCCGCGTGTTTTATAGTGAATTCCACGTTTGCCGCAGTTTTTAGGGTTCCTCCTTCATTCAAAATCATCCTCGCCCTTACCAGTTTTCTCTCAATATCAATATACCATCGCATCATCTCATTAAATCTCATGATATTCTCTCTTTGCTCCCTTAAAATGATCATATTACGAAGACGACGAAGAAAATGAAAGTACAACGTTCGTTACAATTGTTATCGCTAGTTCGACTGCTCCCGTTACGGTCAACGTTAAGGTCAACGTTACGGCCATCCTGTGAAAGTGACAACATGCTAGTACTCAGTGAGAATGATTACCTGGTGAAGTGGTACGTTTTGAAATGGATCAAAGCCGAGCAATGCTAGCTAGTCATGTAGAGGTCAAGCAAAGTGTCGCCAAATTGTTTTGACGTCCCGCCCACCATTTCGATTGTACTAGGTTTTGTAATGGGAAGTCGGCATCATGCTGAAAAGCCTACCGCAAATACCTAGGAGTGACTCTGTGTCCATTTGGAACTTTTCTCAAAAAGGGCATCTGGCTGACTAGCCCAGTGACCCAAGTGAACAAAGATCCTGACCAGTCCCTGAGTCCATGGTATTGTGATCAAGATGCCTTTTGGATTCGGGTCTATCACGAGCTTTGCCAACAAGGCTGTTAGTGCTGCCACAAATGCAGCCAGTGAGGCGGCCAAGGTCGCTGAAAAGGCTGTGGACACCGCAGCCAAGGCGGCAGAAACAGCCACAGCTCAGGTGGCGGCTGTGGCTGGTGATCCACCACCTGCAGGACAAGCACCTGCTGCGCGACCAGCTGCACCAAGAGCTGCTGCTCTTAGACCTCAGGTACCTGTGCAACAAGCACCACGGCCTCAAGCTCCACAAATGCAACAGGGGCCACAAATGCAAACTCCGGCTCCACAACAGCAGGTGCAACTACGTCCACCTGTGTCACAACAACAGCAGCAGCAACAACAACAACAACCGCAACAACCTCCCATGCAAAGGCACACAACCCCGCCTCAACACGCTCAAACACAACAACAACAGCAGCCACCTCCTCCGCAGCAACAACAGCAGCCCCCTCAACATCAAATGCAACAACAACAACCCCCTCAACAACAAATGCAACAACAGCAACCCCCTCAACAACAAATGCAACAACCACAGCAACATGTTCCCTCGACCCATCAATCCCAAAATATCCCCCAAAGTCAACCCCAATCTTTGAATCAAGCTCCAATGCCCCAACAGTCCCAACATCAAGCACAAAACCAACTGGAACAGCCTATTTCTACTCATGGTGGGCCTTTGCCTCACCAAGGTCCACCAAATCAACCAGGAGTGTCAGTGAGTGGTCCTATGGGTGGTCCCATGGGTTCAAATCAAGGTCCTACAGGGCAAGGACCACCTTTTCCATCCAGTCCAGGCCCCCGTGGACCCCGTGGAATGCGACCACCTATGGGTCCCAGAGGGCCCATGGGTCCCAATGCCCAAATGGGTCCCAATACCTCTATGGGTCCCGGTGGCCCTGGTGGTCCAATGGGTCCGCGTGGCATGCGTCCTGGAGGCCCTAGAATGCGGGGACCTCGTCCAGGTATGATGGGCCCGGGCTCTAGACCCGGCTTAAGTCCATCAGGCCTTTTGCGAGGCCCAAGGCCAATGAGTGGCCCTCCGGGTGATATGGGAGATTCCATGCCAGGTAAGCTCACTAACTTTGCTCATAAAGTACATTCCCTCCTTGGCTAGCTGTCCTCATTTGTCATGTTTTGACAAACCAGTGCCTCCCTCTACCTCTACGTCCTCCGATCTTTCCACTTAAATATGCCATGACAGCACTCAATGGCTTCCTACTGCCCAATTGACAAATGACCAACGTCAAGTTCAGGTGACGATGTCGTACTTCATATACATCTTCCTCACACTTATACGTTACTTGAGTCCCCGGTGTGTGACTGAACTTCTGTCCTCAAGGACAGCCTTGTAAGTTTTACTGTACCTACGAAAATCACCTTGTTTCATCGGCCTTAATTGACTCGGAGACTTGTCGTTGATGGAAAGTTGTCTTGGTACTTGGATTATTTCCTGGAGAAAACTTTCCATTGGCTCTTACTTTAAAGTTGCCTAGCGATGTGAACAACTTCCCGATTTCTTAAGAATGCCAAGGTCTATTCCCCAATAAATATGGTTCTGGGTTGGTTGCCCAAGTGCGCACCAACGAGCAACTTTCTTCAAAGGAACCATAAATGCATTGACTGCCTCTCTTCTCATACACCAACAGAGATTGGTGACTATCTTTGGAGAGTGTCTTACAACAATGGAAACAATCGAGTTTCTTCTTCCATTCTAGTGGAACCACATAAAATGACAATGGACAAGGAGGATCACCAGCTTTTATCTACTAAAACTGAAACTTTGAAACCGATTTCTTCCCCAATCCCATCTCTCTGTGCTGAGTCCTCAAAAAGAGGATCTAGCCAGAGTATGTTTCTTTGCACTTGGAAGCAAGCTAGTTTGATCATTAATTCATATTCCTCGCCAAAAGGAAGCCAGATAATGGCATTTGAAACATCTCATGACTTGGCTTGGCAAACGCCTTGCAAATGTCACTCCAAAAGCTTCCCACCAACTGTGCACAGAAGAATCGTATTGACCAAATCTTGGCCATATACCATAAACTCATGCCAAACTCAGTAACAGATAGCAATGATTGCACCAACCCTATCATTACCGTGCCTTTTGTTTCATGTTATCAAGAGGGTAACGTCTCGTAAGTTTGAAACACATTGTGACCCATTATTTCGTCAGCTGCTTACAAGATGACAAAGGTCCGGCCAGCTTTTTTGATTACCCTTATAAATGGAAGCTGCTTATTTCTCACAAGCACAACTGCCCCCCCCCCCCTGTTTCCCCTTCAAACCTAAACTCTTAAAACAAAGCTCAAGTTTCTCCATTCTAAAGTAGACATGCATATAAAGAGACCAAGTCAGTGGTGAAGGTAGAGAGAGTAGTTTTTGGCTGTTTCTTTGGTCAGGCTTGAAGCTCGTGGAACACTTGGAACCAATGCTGTAAACAGAGCGTGCCCAAGTGGGCGAGCTAAATAAATTGTGCTCATTTGTCACTCGCCAGAGGAAAACTTGAAAATGGAAATTTTAGCTTTTCCCACACGCATGAATGAGACAAGCCCTTGAGTGGTTGGATAAGCGAGAACTTGGCTTAATGAGCTACAAAATGGAACAACATGAAACGAAACATCATCTTTGCATAAATAAGTAAAATACTCCTGACGCTCCTTGCACTGCTCCGAAAATAGACTTGGGTTTCATCTCCGTCAAGTTTCAACCCTATTTAGCCAAGCCAAACCTGGAACTGGAATCCCAGAAAAAGCCTCTGGCCTCAAAAACCAAGTCCAAAGTGATGAAGCTGATAAAGAAACCCTCGCGCCCCCTTTTTTAACATGGAGCTTTACAGAAACCTCAATCCGAGGCGTCGGCTGTAGTTCCACTGCCGATTTGAACTGAGATCAAGGAAACAGATTGACGTCTACAAACCTTCTAAGTCTCAGGTCTCGAGCCAAGACTTTGAAAATATGGAGAAGCGGCCTTAATTGAGAATTGAAGGAGGAACTTTGAGGGAAGACGTAATCGTGGGGACCTTTGGAGAAAACATACTAGTACAGCCCGACAAGTTTTTTCGTCTCCTTTGATCGTTAATGTTTCATAAGATGATTAGCAGGGAATGTCGTGGAGTTCCCTCTGAGGACTTGTTCCTTGACAAGATTTGTGGGAAGAAACACCATTTAGTTTACACGTGCCATTGACTGTGGATAAAACCCAAGTTGAGTTGGATAATTGAATCACACTAACTGTTACCATTAAGGAGCAAAATACATTTATAAGAGGATCTTTTAAGTGGCCATTCGGGTTAGAATCGGATGAGTGGGAAAGAAATCTTGGCCCTTTTCCACCAATAAATCTTGTCTTGGCCAACATCTTTTTCGTGATCTCTGGCCGAGCTTCCAGGCACCTCGTCCTCGTGTATACCAAATTTCGAGTGCTAAAAAGTTGAACCTCTGAATAAAGCACGGTTCTCGTTGATTTTCAAATACGTTCCTGTCTCATCCAAGGCTGAAAAAAAACTTAAAATAGACTGGCACGATTTTGAGCATGGCGTTCGCTGGGTCTGCATTGCATCTGGCCTTCTTACCCTTTACAATCGGATCAATGGTCTGCTTTCTTCAATGTTCGCTTGAGTTGGTTCCAAGGCTTTCCATACATGATCATCAATAAGTCAAGTTAGCTCGATTTCCTGACATTGATGGCGTGAATCAGAGAACTTGCATTATGCATGAACGAATGAACCATTCCAAATCAATGTGTTTCTCAATGAAGGCGCTGTCAGCGTTGATGTAAGTTCTTCACTACAGACTTCATCCATTTAGTTTGCCATGCACACAAAGCACCAAATCAGAGACGTATATTGGATGTACAGAACGACTATTTTACGCTTTTTTTCCTCCATTTACAATGTCACGAGAAAACGGCTTTTTTTGAGATTTAGGCAAAGAAAAGATGCTTAGGAAAACATTTGGCAGGGAACATCCAAAATCACCATTTTTATAAAACGGCCAACGTAAATGCTCAGTCAGCATTTTTGGGATCCTGCATTGAGAACATGATTTTATAGAATCAACTTTCTTTTCCTTATTTGCCACAGGGACTGTCATAGTTGCATGGCAATAGGATATAGATGACGTATCAATGAATTCAGTCATGAACAGGGTGCAATTTATTCTTTTCGTCGACATGACTTTGATTGAATCATGCCATTCATTAAATTATCCTTAGTCTAGACTGGAGCTTCTAGTTATTAGGTAACTATTAGCTGGGTAGCTTTTGCACAGTGTTTCTGTTTTTATTATGATGAACACCACTAACAAATTGAAGACGGCCGAAAGCAACCTGAGAACAAGATTCAATAAACGATGAACTTCTCGATATTTTTAGCGCAATTTACAGTATGTTAATTATTAACAATCCAAAGCACACAAATCGGTTTTGACGTGATTAAATCTTTAATCTTGAACTAAAGTATCCACTGACAAAGTCCGAAGCAAACGCAAAAATAAATAAATCCTAACACCATTGACAATTCACCCAATGTTTAAGGCATTCACAATTTGAATACAAACAGTAAAGGGTAACAGTAAAGATTGTGGCGTCTTCAACACCTCTGGATTACTTCCTCTAAAGTTACCTCCATCCACGCAAAAGGACCCAAAACTTGGAACACCAAACCAGAGTTTCTCACTCTCAAACAAATGTGTGTCTGGCAACATGCATCAGCGAGAATAGTTGGAGCCTCATTGCATCTGATCTCGAGCTTAGCATTCAACACATCCCAAAACCGGCCTCATTTCTACGTGCATTAAAACAAGAGCAACCAATATTAAACTCATTGGATTGGGCTTGCTCAATCAATATTTATTCGTGGGCAATGATGCCAAAGAGACATCCTCTGTTATGGAGGCATTGTTCGTTGGTCTTTTATGGTATTACTAATTAAGGTGGGACAGAGGGCCTTGTTCCAATTACATTTAGATGGATCGTTCCAAAAGCGCCTTTGACGAGAAAACGAGAGTGAGCCAACTGCTCCCTTTTAGTGGGCGAAGTGGTCTTAAATTGAAAGAATTTGAGACCTCCCCTCTCATCACATTCAAGATGATCATTTCTCCGGAGAAATGGAGGAGAGCCAGGACATTTATCTCGATTCTGAGCTAAACCATTGAGCCACCTGCGAAGCTTAAATGAAGTGCACGCCTTTATTTGTGGCCTTTCCACCAACGAAGAAGGTGGATCCTCTTTCCCTTCATTGGACACTCTCTCAATTATTAATGAAACCCTTCTTTGGTTGGTGCCACGAGTTTGCTAACAAATTATGGAACTTCGAGTACAAGCGCTGTATGCCAGGTAATCATATTTCCATCGTAGTATGTACAAAACCGATTCACCGCACACTCTTGTTGTGTCACCTTTGGTTGTTGGCTTGGATCGGTTTCTCTTGCTCTTAGGTTATGGATCTAGTGCTCCTTCGTGGTGTCTGTCCTATGGAGGTCACTTAACCGTACTCACAGTATTGATCGAGAGATTGGTTTGATAACAAAGACAACGCCTTCGTGATTGGGGCATTATGTCAAAATATTTGGTTGGTGGCGCACTTTTCGTGTTTGGCAAATTAGAGCGCTCTAATGCACCAAAAAACATGCATGCAACTGTTTGGAATTAAAGACGGCCCTTTGTCCCAATTTCTGACCTAAATAAATGACTAGTAAACAAACAAGCACACGTTTAACGTAAATGAGGAGAAGGGGCTTTTTGCTTTTTTGGTTCGGGATCCAAGTTTGGACAATATAGCGTAGGTTCCCATGGCGGCGGAATTCAACACTTCTTATTATTCTCAAGTACTTGTGGCACCATTTGAGGACAACCAACGAGGCCCAAGAAGAGCCCCTTGTGAACACTTGAAATGGATCCGCCTTAGTTCAACAATGGTCCTTGATCATCAGGCGAAGGATCTTTCATCTTGGCCAGCAATGCTGATCCTCAAAGGCCATATTACATGATGTACCGTTGTCTTGGCTCGTTCCCTCATATCATGTCGGATGACCAATGGTCTGGAATAACAAAAGCAAGTCCAAAATCAACGACCGGGCAAGATTGTTCCACCAAATGTCCCACCACTCCTCTCGTATCAGTAGTTGGTTTACAACTTTGTTTATTGGGGGTACATTAGATACCAAAACACATTCCTCGTAACTGTCCCAGCATTTAAAGAGACCCTGATTTCCTGGATCTCGGACCTCTCGTCAGCAAATCTAAGGAAACAAGAAAGGCTCTTTTCACATAGACAAGGTGGAAGATCTGCGAGAGAGTTTTCGTGAAAAGTGACCCTGAATGCTTCGTTGAATAATCTGAAAACGACCTCGTTTTGTATGTATTATGAGACTCGGTGGTGGTGGTGATGGTGGTGGTCGTCTCAGGGGAGCCCTCTCGTCCGGTCCCCCTTTGTCCCTACTGTCGCTATCTGTTCACGGCAGTCTTGTATCCATTGTAGATCTTTTGCAGCGACGATCTATCTCGTATGTAGTTCTACGGGCTTGTGGTGAGGCTTCCATTGAGAAACATGGAGATGATGCTGATACAGCATATTTGCAGGCTTTTCCGGATGCCCTTGATTACCTCAACGTACACCCAACAACATAAACAACATTAGGCTTTCTTATTGGCGCAAAAGCAACGAGATAGTCACGGTATATTAATGAAGCTATTTCACTAACACTTAGGCACTACAAGTAGTTGTTCTGTACCCATATTGAACAGACTGATAAATAAAAAGGGGAACCATAACGGATTCCCACATCCATTTATCAAGTGGGATGGGTGTGAAGTTTATCCATTAATTCAAAAGTACCCTCTAACTTGAAAATCATTACCCTTCATCTGAGGCAGATACTATTCATGAGACCCTGGTCCGTGAACTGTGGAAGCGATCCGCATAGTTCGTCACATTCCGCACGTTCTCAGACAACTTTCGCGCAACAAAAGTTGGCACTCGATAATGGTAAGAAACTATATCATTTTATTTATTTTGGCACTTAAAACCACCACCTGCAGAAATTAGAGCCTTATTTGTTCCCCTCAGTCCGTGTGTGTGCCGTTTGGGAAAGAACACACCTTCAGTGTTCCCTTGAAATTGGAACAATTTTACGACCTAAAGTTAGTGTCATAATGGGCGTTCCTCTTCACCTCTCCGTCCTTTCTTGTCCCAATCTATTTTTATTTGCCTTCAAGACCAGCTGCTTTTGAGGGCCTTTTCCCTTCATTGGCCTCTTTGGATGGTATGGTGGTACACTACGTACAGCACAGACTGTTCTATTTCGATGACGCAAGGAGTCCTTACAGATACTTGGATAGAGAACACAACCTAAGATCTAAAAATGAGGACGCGTAACACCTTCTCAAATCTATACCAAACTTGCAAAACAATGCACATACGTGACAATTCTCCATAAGAGGAATAAAAAAACATTGAATAAAGTAAAATAGAGGATAACTTGCGGCCAGTCCTAGTTCAATTGGTCAACGCCATGGTCAACATCATGGAACACAATCCAACAGCCCAATTATTGGACATAAAGTCACGCTACAGAAAAGGGCGTCCAAACAAGCAAGAACCATCCATGACCAAAATTCTCACCAGAGAGACCGAGGCAGCCACCAAACTTCCGGTGCTTTGTGTGTACGATAGAAGCACCTTAGTACATAGTGTATGGATTGACATGGAGGAAATTTCTAAGATGCAAGCAATCGACAAGCATCCCTTGCACTTGGAAACACTCACACATGAGGACAAACAAAGTTCCTAATAACTTGCCGCACATTGTGCGCTTGTCAAGACATCCAGATTAGAAAGGGGACTGTCGAGTGCTGCTTCAATGTCATTGATGTCTATTTGCCTTCAAGGTGTTGATTACAAAGAGCATGTAAACACACGTTTGAGCAATGGGAGGGAACATGGATCCACATGATCCACTATCCATGGACTCTAGACTATTTGTTGCTGAATACTTGATATACTTCTTGCCTAATAACGGACACAATACGGACGTGAAGAGCTCGGATGGCTTTGTTTGCTCGCTTAGTTGCTCGCTATGCTGCTTAAATTATAGATTCTGCTGACTCGGTTCGTCGTTACATTCTGCCTTGAACAAAAACTTGGGTCCGAAAGATCATTACCAAGCTTGGCATGTTGTAACCTACCTTGAAAGGTGGTCCAAGTCCTCTGGACAGTAAATCCCCCTCTTGGCGAACCAAATCCTTTGAAGGACGTCTAATCTCTTCCATAACAACAACCTCGTGAAATGCCAGATTGGTTGTATCCAAATCCAGGCTAAACTTGACTCGTGCTTTCTCCCCTCTTTGCTTGACTTCTTGGTCCTCGACCAGATCAGCAAAAACCATTTCAAGACCTTTGTTTTTCTTCAAGGGGACGGAAGTGAGAAAATAGATATCATTAAGGTGATGCGGGCTCTCGGAAAGCTCTCCAAGGCCGTCAGCTGAAAGCAGCCTTTGACAGCGGGGCCAACAAGGGAACGGAACATTTTCCAACTTTCAGTCAGACTTCTAACTTTTTTTTAATTCTCAATCATGCGCATGAAAAACAAAGTCTGCACAGCCTTACTACCAACCTGAATGGAGTACACTTCAAGGTCAGGTGGACTATCACTGTCAAAGAAGGCCATGGCGCTCTTTCCCCCCTTTCCTCTTTACTTGGAGCAGTACTTCTTTAATGTCGTCACTAGCAAAGTCAGGCAGGACGGCGGTCGGCCTTTTCCGAGATGGCCTTCGCTCGGGCTGACTGGTTGAATTGGTGAATGTTATTGCTTATAGCCGAAGATTTGGGACGTTCGCCTCGGGAAAAGCAAGATCGAGAACCACTTTTGTCTACGTCTAAGCTGTCTCTCCTTCCTCAGTGAACGAGTCTTTTCGTGCTATGAGAGCATAGAGCCCCACATATAAACGGTACGATATATACTGTACAGCAAAGTAGTACAGAGGCACACAAGCACACGAGGAGGACGAGGAATGAAGCATAATCATCCGACGTGTTTTTTCGTCGATTGCTGAGAATGGGAACACGCTTCTCTTCGAGCAAGCTAGCAAGGCCAGGCCTGCCAATTTGATAAATCACCTGCCAATTAAATACTCCTTACTATCTTTGAGAGGACGCCTAAACGGAAGGTGTAATAAAATTAGGCGTTTTTATTAGGGGAATGCGATCTTTTAAGTCTACCATTTCCTCCTTTTCCTCAGGTTCTTCTCAGTTTTTGTAGTTGTTTCGTTCCCACGGGTCCTTCACAAATTGGACCAAAATTCTCTCCAAACAGCCTTCATGATCAATTTCGCGGCTTGATTGAGAGTGCCAAAAAGTTTTTTTTCGGAAAATGTTTTCTCGTTGCCTGCACCCAAACGGAGTTTTCACTTGAATCAAAATGTTATATCAAGGGAATCAACGATCTGTTCAAATGATGAAGGCAGTCTTGTTGGTCCCTAAGATGTCAAATGAAAGGCTGAAATCCGTTTCATATGTAAATATGCATTTCCAAGCATGCGGGTGACTGAATTCTTCTGAGGAAGGAACTAAGGAACTAAAGGACGAGGGAAACGTCCATTCCACAATCTGTGGCACGTAAATGGAAGAAACGAGCGCATTCAGGGAACACCCTCACCCATTCGAACACAACTAACCAACCAACACGCAAGCAAGCAAATGTATTCCGTGTTTCAATTTATGGTAGCCCTAGTTCGAGACGGTTTCGTCTCTCTCTCTCTCTCTTCTCTTAGCTTTTGTCCCAAGGTCAAAACTGGAAAAGAAGTCTTTGGAACGAGCCAAATCCACTTGAGTGAAGAATCTCTCAAAGGTGCCATTCTTTTTTTTTTTTTTTTTTTGATTGTGGGTGCTAGGGTCGGAGGTTTGAGCCTCGCCCGGCCAGCGAAGCCAGCCATCACATTTTCCAAATCATTTCCGATAGGCAATCTCGTGTCCAGTATCAGATTGGTTCTCCGTCTGTGGGTGTGGATTAGCGTCTAAAAGTTTCCCTGAGAGAGGTCGGGGAGGAGAATCGAACCTGGGACCTCTCTCACTACAGGAAACTGCGCTAACCACGACACCACGTCTCCTCCCTAATTTCGCCTTGGCCTTCTGACTTACGCTGGTCAGTGGAGTTGTTTCAATGCGAATGATTCGTGAATCGCTGATTCTTGATTGGTACACCTTTCATTCATTTCACGATCCCATTTTTAGTGGTTTTCCCCCTTTCCTTGATCCAAAGTAAAGAAGAGTTTGCTCAACGGGGCTCAAGCTATTCTGGTTCTTGATAAGTAGGCTGTTTTCTGTCACAAAGTCGGAAATTGTTTTGAAACTAGTAGTTTTAATCCCCCATTGAAGCTCAAGCAAAATATGCATAGGCTTTTAGGATGAAACGAGGATTCGGTTCATCCTGGACATTCCGGAAATAAATGAATTAATGCTGGATAGTACGCTTTTGGATGACAAATTGCTTGGCAAATTGCTCGCCTAACATGGTGGTGCAGTGAAGAATCACGTCTACCCAAAAGGCTCTTGAGTATGCTCAGGAAAGCTTTCCAATTTTGACTTAAGTGTGAGGGCTTTTTTGCCAATGCCAAAACTCTTCAACAAAGTTAGGCTTTGTATCCAAACTTGGGAGGTGAAAGTCCCAAGAGGGCCAACCCAGACTTTGCGTCTATTTTCGAAACAATTATACAGAACCCAAAAAGTAAACAGCTTCCACGTCTTTTTTCAAAGTGATTCTCTACATGTGAATTGGGACCAAGGTAAGTTCCCTTTTCCTATTAGGGAAAGTATGAAAAAAAACCATCTGGGTCATGTTAGCATTTTATGACAATTTTATGGGGCCCATAAGATGCAAGTGAGGCTTCGAAAACACGGACATTTGTTATCCCAAGGCCAAAGAAAAATCGCTTTCACCTTCACCTTTTGGCAAGGAACCACCACGATCGAAGATGGTTGAAACCTAACTCTGATTTTCATCTATCTGAACGAGTCCCAACAAGCCAACGGAAAAAAGGTGATAAAGACTGCAGGATGATTCTGACTCGTGAATACACCACCATATGGTTCCTCACTCTTGAGTGAATACAGCTCATTTGGAGGTTGCTCTGGATACGTACATATGTGTGTATTTTGGCGCAGATATGGCCTGTTTCTTGGTGTCAAACTTTTTTTTGAACCAAGTTCAACTTTCAAGCAAATCTGAGGGCACTAGCTTGATTTATGTTCTAATAATATGTTAAAATGAATGTTAAAATTAAAATATGTTAAAATGCTGATGAAAATAATCTCTGTTACTGGTTTCCAAACTAAATTCAGAAATAGAAAAACAGTCTATCCATCCTTCCATCTCAATAATCCATGATTCGATTTCATGAAGTTAGTCTTTCGACCGTCCAAGTACAATTGCCAAGGATTATTTGCACTGTTCTTATGTAAGTGACGGTGATTACTTCTAAGTCCCCACTTCTTGGAACAGTAATAAGCTCTTGAACTGCACTGCCAGATTGGGTTGGAACATTGGAACATTCTCGAGGAATGTCAGGGGTCCACCAACTCAGATTTGGGTCCAATCGGGTCTAAGTCATTTGGGGCTCACGAAAAGAACGCAAGTGCAAAGGCAATAAAAAAGTCTTGTTCAATTCAAGACGTTTGAGATTGGATCTTCCCGAAGGATTGATATGTAAGTGTGTAATATGTGCGTGAAAAGTGAATCCTCTCTAAATGTGCCATCCCGTTCCCTTTTATGAGACCTTGGGCGAGCTCCACTGGGTCTTTCATACATTTTGGACCCAAGGAAATGGCTGGAGAGCCTAAAAAATGAGAACAATGTGGCCTTTGCTACGTTGTCACAAGGTGTTCCCAAGGATCCAAATTGAAGTTGGGTTCACGCCCAATCCGTTTTGAAAAGACTTCAAATCACTGTTTACAAGTCCTGAGGTCTTCGATGTGGCCTTGTGCGTGTGTTCCTCGCATCAGGGTTTCATCGTGGGCGCCTTCGTACGTACCCCATGATGGTGACGGTATCCTCTTACTGTGCCCTAAGCTCCATGGAACAGAGATCTGTTCGCAAGTCAGTGAGGTGAATGAGAATTACACGGCCTGCTCTTCTTTCTCTTCTGCTCTGTGCTTGAGTCCCTGTTCCATCGTTTGGTGCAGAGTCCTTCGACAGACACGACCAGAACGACGTCAACAACGGAGACGACGGCGACGACGAGGTGAAGGAAATGGCCTTTTGGCCTTGAAAGATGAAAGGCCAAGTGAAAGGAAATCACATCACAACCTCATTCAATGGAAAACAGAAAATTGATGGGTCACTACTCAATTCATGGACCGTGTATGCTGCATAAAGGAAAAAGACACAGAAACTGTCAGAAGCTTTGTGGTTGACCGATGAGATGAATGAAACCCACTCGTTACTCCATTAGTCATGACTACCACTTTGTTCATACCAAGCTCTCGTCAAATCAATTTCTTAACAGAACATCAAGGAAATGGTATTTGACGAAGTTTTTTTCGCCTTTTTAATTTTTGCCAGTTGGTAAATGCATCCAAATTCCAATTTGCTTTTTAGCTGAATTATATTTTACGCTGATTTCCTGAACGTTACCAAATCATTTAACCTCGCATCACCATCGCGCATAACCAAGAGCGAAAGTGTGTATGGTTGAACATTTTTCTGTATTATCTAAGCAAAAATTGACCGTGGTCTGTTGGTTCTGACTTCAAAGTTGGTTCATAAAAAAAGCCTTTCATTTTTTTCACGATTGATTGGTCAAGACGAGCCAAAATTGGTAATGTTCTCCCCAGCAACTGAACCATATTGATAAAAACGAAAAAGTTCCATGAAGGGGGAAAATATGCCTCTATCCTAAACTTGGTGGTTTTGTTTAGAGAGATGACCCCGAGGTCTCAGGGATGGTTAGCCAAACCATCCTTTATCGTGAAGAATCTCTGTTGCCCAAACCTCGGCCTTTCTCTTTGAGCGGGAGCCAAAGTTGCGTTATAAGCACAAATCTTTCTCAAATTGGGAACCAAAAGGGATTCCACTTTTACCAAGTCCGCTCAGTATGTACAATCCAGCTTACTTACTACTTTGGGGGCAGAAAGAGAAAGAAAGAGAGAGTAACGAGAAAGAGAGACGTTATAGGGCATGTACTACGAGCGAGAAAGATGGTCCAAGTTGAGGATGTGAGGAGTGAGTATGTGTTCTCTATGAGGAGTATTGGCTTTTATGACCTTCGCTCCTTTCCACATACACCATATATAGTTGGTACAACAAAGAGTGTTTATTTTCATCAGGATGCTAATGAAAGATCTGAGTAAAGCAGACTTATCCTTTCCTTTTTTGTTTCTCTTAATCTGGCAAACCTGAAAGAAGACCACGTGATGGGATTATGCCAGCCTGTAGAAGTCCCACAGAAAGAGAGAGGGAAGGGGAAACGCTCAAAGAGCGTCGTTATCCAATGGTTGAAATTGTCCCCAAGGCACTGGACCAAAACTCCCAGTAGATCCGTCTTCATGAAAAAGGCATTCCGTGTTCGAGAGCGTGGCGCACATGGCACATTGTTGCAAAGAACCTCAATCCTTTCATGATGGATCGGCAAGAGAAAAGAGCAAGCGAGAACATGACATCGATAGGAAATGTCACCTCTGTCTCACTTTATGGAGGCAAAGGAGTCACAACCATTCCCCTATTGGAGCGTGCATGACCCATCTACTTTAGATGGTTCCACTTGGATGGATGGATGGGAACAATATCTTTATCTTCTCGTCCACGTATGCTCCTTGTCATCTCTTACAATTCGGAGCACAAGACACGAAAAGATATGTAAAACAAATTTCCATGGGAAGAGAGAGCGAGAGGAAGATGCATCTGGGGGAAATCGTCCTGGCATCGGTTTGAACTCGATTTTGAAGGGATGACTGGTTAGGTGGGTGGGTGGGTGCTTTGCTTTGGTTGGATACGCAAAACTAGTAAATGCCAAAGGCTTTTCTCTTGGAAACCCTCGTTCCCTGGTTCGATCCTTTGGAAGTGCTTCGCATGCTCACAGGGTCCCGTGGAACGTGCATAGGATTCTTAAGTTTCCATAACGGAGCGGATGGATTCTGTCAGAATAAATTCCGAATGAAGTCCTCATACCACTTTCTTCTCATTGAAACATATTAGAATTAGTCCAACCGATATGGACTAACTCGGAAATTTTCCCTTACGATGATAAAAAAAAATATCAAAAAATACCTGACTTTCAGACAATGTTCCAGATTGAATATGACCTTGAAGGCCAATAGTTTCTGCTGCAATATGCACAAGGCCACAAGACACGCCCGTGTAATCATCTTTGGTTTTCCAAGTAAACATCATTTCCTCGCAGCGTGCCAACATTCAGTCGCTGGTTATCGGGGACTTGCCAACTCATGGGCTTTGGTGGCTCAAACCCAATCCTCCCTCCTTCTCTTTCCCGTTCACGAGAAAAAGGCTTGCCCCCCATCTAAAACTAAAGATGCTCTGATGCAGAGGAGAAAATGTTCAGCGATGCCAAGTGCCCTTAGCCAGCAAGCAGTCACGGTCCTCCTTGTCTTTAATGCTTCATAATGGATCAGTCTTTGGTGGGAATGTTTTCAACGCCTTCGGGACTTCCGTAGTCGATGGAACTCATTAGATTAATGTTGAGGTTTGGGCCTAGACTTTTGCTTGTGTTTCAGCTGCCAATCGAAAACTGGTCACCCTTAATGTGAAGATCACGTGAGCCAAGCTCTGATTTTTAGAAGGTCAAACCGGGGCAAACCTAGACAATTGGAGTTGAAAGGGGTCGGTTATCTGCCAATAATAGGCAGAAAAGAAGGAATTAGGACAGAGTTAGGGAATTGAGAAAATGAAAGTGTCAATAATGTATGACTCCATTTTCCAAATTGAGAATTCTCAAGACTTGGAAAAGGAATTGGAAATCTTCCAGCGACTGGAACAAGCCATAATTAAACATTCCCAAGCTAGGCTCAACGTTTTCAACAGATCCTCCATGAAATAAGCAAGGGTCATGTCGTCAAGTTTCAAATTGGTCCAACATGCCTAAAACATGGCCCAAACAGATCGTAAAAAAGGAACAGAATTGCGACTCTGGATCTGCTCAGTATTTTGCTGGTTCCCAAGCTCTTTCATCTCAGACTTATTCTTCAGAATGACAGTGATAAATTGGGTAAAAGCTACATGGTGAAACGGAAGAAACTCAAGCTGAGATGAGAATATCATCTGGCAAAACAACAACAAAACTCACTCTCCAAAGCTTTGAGGCTTCTCGAAAAATGTCGAATATGAACTGTGAGCCCTTCAGATCCATTTCAGGTTTGTTTTCATGATCTCGTCGTCGTCCTCGTTCTCTCTCTTGTATCTTGAGGAATTGCGAGGCCATGCACACTCGTGCCTCCCGGCAAAACTCTTTGTCAAAGAACTTCTTAAAAGAACGACCAAGTTTTTATTGTAGCCAGATGTCCTACTTCTCGAGATTGTTCAAGGGGCCAAATGGAAGTGGCTGTTGAAATCCTGAAGAAGGAAAGGTGACCATTTCTGGCTTGAATAAGAGATCTGGCACGGCCATGATAATCTCACTTAAACTCCTCAACCCAATTTCAAAAGACAACAGTCGTCTTTAAATGCAGTTACTTGTTGATTTAGGCCACGAATCTCAACCACAGAGAAATCTTCCACCTAAAGAGGCAATGGAGATATTGCCAAAGGAGATAAGGTTCTTTGGGTTCGAAAATTTCCAAAAATGTGAACAAAAGAATGAAGCTAGGGTAGCCTGCTTACACCTTAACATTAAAACATAAACTGATGATTTTTCTCAGACCAATATTCTGAATGTTTGATTAAAAAGCCAAAACCAAGTTTTGTTAAGAAGAAGTGCGTGTAAGGAAATGTGCACAACTCAAGACCCGCTTTCCAAATGTTCCATCTTAGTCCTTTTGAGACTAAGAACACTTTTTCATGTAACCCACCGAAATTGGGAAACCCCCAGATTCCGATGAAGCATTGAATGCAATTTCTTAAAGGACCTGGACAGGTGTTCTTCTCTTTGCATAAATTAGACCGCACTATCGTGTAATCTGATCCACAATTCAGAGCCAATTGGCCAAACTGTCCTCATATTTCACAAGGTACATCGTTACACCAAATCTGCATGTGAAACGAGAAGAGGAAATCTCCTTTTCTTTCTGTTTGAATCGAGTTAACCTCCACAACTTGTTATTGCTATGGACAAGTTCTCCCATACACAACAACAAACACAGTACAGTACATCAAACTTGTCATGAATCACGTTTTATGAGATACGGCATGATCCTCTCTTGGTTGATGCGTTACCCTGAATTTTTGCCGAGCATCTCGGTCTTCTCTTTGAATTTTGGTTCTTGGTTCCACCAAAAACTACTGCAGTGTTCTTGTCGCATATAATATAAGTATATATTTGTTCGAGTGGGTCGGCTTCGTAGCAGATACCAGACAAAGTTCGAGAAACGGATAACGGATGAGAAAGAGCTGGAGGAGCAAGGTTATTTGAAACGAAAAGAACGAACCCCCATGGTCTCAAAAGATCTCAGAGTAATTGTGGTATACGCCATAAACAGTGCACAAGAACGGGATGTAATTTCAGCAAATCTATTGAGCACCCCTTGGTATTATGAGAGATTTCAGCGTTTGCAATACAATTACAAAATGTTTCTTCGGCCCAACCACAAACTTTTTTATCATCGACGACAAAAGGCTTTTAAAGGGTAGTAAAAATGCTTCAAAAGATACAAAAGAGAAGGATAAAAACTCAACCTAAAGAAATAGTTTGACCTCGCTTACCATGTTCATATGAGTAACAAAAAGTCGACAGGATTTACTGCAATGGTTGAACTTTAAAAGTGGACCCTTACCAACAAACAACCACCATTTTTGCTCTTGCTCTTTCCACCTTCAATTACTTTTCTTGTACATTTTACTTAATTCAAGTGAGTTGGACATACACCAACTACGCACATGGAAGCCTCCGCCCAGGCGTTCAGATGTAGATTTTTGTATAAATCGAATTCCATTCAAGTAAATGATTTTGTATTGATAAGATTGAAACTATAGGCATTTCAGGATGTCATTTGCTGAATTTCAATGCGATAAGTTGCTCTGTTCACGAGAAATAACGTTTCGAAATTTGTACTAGTCGCAGTACATCCACGCTGAAACGATCTCTAAATGCAACAAATTTCAGGCGATCAAGTCGAAATTAAGGCTGTGAGCTTGATACTACCAATCGGACATCTGGTTTAACTAGATTTTTCTCTGTCTGGCACAGAATTCGAAAAAAATGGCTTTTGCCAATAGCTGAGTCATCGAGGTCTTTAGTGATACTTGAACTATAACATGTTTGATAGACGTAGAAGTTCGATTTCAACTTCTGTCCCCCTTTCCAAAAACCTCTCCAGTTCAGGTGAAAATATGCCCTTCACCGACAGGTCCCATGGGATGGAAAGCAAATATCTAGAGGGAAAAGGGATGTTCCTTGTGAAACGCCCATTATCAATGAAATGTCGATTTCTCAACAAACAGGAACTCTACTTCATAATCATGAAATTCTTGGCGAGTTGTTTCAGTCTGATTTAGCGTAAAAAATGTAACGGAACCAAAATAAAGGCAATTTTAGATACAAAGGTTGATCTCGCATGATTCCTTCAGTTTTCTTTCTGTTTGCTTCCACACATTGGAACAAGCTTGCAGAGCATTTGTTGGAGGATGCCATTTTGTTGGCAACCATTTCAGTTTAACTTGGCTGCCTGTCCCTAGAAGGAGAATCTTTGGAGTAAAACTTTATTTACGTATGTCTAGAATGGATAGGAAAAACTTGCTCTTTTTGCCACCAGCTCTCCTATCTAA
This sequence comes from Tigriopus japonicus, assembly GCA_010645155.1. Taxonomy (NCBI): domain Eukaryota; kingdom Metazoa; phylum Arthropoda; class Copepoda; order Harpacticoida; family Harpacticidae; genus Tigriopus; species Tigriopus japonicus. Next base: position 7,714,646 of record CM021323.1, read on the forward strand.
TTTTTCGCTTCTTTGCCTTCAATTCAAAAGTGGCTTTTTTATTCAGACTCTGTTCACTTTGAGCTCGGGCTTTGGAACACACATGCCTTTAACAATACGCCAACCTTCGAAGGTTCTTGCTCTCAGGGGGGTCATTTTATCCATCTAAATCTTATTCAGGCGCAAAAGTGGGATAATTTTCCAACGAGCTTCTCTGTAAGGATAATCACTTTTGCGAGGTATCCATATAAGGCTTTGAATTTGAAGTGATATCTTCCGAGGTTGAATATGAAACCCACTCGAGTAATGGATCTATTTTTGTGGTGAATGAAGAAATACTATTTGGTGGATGTGCAAATCTCCATCTCTTTGCTTTTTCTCGAAGGGCCTCGCAAAAATGGGAAAACCATCAGGAAATAGCGAAAACTCTTTGGACAACAGAAATCCAACTTTATGATTAATTTGATTGGATGCGTCAAAGTTTGGGTTGGAACTGCAAGCGCAGCTGATTTTGGGCTTTCAAGTTCGCTCTCTGGCATACTTTATGAGATTATTGTAAGAGTCGGACCAATCTAAACATGACAAGATGTGACGTCTCCGATGAGAAATTTTGGTCTTTCATCGTAAAGTGAAAGAAGCATGATGATCTAGAGAAATCGGGAAAAGTCTTCCATAAAAACCACACATTCATATCATCATGGATGTGATGATATGAATGATGTAAAAAGTTTGATTCATATCATGGGAAACTTTAACATACATGTAGTTCTTTGATTCATTGTTTAAAATTATCCATCGTGTTGTTAACCTCGGAAATCAATGATTGGTAAAATCAGGGGAAAACCGCAAGTAGTAGAAATCTGTTGGAGAAGCTTTTTGCTTCTTTTATAGTTCCATTTCTCATTTTACCCTTGTTTGCCTCAATTGAACCGATACAAAGAAGTAAAAAGAGTGCGCGTTGACTATCACCAAGTCATGGAGGTTTTTGTCAAGAAAAAAAGGACACAAAAAACCTTGGTCGAGCTCAGTAAGGTCCCTCCAACGGGTCCTCGACTATTCAAGCTCCTCCTCTGTTCCATTTCCATTGAAAATTTGCCAAATGTCATGGTATAACCTTTCAAGTCAAACCAAATCTATATCACCTTTCTACTAAAACTGAAGGGAATCAGAAGTAAATGATGAAAGGTTTATTTCGTGGTGCAACGAACGGAAGAAGAAAGTCTGACCTTTAACCATCTTTCATTGTTTCCAGGTGGCCCTCTCCTGAATCAGAATGGACCGCCGGGCTCGGAATTTGGACCCCCGAATTCCATGGGCCCACTTCAAATGGGCCCTCCTCCTCATTCCATGTCAGATGTTCCTGGTGATAATAGTAGTAGCAGCATGGGGTTCCCTCAGGGCATGTCGTCCCAACCCAACCAATCCGGCATGAATCCCAATCAACAGTGAGTATCCATCCAAGTCAAAGACAGGTTCCATTCAAGCTCAATCCAACATGGTGAATGAGAACTGACTGACTCAGTCAGGAAGAAAGAGAGAAAGAAAGAGAACGAGAGTTAGTTGTTCCTAGCCTGAGGTATTTTTTGCGAGAGAGATACTTTCTCTGAAAAGATCCCATCCCGTAACACAATTGAGCTTGGGAGTAGATAAAAGGGGGATGGACTTTCCAAGAATTCAGAGTTCCGTATCTCCCATAGGGAAAAATGTTGTACTTAACTCAAACGAACGAGAGTAAGCTACGTACATACACACGCATGGTAATGCATTCAAGATCTGCGGGGACCCCATGAGATCTTTATCTTCGCGAAGCACACAATACTTTGACAATTCTGTGTATGTTTCAGTGGGCTTGGATATTGCTCTGAGAAACCATGTCCCGTGACGTAATCGGATGGCCTCCCTCTGTTCCAGTGTCCATTACTCCAGGATGTGGGACGAATCCCACTTAGTTAGAAAACTTACTGTCAAGTCAGGCACTTTCCGAGTTCCAATGCAACATTACGCTCGAGTGGGTTAATTTTTATGGAACTAGAGCTGGACCAAAAACAAGCTTCATTATTTTTCTTTCGAGACGGAGGAGTGCACGTTAGTATGGTAGGTAAAAGGGAACTGTTCCATTTGATCCTGAATCTGGCCGCTGATAGAATCAAACCTCAACATAAAGTGAGGAAGAACCCCTGACGGTGAGGGGAGGAAGAAAATGACTTTGTCGTTCTTTTATGAATGCTGGGAATACAAGCCAAACGATCCGCCGTTGATCCACACTGCAACTTGGTTGGTGAACGAACGAAGGGGCCGAAAAAAGAGGAAGAGAAGAAGGCCTATCAAAGACAATACAACTGTCTCAAGGCCCTTTTCTGGTCCATCTGGGGAAGCTCGGTCCTTTAGGTCTTCTGATCATTGTTGTTGGCCGCCTCATCTATAATTCACACGCAGACGACGCAAATGGGATGGTTCGTTCTTTCTTTCTCTCGGGCTCTTGCTGTGTCTCTCTTTGAATATTGAAGTGACATCTTTAGACTGTTAGCTGGACTAGGAAGGAAGATGGAAAAGGTCCAAATGCCTTGGAATGGAGTTCCTGGTTAGAAGTTTCAGCTGGTATTTCAATCTTGACGAGGTGACAGATAACCTGAGAACTTGACATATACTGAGGGGTTCTTACCAGGGTAGGTGCAGCAATGGCATTTTACATTCATGCTCAAGCTTCAAAGTTGCATCTTGTGATGAAAGGGTTATCTGCATCCCTTGAATGTCAATGCCTTTCTTGCTCCATGAAATGTACTTTTCCTTGAGGTTGTTTTTTTAACAAGAGCCTTTTCAAAGCGGCAATAATCCATGCTTGAAGCTACTTTTAAAAAAAAATATCGGACATTCGTGGGCCCAAATCGCTCAAAATCGTGGGCCTTCAGAGTTCTTGTTCCCTTTTCTACCTGACCGATATATCTGACAGGGTGGAAAGATAAGATTGGAATCTCTTTGAAACGAAGTTTAACCGAGGCTATAAAATCTCCTTGAAGCCGGCCCACGAGCCAAATATCCACATGCCACCCATTTAGGTTTGCCAGGGTCGCTGTAGTGTCGGGGCATTTAATGGTTTTTTTTACTCATTTTTGAGAGTCTAAGTTAAGTGAAGGACAAAAGTTTGTTGCTATACGATTCGTTTTAATAGAAAATAATGTTTTGTAGAAGGCGCTAATAATTTGATCCAAATCAAGAGTATCTAAACTAGTGATGGACCGAAAGCGCTTTCAGCCGAAATTTCGGTTTCGGTTTCGGTTATGCCTACCGAAACTGAAAGCAAACAAGCACTATATAAAATGGAGTTTGACAACAAAATCGAAAAAAAATGGTCCAAAAACCTCTGAAATTTAAGTTTTAAGATTTTTCAAAATTTGCGACTACCCAACATTGAACACATTCTAATTTTATGGCGGATTTTGCATTTGAACAATTTTGTAAACACTGAACACTGCTTTCGGTTTCGGTTTCGGTTAAGCCCTCTTTCGGCCGAAACTTTCGGTTTCGGTTATGAGCCCTTTCGGTCCATCACTAATCTAAACCCATGTTCTTGTGACAGGTGAACCTGAATAAGCCAACCTAGAGTCTGTTGGGTCTCTTATCTCGTAAAAACAACTGTATTGAGTTTTTTCAGTAAAAGAAAGTATACCGCATGTACTTCAAAAATGACAAAGATTTACTAAATGATAAGCCAAACGGTAACGGTAAAACGGTATTTTCCCGAAAAAAGAGGACCAATTAGAGCGAAATCAATACGAAAATACGAGTATAAGATGAATGAGGTAATTGTTTATGTTTTGAGAAATCTCGCAACATTTTGACTAGTAATTTTTTTGCCAAAACAAAAGCTAAATGAGATTGCAATAACTTGAACATTTTAAAAATTTCCTGATTTTTGAAAAACCTTGTCAATATTGCTCTATTTTAACAATTACAACGGGCAGCAAATAATATGGGATGCCAAATTTGATCAAGATTGCTTCTTTTTGGCGAGTTTTGGATTGATTTCAAAATAACTCGGCTTTCTGTAATTAATTAACCTTGTCAATCAGTGGTGACTTCTTACAAAAAGTGCAAGACTACTTCTTGATCATTTTCAGGACATACACGAACCTTGCAAGTGTGATTTTTTTGTCGAAAATAGAGAAAGAACAAAAAAGAGTGTAATATTTTGTGTCATGTCATTGTATTTTCGCAAAGTTTTTTGAATCCTGTGAAGAGCCTAACCTAATTCTTAACCTAATTCCTGTAATTGTAGTGCTCTTGGACCAATAACATGAAAGGTTCGTCTTCTCTTCTTTATTTTTAGAATTTCAATGTACTTTTAGATACTTGCTAATCTTGCAATGCCATGTTCCACATAAAAGCCTTCTTGGAATTTTGAAAACATGTCCAACCGTCGCTTGAGGTACTGTGTTTAGTTTGTTACAAGTCCGTACGTCACTGATAATGGTGGTTCAAGGCAGACACATTTCTCTCCACTTACCACTTTCACATTCATTAGACAGTTGTTTGCATTGAAAGACTGTGCTTCGATTTGGAACGAATGGGTTAGATCCGGTTAGTAGAGAACCTCAACCGGTTCCGAACCCCTGACTTTGAGAGGAGAGTGCCTTCTTTGAACGTCGTGTCCGCTCTTTACCAATTATGTTGCCTTGAAGACTAAATAACCATAATATTATTTAAAACTTTTTTTATGGAGTTGGAGGGACTGGACACTTGTGACTTGAAACAAGTTGTCGACATTTGATGATATCGTCTTTGCAATTATTGTTAGACATTGCCTCATCCTAAAGAAGGGACTCTTGAACTTTTTTAGCCAAGGCTCCCTTTACACCAAACACAAAACCTCCAAAAACGTATTTTCTTACACCCGTCAAAAGATTTTGTTCTGGATGAATCTCACTAAAATGAGAAAGATAACCAAACTTTGCAAACATTGCACATGGTTGAAATGGTTGAATATTATTGAAGGCTGCAACATCCTCTGCCTTGTTAGTGTAGATGTGACCACATACACACAGAAAGATTCACGCTTAGATTGAAACAATGCGATGAAAATAATTATTGCTCAATAGTTCACTGGACAATTGCAAGTAATTAAGCAAATCAAATAACATTAATAGTAGTGTTTTTGTAACAAAGGTATATGTACCAAGTGTTTTTGAAGTAGCTAAAGTTCTAAAGTTAGCAACAAATATAAAGCTAGTCAGATCACAACAACAACTCGAATAAAGACCAAGTAATTCATAACAAAAGAAACAAGGCCTCTGTTGAAATTCCCCTTTAAAGCTACCGTACCAAGCAACAAAATCAAAAGCACTATGAGTGACAAATGAAATTGGGTTGGCTAAATTTGGAAATGGAGGTACTTCCCTGCATCTCGTGGTTTTTCGCCATAAAAGTCAGATATTTCAGCAAGCTTGCTCCACTAAGCATTTTACAGTTTCTTTTGGAATGATGTTGGTCTAAGAATTCGAGCTCAAAAACTCATGGAAAATTGTGGGCCTATCAATTGCTGATAAAGGAACATTCTGACCCAGAGAGGGACTTTGATACATGGAAACATGAAACAACCGACATTGCTAAGTTTAGGGTATAAACATCCTGAAATTTAATCTTGAATCAAGGTTTCCTGATTAAAAAAACAATTGTCTTTCAAGTATTTTTGAATAATCTCTGATTTTCAAGTAACAAATTAGATACGGTAGGTTGTTTTGGTCGACAATTTGATATGACTGGGGCTCTTGAAAGAACGCAACGAACTTGAAAGCAGTCTTAAACTTTATTTCCTCGTTCCCATCGCGTGTTTTCTGAAAAAGTACAGTGAAGGCAACCCTGTGTTCAAAATGAATTGGCAGAAAGAGTGCCAAAGAGGCAATTTCAAAATGTGGGAGATGATCCGAAGTTTTCACCCAGAAGGAAAACAAAGAACTTTAAAAGGTCTTCGAATTGAAGTTAGGCCAAAGAAGGAATGTTTATTGGTTCCATCAGAGAGATTCACCGCAAAGAGGTTGAGAGCATTTTGTGACTTTCTCCTATATTTTCCTCTCCCTTTCATCTTTCAGGGGACCCATGAACAGTGATACCAATCTTGTTGGAAACTCAGGTGCTAATAACCCTCATATCAATGATGTAAGTATTCACTTTCAACTTATATCGACGTCCTACAAAGAGAAACCTTTGATGTAAACACTTTTGATGTTGCTGAGAATGACATGATACCGCTTTAATTCTGATATCCATTCATAGAGTATCTGTCAAACTTTCTGCGGCAAGCATAATTGATATCATGTGATCTTCGGAAGTTATTAGGTAGCCATTGAATGGTCTTCAAGAAAACTGCATCGAACCAAACATTTGTCTCCAAGACAAAGAGTTTCAAAATAGGTCACATGACGAAAAGTGGCCAAACTCTGAACAAATTTTCGAGTTTATGACAGTAGATACACATTTTGAGATTACAGTGTAACATCATGATTTGACTAACCAATTTTAGATGTCTTCTGGCGGAATGTTACCCCCTCATTCCACGAACTCCGGCCCATTCCCAGATCAACAACACCAGTCTTTTAACGACCATCTTCAGAACGGGGTCATGAAGCTGTCACTTCCTCCCCTCGTAAGTACAATGCACAATCGGCTTGATTTGTTTTGTGGAAGTTTTTTGATCCTTCGTCATTTTCTCGCGTTGATTCTCAAAACGAAAAAAGCAGCTGGTTCGATCAATGTCCGTTGCATGGATTTTCAAGATTTTGTCTTGTATCCAGAATTCAGCATCATATTTTCTATTCAACCCCGTTTTCGATTGATCTTGATTTAGATTTTGAGTGTGACCAAATTTAGTAAGCATCATCTTGTTAGACCTCATACAAAGTGCCACCTATAGGCAGGAAAAAGTACCTTCAAATTGTGGGAATATATGTTGAAGGCTTGCACTATTATGTAAGCATTAATTCCAGCCAAGAGGCCTGACCTGTAAGCTTACATTGTGTAATATAATAAAAATATTCCTTCAAGTTGAAGCCATAGCAATTAGCTCATTCAAGAAAGGCCCTGAAAAAAAATCCAAAACCAAATCAAAATGTAAATGTTGGTTGGTAATAGAATTGAAAAATATCTGTGCTTGTCAAAGCGTCAGACAAAGTAGTGTACACTGTCAAGAAAACCAACTGGGACGTTTTGTCGGAGACCCTCAGAGGCATATGAAGCCATTTTGCATTACAGAAGGGACCTCGCCCACAACCTTTTAGTTTAAGACCCAACATGACCCGCCCTGGAGGCGGCCCTCGATCCCCACGCGTGCGAGGCCCTCGCCCAAGTGGGCCTGGCAATTCAGCCGCCAGCCGTGGGCCTCGCCTAGACCGTCCTAAACTGGCTCAGGGTTCCGAGTCTCAAGACTGCCATCTTTTGGGACCAGATGGAAACCCGGCCTTGTCCATCACCTCACCCACCTTTCCCAAACAACTGACGGGACAATCAGTCTTTGAAAGTGGATCCAATAGTCACAACAACCAAATCAACGACAGCAACAGCAACCATCACAACCGTAGTGAAAACAAATTCCACAACACAACCAATAATAAATCTCCCTTGGTAATTATCTAGATGTTGTGCAAGCCCTCGTTAGTGTTCGATCTTAGATTAGAGAACAACTCTGCACTCTTTCATGAGAAACAACTTGAAGTAGAATCTCACCCTTAAAGCAACTCACTTAGTATCTGTATGTGAACTAATTGGGAATGGTGTAGAAGTATTAGAAATACGTATGTGTAAATATAATAACCCAAATTAAACTCATAACCACTATTTACAGGGTTGTTATATCAAACATTTTTTTAATATTTTTTTGTGCCGCTACAAGGAATGGCCTGTAAAGAGAGTTAATGAATTTCCAATTGTAATATTGCAATGGCCATTATAAACTAAAACAAGCTTGAGATGAATCAACATGCATAAGATTTCTTGATCTTCTTATTTTTACGATGGAGACAAAGGCAATAATGTCCCTTGAGCCTAAAAGGTTTTCCTCATCATTAACTTGATGATCCAAATTAATTCATAGCACTAAAATACACCAATCTCGCAAAAAAGAATGCGATAAAGGTTGCATTTCAAGTAAAGGTCATAATTCGAAAGGTTGTATTATCACATGCTTTAACATTCTTACCAAAAACAAATCGTGATAATCGTATGGTCTGAATGGGATTCGTATTTGTGACTGATAACTCTGTCGAAAAACTGTCTTAAAAGTAAGGACGGTAACTTTCGTTTCGTTATGGCTGAATGGAAGATCTCTTTTGTGCCGTATTTGACAAGAGACACTTTCCCAAATGACAAACAACTTGTCGCTGTTTCGCTTGGAAAGCTTTCGCCATTTTGTGGTCAACCGTCAACAACAGCATCTGACAGCGTGACGAAATTAAATTGATCTCTTGCAACTTGCATTCTGCAGGGTTCGTTTGAAGCGTTATTCTTCTGTAAAAAGTGTTATGCATTGCTGTCGTCAGAGTGAAACTTATCTCAGGAGATGTCTCTCAAATGCACTTAGCGTTATTCTTTTCCTACAAAAATAGTCCTTTAGTTTTAGTTGCTGGATTGCATGGCATTTTTCACCCTCATGAAGTCCAAATTCTGCATGCACCACATAAATCACGACGTTACATACACTTAAAATAAAGCGCAAATGGGTCAAAAATTGCTCGAAACATTGATTATAATATTACCCTACCCTTGCCGCCCATCAAATTTTGTTGATGCAAGCTTATGTAATGGCATGAAATTTATTCTAAGGGTTGAAGATTAGATTGTACAAATATGTCTCATTGCAAAAAATAACTAAGCGATAAGACGAAGCATTTGCTGTGTTATTTTTTTGCCTTCGAATACAAATTGAGCTTCTAATCTAAATAGCTTTGAAAATTCTAATTTAAAATCTCTTTCTTGTTCTTGTTGGTTGGAAACTAATTTCCCAGAATACGTGTCACTAGAAGGGTGCAGAAAATTTAGATTACAACGGCCTAAAATGTACGTTCTTGTAATATCTTGAACTCCTCATTGAATTAAATACTTCTTATCGCAGCAATTGAGGGAAAAAGGAAACAAAATATGAAAGAAGAGAAGGTTCTTTTACCGATCTCATGACCTTGAAAACGTTCTTTCCTTCTTAGGCAAGAGGGGAGTAGAAAATTGGTTCCGAAATGGAATAGATTTGCCCACGTTAGAACGAAAACGATTTTTGTTCCATGTATTCGGACAACACGTCAATAAGATCATATGAGCCTGAAACCCTAAATCCCATTTAATGGCAGAATGCCATTTCACGGTTCTCAAATGGTCAAGGTCAACAACAGATATTTGAGGTTGGCCCATGGGAAAACTAGTTCGCGTTTTGCTGACCATCCTGAAAAGCAATTCTTCCCCAACGTGTCTATTAATGGTTTTTACGATTTACTCTTTTTCAGGACCTTGATTCCTCTTTCCCGCCTCTCTCTTCTTCCAATATGGATCTCTTTCCACTTTTCGATGCTCAACTCCCTCCTTTCTCTTCATCGTCATCTCTACTGCCAATGCTGAATTCATCGTTGCCACCATTCGATACTAGCCTTCCAACGGATCCGTTCCCTCCAAGTGAGTATCAGCGTAGAGCCTCGCTCCCTAATGGACCGTATTCGCCTGTTGTGTCCAGAAATCGTAGAATGTCACATCAGCCTCCACCTCACATTGAGATTAGTTCACAAGACTCCAGCGCGAGCAATCAAGGTGGGTCTTTGGCTGCTCATATAACTCATGAACCAGTTCGTTCCCCTCTCTCTGGAAGCCGGAGTCCGGAGGTGTCGCTCAAGAAGATAAAGAGCATGGAGGATGAGTATGACAAGATCAAGTTGGAACTTCTCTCGGGCCTGGACCGGGATGAAGAGCTATTTAGTCCGTGTGGACCCGAAATAGTGCCACCTCTTCAGAAGGATCAAGGATCTGGCTCCACTCGACATGGCAGCGCCACCATTGGACACACTGAAGCTTCCTCTTCAAAGTCAAAGAGATCCAAGGACAATCTCGAGTCGATTTTTGGAGAAAGTTTCGATGAGTGTGGCGATGGGGACTTGGATGGCGAAGACGAAAACGAGGAGACCGATGAACGGCGACGCTCTTCATTGCACAAGCACTATAACAAAACAGCAAGTCGCCGAACCAGACACACAAAATCATTTATGAGAGATGCTGATACCACTGATGTCCTCGTCGATGTTGATGACAGTCGGAATGATCCGTCTCGATGGCAGCATGCACGATCAAATGCTAATATTAATACTAGTCAAGTAGATTCGCTCAAAAGTGGTGTTGGTGTCCTGTCCCATCTTCCCCCTTCCACTACTCATGTGAAGGCTCTGCATCTCGAGGATGACCCTTTCCCAGTGTCGGTGTCGCCAGAACTCGAACTCCCCACCGGGTCCAAAACTGCTCCAATGAGCAGCTCAGCCGCTCGCTTGGACCCGTTTTTGGGTCCGGTCAAAGAGCGACGGTCCTCGATGGCAACGGGAGAGGTATATACCATTCCTGAGATGCCCGAGGAGGAGGCTGGCAGTCCCACCACCGGTGATGGGGTCTCATGTAGGCGCAACCGAAGAGGTAAGGACCCATCAATATAACACCATTCGACAACTCTCAATCAAACTTCTACAGTACGTCTTTGATGTGCGTTCAAGAATTTGGATGGTACAGCGGACTTCCACGATGGTTTCTTCCAGACACACACATACATACATACATACATACATGCATACAAAGATTCATACACATATATACAAAATCTCGTATTCTATCATAAAACGCCTCACTTACCAACTCTTCCAACCAACTATCTCTTACACACACATACCACCAACACCACACATAACCCCAACACCATTTCCTATTATTATCTCAGGTTATGTGCCACATTCTACTTGCTCTTGCTTCTTCCATGCTTACCCAAAACACGAGACACCTAGAACAGAGACACTGACAGACAAAGAAACCGTCGTTTATGTTTTTTTGAATAAGGGCCATGGGTTTTTGCGTTTGCTCTCCAATCTCATATCTTCTGAGCTTAGTTTAAAAGTCCGTTACCAGTTTGGTTTGTAGCGATTTCCTTGACAAGCAATCAGTTGTCCGTACAGTAGAAGAGTGCTTTTATTTTTTTCATCCTAGTGAGTTGACCTCGCTCGACAGGGTCCCAAAAATATGTCCGTCCTATGAAAATGGGAGAAACTACTCGTAATCCAATTCATTTTTCAAACCAATGTGAAAGCAAATTCGAGGCAAATGACAATTCTTGGCCTGGTCAGTAAGAGCTCCAAAGTCTACAATGTTACTTCATCTCCGTGGGTGTGTTCCATTCGTGGTCCAAGTTCAAGGAGCATTTTCCCCATTCAAAAAACCTCTCAAACCTGCATGACGACAATGAATGTGAATCCTGGTACAATCGTTGTTCGTTCTGAAACTCAAGACAAATCATTTTTGAGTCAGGACCTCCACGTTCTCTGGAAAAATACCTTTTTTCAAATATAGATGTCTAATCTAAATTTCAGCTCATTTAAAACTAGTGCCTTCACTGCTTTTACTCTCAGTGCGGTATGTTATTTAAAATGTACTATAATTCTGAGTTCATCCGGCATTTTCCGCTCAGTAGAGATCGAACTCGTTGAGAATTATAATAAGGTTTTCAATCTTTTACTACATTGGAGCCTCAATCATGATTTTTAACTGATGGCACTTAGACAACGGCTGCGAAATTTCGTCACTCAAGTTATCTGGACCAAGGATGGCTCAAGGCAGGATTACTTTCAAAATACACACTGGGTCCGATTAGTACAATGAAAATTCAACGGAACAATGTATTTGTTGCAAAAACCTCACATTTTAGTACAATGATCGGACCCAGTGTGTATTTTTGAAAGTCGTCCTGACGTACAGTGGTCCCTGTCTGGACCTTCAAAAACCTTTGATTGAGATGTTGAGGTTCGTCCATTTCTTAGAGGAGCTAGCCATGTATTCGTTTGAATATGAGCAGTCATTACTCTACGTTTTGCAATCGCAAGCAGTCATTAACCATGATAAGAATATGAGGCTCTCAAATAAATCTTCACAAAATGACCTCGAAAAAAAAAACTTAATATTAGTTTGACTATTTTGAACTGACCATGTAGATTATTGTTGGAGGGGTTGGAACTAAAATTGAGTAACCGTCGCTTGCCAACTTTTTTTGCCTTTGATATTTCAGCTTATTCTGGTCCAGAGAATGTAGAAGTCTAGACTTAGCGCCAATCTAAAAGAGCTACGTAAAAAATCCTATTGATGTCTGTTTTGGTATTGAGTTAGCAAATTGAATTTGCTTCTGTGTTTGTTGTAGCTGTTCTTGGCACCATCCATGTTTTTTTATTCATTTCTTTCAATTGTGTTTTATGTTTCTCACCGATTATCGTTATCTAAAATACTCAAAGGGCCCTTCTTCAAAATAATCTCTTGATTTACGTATTGCGCAATTAATGTTCCTCAAATTGAATGTCAATGGATTGGCGTTATTTTTTTCCGAAGCGCAGGAATGTCGGTGAACCATCCCAAGAACCTCGTGTGTCAATATTGATGTGGTCTTGCTTCAATTTAGACTTGTACAAAAAATGCACTTGCTTCACACTCTTTCACCATTCACCGATCTCTTTGCCAAGTCAGTTGGTCCCAAGTTGTCGTTGCTCCTTGAACTTGATG
>CM021323.1:7727496-7776290 GCA_010645155.1 Tigriopus japonicus
GGTGAACCATCCCAAGAACCTCGTGTGTCAATATTGATGTGGTCTTGCTTCAATTTAGACTTGTACAAAAATGCACTTGCTTCACACTCTTTCACCATTCACCGATCTCTTTGCCAAGTCAGTTGGTCCCAAGTTGTCGTTGCTCCTTGAACTTGATGACGAATTCATTCCACGCTGATTCTTCGCGACCTTCTTCTTCTTCTTCCTCCTCCTCTTCTTCGTTCCCTCATTCCATTCCTTCCTCCCTGAAGAATGGTCCTTTCCGAAATTGGTGTCTCTTATTGGCCAGAGCTTGTAATTCTTCCAATACGTAGACAAGAAGACCTCGGTCCTGTTGATCCAGCCGTCAAGGTCGGTCGAGCCCATGAGATTGTTTTGAACCCGTCCAGTTTTGCTTCTCCCAGGTACCGCGACCACGAGTCTGATCATGAGTTTTCCTGGCCTTTTGTCGCCCAAGTCCAATGGCCACAAGGAGCCTTCCCTTTTGGACGGACTGCTTGGGCTCGACGAGCAAACGAGGAAGCTGAGGCAGAAGCAACAACATCAAGTCTTCTCGAAGGATGAGAACTTGTCTCCAATTGTCATCAAGGCGCCCAATTCTCCTCGCAAAGCCATGCTACGGAGTCCATTGCGGAGTGAGCCGTCATTTGAGATTAGGAGCTCACTAGAGGAATCACCCGAGAAGCCAGTGAAGTCTTCGCCGAGTCAGAAATCCTTTGTTTTATCCTCTGTTCGCCAAATTGAAAGCAAGCAGGATTCGTCGAATCGATCTGGATCGAAGGAGTCCAAGACGCAACACATGGCCAAAGCCTCCTCACCTTCTCCAGATGATTCACCCATTCAACCCAAAGACTTTCTGAGTAAAGTGACTGAGAATTCCTCCAAATTCATTAGCTCCAGAGGTAAGGTCCATGATTGAGATGTCAGAGTCATAAATGTCACCTGATCAAAGAACGTGTGGCCTCACAAACATCACATTCAGTTTTCCCCCCGATCCCCACCAAAAATGATCTCATTCTCCAAATCTTCGTCAATTTTGGGGGAGGAGAAGGAGGAAGAAAATAAAGAATGAGTGTTCCGTTTTCTATGTATTGGTTTAGTATTATGATTTATTTACGAGCGAGTTGGCTCACCTCCTCATGTACCATGTAGTCAGTCTCTCCAACTCTTGAACCCCATATGGCAGGAGGAACCGAGGCTGACGAGGTCGATGTCCACTTACGTGGATTCTTAGGGTCGTATGATGGATGATCTAATTTTTCTACGTGTTCCAGATGATCCAATGGGTGGCAGATATTTCATGGAGGGTCCCTTGGGAGGTCCCATGGACATGTTCAACACCAAGAGTGCCAAAGACGCCTACAATACCCGCTCATTCTCGCTGACCTCATCTTCGCCACCATTTCCCTCTTCCAGTCCTCCGATGATGATCCCAGAGTCCTTTGGTCGAGAAGGAAAAGATCATCATCATCAGTCACCGTCCAAAGTCAATGGGATATTCTCCAAACAAAGGTGACAACCAACCTCTGTCGGACCATTTTTAATAACACGAAGCCCGTCGTCCCAAGTTTTCCCTTTCACTCGCGTCTTTTGGGCAAACGTAGTACTCCTTTTTCCTCAAAGCGTTTTCAAATACCGTCATAGAGGCTTTTGCATTTTGCTTCGGGAATTCCAACCTGGCCAACGATACGCCAATATTTGATGGAAGCAAAAGCCAAGCCATCCAATTTCAAAGTTCAGCCCTACTTTTCCCACTCGACTCTGAAATTCTTAGAATAGGTAGCCAATGTTGAAAGAGAAAAGGGGAAATTGACCAGTGCTCCACTTTTTGCCAATCAGTTACAGTCCCTTTTAATACCTTCAAGACCAAAAACGAAAAAGAGGGTCCAATGAACGGCCTTTTTGTACTTCCAAGAGTTTACATGCTATGTGTGGTTTCTCCATCGACCAAATGTCTTTTCAGGTCATCCTCTGGTTTGTCGCCCAACGACGAGTATGGTTCCGACCGAAGGAAGCAGTTCATGACCACAAGTGGAAATACTGTGGAACTGAGCAAACCTGAAAGACTGGTAAGTTCCATATTGTGTTTGTGACACGTGCGTTGCGTTCTGATTTCCAGTAGAGCACAAAGAGAGAAAATCCCAAAATGTTGAACAAAACATGGCTAACCATGCATAAGTGTTCATTTAAAGGGAGACCCATAAAAGATTGCATCTAGGGAATTTAATTGTGAACATCACTTGAAAAGAAACCTTTGAGAATTTGTTGATTGGAGAAGGAAAGGAAGTTTGAACGAGTGATTCAAAATATCCTCCTTCACTATTTGATCATTTTTCAGATTTTTGAGTGTTAATTTCTATGGGCCTCTCTGGATTTATAGTGATAGTACAACACATTTTTGCCAACCATATAGTTGCTAAGTGTTTGTTTATAAGAACCCACACTATCTAAGATTATTTCCCATATTCTTTGTTAGTCCTCTATGAACAGCCGACTAGGTGCTAATAAGGCATTGTATGTCCGAGCCAATCGTCGCCATAGCTCTCCCAACCCTCAACTTTTGGCCATGAGCAGACCTCAGATTTCATCTCAAAGCTCAATTGTCCAAGTGACCAATCCCTCCTCCTCCTCATCATCATTCATTACCTCATCCATGCCCCAATCCTTTGCCGGGCGTCGACAAAGTACCGTTCCCGGATTTCATTCCCATGCTTCATTGATGAAAGAACCGAACTCTCACGGTCCAAATGCTGCTCCGCCCATTTCCACTTCCGTTGATCACATGACTTGGGAGCAAATTCAACCACCAGAGGGCAGCATTGCAGAGAAGGTGCTTACTTCTACTTCCTTCCTTCCTTCCGTCCCTTCGTTGTTGCCCAACTTCACCTTGCCACAAGATATCCTCCATGGCATCAAAACATCCTCAAGCCTGTTTGTTGTGTATCATTTTGGTGTAGTGCAAGAATGAGCTCGTTTGCTAAACAAAAATCCCTTTTACGTCTGTATTGAAAATGTATTCGTGTCTGTACACTGAACTATACAACCTCGGACACATGGTTCGTTTGTCAAGATCATCTCTGATGCA
This sequence comes from Tigriopus japonicus, assembly GCA_010645155.1. Classification (NCBI taxonomy): domain Eukaryota; kingdom Metazoa; phylum Arthropoda; class Copepoda; order Harpacticoida; family Harpacticidae; genus Tigriopus; species Tigriopus japonicus. The sequence continues at coordinate 7,730,582 of CM021323.1, forward strand.
ATGTACTTTGCATGGTTGGTTGGTTATTTGGTGTCTGCCAACCCACCAGATGTCGCTCCTTCCTTATCCGCTTTCCCTTTTCCTCTGTTCCCTTTTCCCTAATGTTGGATCGTGGCGTCCTCTTTCGAGGAAAGGAAAAATGGAACACGTGCTTCAAACGCAATGGCAGAATGCACCAACCTCACTCCCCCTCAAAATTATGCTCACAAATAGGTGACATTGTGCCTTGAAAATGTTCTTTGTTGATCCTGATGTAACCATTTTTGCCGCTGTTTTAGAGCGGAAGATTTAACAAGATTGTCCTCAATTTTCAGTCTGAACGCCGTGATCGCCTCAATTTCGCCATGAAGCGAGGCAATAGCAGCAAATCGTCTCATTTGAACGACCTCTCTGCCTCCCATGATCAACTGTCTCCTATATTGGACAGTTCTCCGCTGATTGAAAAGATTGAATCCAATCGAGAAAAATTCCGGGATCAAGAACGACAAAGAGAACGGGAACGCGAGGAATCTAGAAAGTATCGCGATGAGGTTAGTGAAGATAATACAATATTGTTTTGCTCATGCCTATAATCTCGGAATATTTGACTTTGATTGGCAGTGACGAGGTAAACATTTACTCTGCCTCAATCTAACTTGTTTTTGGGTGGTTTCAAACCAACGAAAACGCTTCATCAAAAGTGAAAGGGCTCTTCTTGTTCCAAGTCATAATGTATGGTCAATGGAATACCCTCTTCACTCTGAGATGAGTCAGGACTCTTTTGAGCACTTCCTAAAGCCTCATAAAATTGCCAAAAACACCGCCTCACCCAGTCTTTTGACCCATTCTGAAGCAGCTCCTTTTTCAATGTCTTCTCCCTTTCCAAAGAATCTCTGATGGGTTTAAAGTGCCGAGCTAAATCGATGAAGATGACCAAGCCAGATATTGGAATTTCTGGCAGTGTCCACGAACCAAAATATCTTGCATGCTGAGGACGGTTCCAAAAGCGTCGTTCCAAGATTTAATATATCTGAGCGGAACATGGAGCTGTCGTTTTTGCTCCCGCATCGTGGACGTCAGGCTTCCGCTAAGGAGTGCCAAGATCTCAAGTCCGGATATTCATTTTCATCCCTAGTAGTAGGAGCCAAACCTCGATAACCCAATCCACAAAGTGTAGGGATCTCTCTCATTTGGCGGAAATGTGCCCATTACGAGGTCCGTCAATTGTGTCTTGGTCCCCTCATTTTGCAACAGGTACCAAAAGGTCTCGTGCCAAAGAGGAACAGAGAGAAAGGCATTGAGTTGGTGACCATCCATGTCTCTCAGCGCTAAATTGATCCTTGGCTTCTCTCGCCAATCAAATGCCTCTATGGTTGGTTGGAACCCGTGGTTTTTGCTATTAGGGCTTCCTCGATGGTTTTGCGATGGTATCGTCCTCATTTCGTGCCAGAACTACACACCATCATACTTTTTTCCAAAATCGTCTATGAGACTTTAAGCCAAAGAATTGCCGCGTCGTCCTTCAACGAACCAGGTAGTGAGTGGTAGTTGGATCAAAAAAGGCCAACGAGAGAAGGCCACGAACAAAACTTGTTGCTTCAAGGACACCCAAAAGGCGAGCGAGTTTGCTTGCTAGCTTGCTCGCTAGCATTCAGTTTCTCCCCCACTCAAGGCACACCACATCCACTCTCACTTGATGATGCCCATATTGCTTTTTGAGAAGCTCGAGGAGAACTCTGGGTCTGTGCTCTAGCAGATTTCTTTCATAAAGGGATTTTTTTCCCCCAGCTAGTCTTCTTTCATGCAGAGACAGATCCTAGTAATAATAACGAAAGAATCCCTCTCTTCGTTCGTTCGTTAGCTCTCTTCTCCTTTGACTACAACTACAATTCCTCCTCTTGCATCGGTCGATAGCAATGATGATGATGATGTTCGGCGTTGTTATCACGGTGAAAGCCAATTTACCTTGGGGCACCAAGAATATCCGATGAATCCTGGGAACGCCAAGATGAAAAAGTTTACGAAACTGGGAAAATTGTTCCCGAAGATGCTTCTGGTTCTGCAGACGAGCCAGATGAAAGATATTCGTCACTGCTTACCGGACATGCATGTTGGTAGGGCTGTGCATGTGAATATACTGGATGTGCTACCAATTAGTGGTGTTGGTTTTCTAGCTCCAGGTTGCGTTTCTCATCCCAAGAGCCACGCAGGTTCCTTCATCTTACGTTGGTTCTTTGGTGGAACACCATTTCTTTCGCTTGTATGTAGTACATGTGCGGATATCCTTATTCCGACCGAGAGGAAGGAGGTTGAATGCGTGAGGTGAAAGTAGAAGTGGAATAGAACATGCTCGAACAAGTACGATCACACCAAGAAGAGGATCCAGAAGTGAGGAGTAAGAAATGAAAGAAGAACCTTTGTGTAAGGCTGAAAAGAGGTCTTGTGTACGGGGGATACGTTGCTATTTCCGTAGTTGTTGCATACTGCATTAGTTCTCTTGCCCGAGAATGGCTTGTTGTACGAGTTCTACCCCCACCACTACGAACAGCAGGGTTCCAGAAACTGACTGAGAGCGAAAGCGAGATAGACAGGAGAGCTTTTCCCATTTCCTTTTTGGTGCCCAAAGTGCCTCTCTCCTCGTGTCACTACCGTTGGTTTCAAAAGAAAGTTGATTTTCTTCCTTCCCATCCTACTCCGACTACTCCTTGCAGTTCATAGGGCTTGTCTAAGTGTGAGGGACGCCCCCTGGTGAGCTCGTTTGTTCGAGGAGGTTGCGGACGAACCCTCTTCAAACCACGGTCACCATAATTTCCATGGCTTCATGATTGGGTGTCAAATTAATGGAAACCATAGCTAATGAGTTCCATCTCCTGTTCTGATTGTTCACCGGCAGTCAAGCTTTGAAGGCGAGAAGGGACACAACTTGTTCAAGGATTCAAAACCTGCGAGGAACAGGGGAAAAGCAAGCACAGAGTGTGCTCTGGAGGAATGAAAAAGGGGAAACTTGACTTGGTGGCCTCTGTGGGTCGTCTGTCTGCCGGTTGGCCAAGTTCTTTGAGCCTTCCTTTCTGGATCGTCCAACTTTCGGCCGTGGCCAAGAAGAGAATAACAGCTTAGAAACTAGTTTCAGTGGCAGAAAAAACATGGCGTTCTCTGGAGGGGAAAACTTGCTCGTCTCAAATCGATATAAAGACGTTGAAGTTCGGGTTTGAAGGCATTTCCCCAAAGAGACCTGTTTACAGGGAGCAACCCGTGCAATACACGAGGTCCGCTTTTTTGTTTCACTCTGGAGATCCAAAAAGGAACGGAGGTCTTTCCCATTCGAATCTTGGAGAGAGGACGGCGAATAAAGTCTGGACAACGAGCCAATTAATAATCAATATGATTTTCAGCATATCTTCTAGTAATTGAATTGCCCCTTTCTGCAAATCAAACCTTGCTTGTGATTGGGTAGATATCGCATTGCAATTTTCAAGTTTCGGATCAAAGACTTTCATGCCCTCTCAAAGCTCAAACAAAAAGCATACCCAAAATACCGAAAATATATTTTTCGAGAAGAGAGATAGTCATTCATTTAATCCCCTCTTCTGTTTTGAGCATTGAAGGGGTAGATTTTTTGACTCTTTTGTTAGACTATCTTGAAAATTGAATATGCTTTATAACACATAAAATAAATTATGAAGACAAAATTCAAATTAAGAATTGATTGGTCTCGTCCGTAGCATCTGAGTCCAGCTTTCAGGAGTCCTTGGCCGACGGGCAGGTTTGGTAGCCTTCGCTTGGCTAAAGCCTTTATTCGTGTTGTGTGCATTGATCGTGATGAAACTACTGGGATTGACCATGGCAGAAGCCGTTGGACACAAAAAAATTCTAGAAAATGGGCAATGCGGAAGAAAATAGTTTTGTCCTGGCAATGAAAATTTTCTTTGGCATCTTATCAAGGCCAGAGGACAATTTCTGGCGAGTCGAATTTTGTCTTGAGTTCGTTCCTCTTGGAACGAGCATTGGCCTGGTTGTGGTCCTTCTTTACTTATTCCACCTCCTCTTCTTCCTCCACCATTGCTATCGCAAGATGTAGCTGAAATGGCACCACTACTACATCTGTACTTCTTCTTCGTCCTTCCTTGGCCCTTGTGCTACCATCTCGGTGGTCGCCGTCACGTTTTTGTCGGCGGGACCTTCTTTACTCCGATGGTTGGTCACTGTTTTCCTCTCCTTTGCTCCGTTCTTCTGCTTCTGAGCGCCTCACTCACTCATTGGCTCACTCGCTTGGAACTCTATTCCTTCAGGCATTTACTTGCTGCTAGAAGTTGAGTTGGGTCGTTCCGCTTGTTCGTGTTCCTATTCCATTTCCTCGTTGGCTGCGTGGTTCCACATGCACTCCGACTTCTCGTCGGGCCGAATGTAGGTCCCGTCCAACTCGTGGTTGGATCCTGCGCCTTAAGTCGTCCACCATCCGTTGTGCCGGTAGACACCAAGTAAGGTCTTTTGTAAGTCCCAAATAGAGGCCCTTTGGGAGGAAGGGTAAGGAGGAGGACGAAGAGGAAGGAAGCCTATTTCTCTCGGCTGACTTCTACCCTGATACTCCCTCTTTATCGTCCATTGGTTGAAGGCGCCAGGAACCACTATGGAACGGTCCAGCCACAAAAAAAGTGAACGAAGCCACGCGCGGGGAAAATCGACCATCTGAGCCTTTGCGGGCCCTCGATCTCCCCGTCTTTCTCTTCGTTTCTCCTGGCCTGAAGCCAAAGACATTGGTACTTTTGGTTGAAGGAAATAGAAGGGAAGAGCATGCCTCTCTGTGCGTGCGTAGGCCTTTTCCCCTTCTCTTTTTCCCCTCGTCTCAGCTCTTCTTCGAGTGCTATGACTATGGCCTTCAGCTATGTAATGTATGAACGAGAGTGGGCTTTTCTAGTGGTTGATATTCTTCTGTCTCTCTCCAATCCAAGTTGGTCCGTCCCCGTCCAAGAGTTCGTTCGTTCCTCCATCACCTCCACTGGTTGGCTCATATTGCTACTAACCGTGCTTGCACGATTCTCTTGGGCACTGCTGTAGATCGGTTGGTTGGTCGGTTGGTCGGTCGGTTGGTTGGTTGGTTGGTTGTGGTGGTGGTTCCGGTGCCCTCTTCTCATTCAAGGCTCGTCGTCCATCCTTTTGCCTTCCTTTGGACCAGCAGGGCTTTCAAATGTACACCGTGAGAGAGAAAGAGAGGAAGAGAGGGACCTCTCCTTGTCCCAACTCTACTAGTATACTACATACAACTAATACTGAACTGCGATATTCTCTCTCTCTCTCGTTCTCTCCGTTTCCTCACACTCATCCCCCCCTCTCCGCTTTTCAAGACAGAACTGAAGACAGCAGTTGACTAAAAGCAAGACTAGGGAAAAAGGCGCTTGATTTGGTGAGGCTGGCACAAGAACACTCACTCACATACACAATCCACACTGTTTATGGAGCTAAAAAGCCTTGATAGAAGTGTGAATTGGAGTCCGTTCCGATACCCTTTTGATATCTGGACTTCAACCGTAACAAGATTGCCTTAAAATGATGTGAGGTGTCCGAGAAGAGCGACGAATCGTGTCACTTTCGGGGGATTTGTGGCAGGCAAGGTGTGAGTGAGAGTGAGGGGAAGAGAAGTGAGGAGTGAATCAAGAATCGGCCAGGGGGTTGGCCCTTGTCCCCAGTGAAATATATATACCCCTTCCCATCCCTCTGTAACCATCGCCCAACCGGCTTCACTAGTTTTCAATTCCTAGGGGATGAGCAAGTGATCCCAGTGAATGGCTTGATGGGTGTGGCTTCGTGATCGTCTCTATTGTTGTTATAATTATTATTGTTGTTGTTATTCTCATCCTTACCATCATCAGCATCATCGGCAATGCAGTGCTGGGTGACTAGAGGCTAGTAGTAGTGGAGGATCTCATGGGAAGGCTGATGGCTGATCTAGGTTGGCAAAGGAGCTACTCAGGATTCCGTGTTGTCGTTGGTGGCTCTCCTCCCTTGGGTGGTCCCTTCGTGGAGGAGCCATGCTTGATCATTTAAGTTGTCTCCGCCGAGTGTTTTTCTTTCAATGCTGATCGTGGCGGTGGCAGTGTTTACAATGGCTGGGCTAGCTGCTTGCAGGCTGTTGTTCTAACGTCCTTCCTCCGTGATGATTAGGGTGGCTGTGTGAAGAGTATAATGCAATATTTCAGATCTTCAGACCAATGCCTGTGTCTTGTTGCGTCTGGAGAGTTTCAATTATCCAAAAAGGCTGTTGCTTCCATGTCTGGCTGTTGTAGGGTTCCTTGTCAAGTGCCAACTTCAACGAGCATATCATTTCGTTCTCCTTCCAATACTTGTTCAAAGTCTTGTATTATTAATACCACGGCTGCGACTACGACGGGCCCCCGTTGCGGTCCCTGACTGCTGTCGATGGCTGCCTTCTGTTTGAAGACCATATTTGCTGAATTTCTCTCCCTTGATCGTCGACTTCTTCTTTTAAGTTCAAGCGGCATGAGCCTTGTAATCTCATTAAATCATCACCGCTGCTGTTGTTGCGACCATCGCGCCCAGTTCTATCACTGCGACTGCTTCCACTATCAACAAGACCAAGACTAGGACAACCATCCCCACTATCATCTCTGAAATCTTTCTCAAGAGAACGAGCCCCACCACCGAGCAAGAAGTCGAATCCCTAAAGCAAATCATACTGTCACTGCCAATCTTGAGTCGGGTCCAAAGCCAGAGAGCACTCCTCTCATCTGGCTTTGGTTTTGTTTGAGAGGGGGGGTTGGTGTAAAATGCGCCATAGTAATTCTCGTCCTTATCGACCGAGCTCCTCTCATCTTCAGAATCAACACGGAACCTCAACGAACCGACTAAATCATCATGCCGGCCAATATGGAAATCAGTTGCAAGCAGGCGGAAATAACGCCCAACTTGGCTCCGCCGGTCAACCACAAGGCGAATCAATATCAGGCATGCTCAATAATTTTTCCAAGGCCCTCGGTAAGTTCTCTTTACTTCACTCAATGTTCTTTGTTCTCTTGAAACCGTGTCTTTAAAGTACTAAGTATCCAAAAGAAAGTTGCTTTTGCAATCTGTAATCAAATGATGAAGATATTTGATTCATGGACCACTATAAGGTTCCTGAACTAAGGTGAAAGGTGCCACCAACCAAAGAAGATAGACAATGCCTTAATTGCCGACAGAACTGTCGTAAATTGATTGGTCGACTGTGCCATCAACGGAAATTGTTGGTTGTAAAGATTTACAGCACCTTGTTTTCATTTCAAAGAAGTTTCGCAGCCAGAATTGGAACGGTTCCACGGTTTTTACACGAGTCCTTTTTGCTGCTGTTAGTTCATGTCACCCATAACAGATGGCAGGTGTTCCAAATCGCCTCAGTCGGGGCAAAAAAAATCGGGTACTTTCAATGCTGTGGTTACGGCGTCTCGTTATCAATGTCCCTTTCCTCCTTTCGAGGAGAAAAGAAAGGGACCGAATAAGTAGTGACTTCTATTGTATACTCATTATACTATCCCATCAGGTCCATTCTTTTGGAACGCTCCAAAGGGACGTGGTTAGGTGACGTAGGACATGAATCAAAACAAGCCCATTCCCATTGAGCTACACACACCATTACGTACAACTAGGGTTTTTAGGATTTGCCTTGTCGAATTGCAAAGAGGAGCAAAGTGTTTGAGTGGCTTCTGTAATTGCTACACATGGCGTTCCCGAAAGTGGAACACAGCAGGGACTGCCGATAAAGGCTGAGAAAAAAAGTGATTGAAACTCGACCAAATCCCTCGTATAGAGATACAATCGGACAAGCCCTTATCAAGTCGTAAAATCGATTTTCCACGTCCTTCGCTCTTTTTTGGGGCCTCCATTTGAATCTGAAAAAGAACACATTCCAGCTTGGCACATCCAATCTGCATTGGAAAAGGGATCATTTGGTCACATATGGGGAGTATGCGAGCTTTATTGGCGTCTTTGCTTTGGGAAGGGATTGAGGCAAAGCGAGAAAAAGCGAGGCTGGAACAAGCAGGATCTCTGGTTTCGGCCATTTCAAAACTGGAAGATAATTCATTGCGGAAAAGAAACGACACAAATGTTGAATGAACTTTACCCCACTGACCAAAATTTTGGAGCCTTTTGAACGAAATACGCTCTTTTCATCTCGAAAGGTCAAGATTGAATGAAAACAGACTGTTCATCTGCCAAACTATTGCAGGAAAGACCCTTTCAAAATTGGATTCTCTCAGGCAAAACTGAATATAAAACAGTCTGAAACCATTTTTTTTCCTTACTTTCAAAATGCACGTCCGTTCTACTTCACCAACATCTTTCAACCTAGTTTCAGCAACCATTTCAATCGTCGGGATTGCGCTAGATTTTCCAAGTCTAGACTTTTTTGATCACTCGAGTTCTCTTGGAGGTCAAATGACAGATCTTTGGCGAAAACCCTGGCACACTTGGAACGACACTCGATCCGAGTCCATTGAAAATTGAGATCCGGACATTGTTTATTAGGTTCGCAAAAAGAGGCGCCTCTCATGTGGGTCGTGTTTTTCTCGCTTTCTGAAATCGGCCGCCGGTCTGTCCAAAGGTCCAAATGGAGTCTAGTCAAGCGTTACAATTTACTCGACCACGGCCACGCCATGAAGGCCACGGGAAAGGCCTCTTTGAGAAATGCACTCAACGCCACGTACAATTTGAAATAAAATCTGGACGTTTGAGCCCTTTTCGAGGCACAATGTTTTGGGGATGCGGGCGGGTTTTAGGACTTTTTTCTGTCCGCTCTTTCTAATGGCTCTTGAGCATTGTTTACTGGAGAAGGATGATGGCCGTAGTAACGCGAATAAAAGCACAAGCCATTAAGGGGCCTCAATTACGTTATTAACGAGCTCTCGAGCTCATGGGTGCCGCCAGGAAGGTACTCACCCGCCCAACAAGAGCCTTGTCCTTTTGGAAACCCTGGAGTTGATTTGACAAAAAGTCCAGTCTGAAAAATGGACCCCATGCTAGTTGGCCTAATGTTCGGAAGTCTAAGAAGAACCTTTGTAGTTCTGCTTGTTGTTTTTGTGCAGAGAGGTTTAACTCTCAAGGGGGGAGAGAACACTGAAAGGAGTGCTCATCATTTGCATTTAAGTTCATGATGAAATTCAAAGGTCATCTTTGAGCAAGCTGCTTGTTGCCAAGCTCTTTAACTGTTCCTCAATTAGCAATCACCAAGTTAAGCAATTGATTGCCTTCTTAGCAGATAGTAACTTTTCATCAGTATCAGTGAGGTCGTCCTCTCAGTGTCTTGAGCTCCTTAGAGATATCCCTCATCAACTTTAGGGTCCACTCATTATCTGGCCTCATGCCCTGCTCTTCCTCTCGGCCCTTCTTATTCTTGTACTTTGTTGGAAAGTTGCAATCGTAGAACGTCAAAGGAATCAATTTTTTCACTCGAGCTTGTGAAAGTAAACTTGTTCGTACACTAGCCAATGGTTCTTCTTCCCCTTCCGTGAGTGGTGGAAGGGTCCTTCAACCAGGTGACATGTGTCTCTTTCAACCTCTTTTTCGCTGCTCCAGTCATTCTTTGCAATGCGACAGAAATGTTGCTAAATGACCAACTGGAAGTTCGGCCAAGCCATGTGCTGGCTCATTCGTTCGTAGAGGCTGGATACTCCAATTCTGCTTCATGGACAGAAATTGTTGTCCGCTGGTCAGGGACTTGGGGACCCAGGGACCCACTCACTGCGATGTCGTCGTCTTTGTCGTATTCTTAAGAATGCATTCACCAGTAGGGACAGCCTTTCGCTGCAGTAATGAACAATTCACAATTCCAAAACGGCACCGCGTTCTAGCTCTTTCTTGCATCTTACACACAGATAGTTGTCCGTATCTTTCTCCAGTCGCACGTGGTCCGAGTACAGAAAATAACGAAAAATGCATGCACTAAAGGGTGGATCGTGAGCATGGAATGAATGAATTCCTCCTGAGTATACTACCTTTGGGAGAAGGATGAACGGGTTCATTGGTTTTCATTCTTCCCTTTCTTTCTGTTTCAATCACATTTCACATTGTGGGTTCTTCACTACTCACTGCCAAGGATAGAAGGATAGACACTAGACAGGGAACGAGAAGGAGGAACAAGAGCAGGAAGAGGAAGACGAGAAGGAATTGTGAAATGACAAAGGGGGATTTTTGATGTCCAAGTTTGGAAATGAAAAAAGAAAACGCCGGCGAGAAAACTTAGAGGAAGAGAAAAGAAAGGCGTTCTTGCGAAATCCCACTTTCCTCGCTTCAAAGGTTTTGTTTGACTTTCTCTGATTAATGATGGACCCCCTAATTTTGGCTCGAATTTATCTAGATAATCCTGGATATCCCCCCTTCTCTATGTTCCGAATCCCCAACGTAGGAACTAGGAACTTGTCTTTCACCTACAAACACAGTACATTCTGAATATGTTCTTCAGATGAGGCTCTGATCAAGATGTTTTCCCCACCCAAAACTACCAATACTCCTTCTTCTACCATCACTTCTCTTACTACTACTACTACTTCTACTACTGCTCCTTTGGGAAAAGCCGGATCTTCGGCTGGTGTCTTGAAACCGGGCAGAAAAAGGTTTCCAACATCCACGGACAGATCTCGTCTTTGTACGTATATCAAACCTTTTCAAAAGCCGTACTACTATATGTGTTGTTGTCCCTTCTTATCCTGGCAACGATAATCGGATCATCATCATCATCATCATCATCATGAACAACATCAATCATCCGTAATCACCCCTTGGCAAAATTTAGCTTTTCTTCACGCACTTTAGGTGGTCACCCTGATCCGTTCAATAGAGTAAAATTTGCCTCGTTGAACAGATCGTATCTAAAAACCACGAACAAGGATCACAGTTGTTATTGTAATTGTTTTATTCAACTTACAATGTCGATCAACTAACCACCTTATCGTCGTTTTGATAACTTACACCTCCATTATACTGTATCACTGGACAAGCACCTCATAGTTATTGGAAGATCAAGTAGTCCAAGGAAATCGATGTTCAATGTATTGGAGCACGTTTGGGCTTAATGTCTGCTTTCATGGAGATTATGTTCTAATCCGATTTATGAACTTATGTTGTTCCTTGGTATCTAAGTCTTTGGAGCGATCACACAATGGTTGTAAAAGACCTTTGACAAAATTTAGAGGAGAGAATTTTGAGCTTCTCTTCGCGTGACGTGTAAGTAGTTCCAATCATCCACGAGTGAACTTGGACACTTTCATCAGAAAGTAGTACTTCAGTTTCTTGGCTGACGATGAAGAACCAATCTGGGAGTATTAGTCACACTACGAGGTTCATTGGCTACTAGATCAGACCAAGGGAAGGAAGGACGGTACCATTAGGGCTCCAAAAGGGAGCAATAAAAAGAACTCATGTTCCTGTAAAACAGAGATGCTGTCTGCAGATAAAGCAGCCCAAGGAGCGTTTTGTTCCACATTCATGAGGGGAACAAGACGCATGCCAACCCACATAGCTCGTGTCTAAAATGGTGCAGGAAATGGAGAAGTTCTGACCGACCAGACAATAAATGGTACCCCGCCATTGAAAGTGTGGTTTCCGAGAAATAACGGGCCACACTGATGTCCATCAACCTGTTAGAGGGGATTGATTATCTTTTTTTCCCAGAAGGTTTAACAATGTGATCCTTGTTCTGAACTCGATGGAACTCTATTTTTCATGTCTCACCAAACAACTTCCTCTTTCCTTCTGTTTCCAAATTAGTGCGGCATTTTTGAAATGGTTTGATGTGCTTTAGATCTGTTGTGTTGTTATATGCAACTCTCAGCTAGCCGTCTTTGCGGTGTTTCAGCCTAGAACTACAAGACCGTGGTAAGTTAGTGCAAGAGGCTATCGGCCCCACTCCAATGAATGAAAGCATTTTTTTGCGTGTTCCAAGATTTCCAAGAAATCGAGATGAGAGTCATACTTCGTATTACCTATTTTTGGCTTCGTCCTTAGGCGTAGTAGAGCGCTTTCGACTCAATGGTTCCTTGCGGAAATGAGGAGTAATACGGCCTAAATTAATGGAACTTGCTCCATTCATTCCGAACCCTCCTTCAATTCAGTACTCGCAGAAAAAAGACTATTACAATATCGTTTCCCATACATGCTTGCAAAGTAGCCAAACGTTCAAGGTCTTCCTCATATAAAGTCCTTTTTCCTGAAGAGTACATTTCATAATGACATTTGAAAGGTTGAAGCCCTCAAAAGGGTCAAATTAGACTAATTCTCAAGTCTAACGGAGTTTCTATGAGTTTCTTGGAAAGGAAGCGTTTCCTCACCAGAACCACGAGATTGGTAATGAAAGTTACATCTACTAGATATCCCTCTTTGATCCAAAATGACGACGCCTGATAATCGAATTCGAGTCATAACCTCTTTTTGTGGGAGATTCGAACACCTACACCTCCGTCAAGAAAAAGTGTTTCCCTTCAACGAACCGTTTCAAGCCTTCGGTGATACTGTACTTGTATCATCGCACTGTTGTTCATGGCTAAAGCGAATCGATTGGCCTCTAAGTGCACTCTCTCCATTTCTCGGCTCACTTTTTGTCCTCTGTCCCCTTGTCCGGTTCCACAGAAGGCAAATACTCTCCCTGGAGATCGAGTGGAAGTCATAAAAGTGTAGTATTGAATTAGAAAATGACAAGCCCGAGCTTTGGTCCTAAAGCCCTGACTTCGGCCCTTTAACTCTCGTAGTGGATGGAGCATGGTCATGTAATTATTGTGCCTACTTGCAAAAGAAACACACTATTCTTCCTTCGGAGAGATCGAGAATTGTACGCACAAATATACATGGATTCGAGTGGTAGAATCTTGTCTTAAAGGACCACCACCCAAGATAACTGGTCGCCCCCAAATGGACACCCAAAGTGAGAGATGGAGAGCCAAAGAAGGAACCAGGGCGAGTAAGGTCATGGCTCATGCCAAAATGATGAATGATAGGGCCATTGTCAGCTTGCTTGGACCCACTACATCCGTACTTAAAGGGGGGAGAGACAGAAAAAGACGGAGAAAGACATCATTCCGTTTCTTAGCCCACCATGACCACGAGTGATCCTAGGTTCCTCTCTCTTTCTGGCTCATGTAGATTTAGCGGATGACAATTTTGGTCGGTCCAACGGACCACATGCACTTGTTCCTGTGATCACCGGATTCAAGGCAGATCCTTCACACGGCCATCGATTACCTCACTTGTCATCATTTCGGTTGGGATAGCCATTCAGCTCCTTGTTATTTGCTCAAGATGGTTGGCTGAAATTTGAATCTCGCCCACGAACCATCTCTGGCTCAATGAGAGGGAAAAGACATCTCTCAAAGAGCGATCCTTGCTCTCTGTGCACTACTACATGCATATGGTCTGTAATACATTAGTCTTGAATAGACAATGAGAGTTGTGGGCGAAGTGCCAAGAATTGAGGAGCCTTGTCGCTTTCAAGTGGCACGGATAAGACGGAACAACTCAATGGAAAAACCCACCAAGACCTCGATTTGTGACCAAGCCTCTTGTTCTCTGCAGCCTATTAATAATTATTTGAGTCAATAGAAAATTCCCAAGAGCATCTGTCAAGGCCCAGTTTTTTCCCTTAATGGTGTGCGCATTATTTTTGGAAGCTCATCCATCCGATTCATCCATTTGTTGGTTGCCTTTGATGAGTTTATGCCTTGCAATGCAATTGGAAGAAGGAAAAAACCTGAGGGCCGGGCTGAACTCAAGACTGTCTGCAAAAGAGGGACACGGAACGGTTGCCTCCAGTAAATTTCGTGTTTGACGTACATTCGAACCGAGGAAAACTTCAAAAATGCGGACAGGCAAAGTTGTCCTTCTCCTCTCTATGTTCCATCCATGTACCATCAGGGAAATGAGAAGAAAGCGGAACAACTCCATTGCCTACTTCTCCTTTTTCTTCGCTGTCGTCTCGGCCGTCGTCTTCATCATCTTTCCACCTCTTCCTTCTTCCTTCACGTCCTTTCCTAGCGCACCACATAACCTATATTTCATTGCTGGCTAGAGTGCTAAAGTTAGAGAAGCGTAATGTAGTCCATCTTGTGGCTCCAAGTTCTTGAAAATGTCAGGATGGAGGGATAAATCAGCTCTACATTTAGAAATGAAGGCTTGGGCAGACTTACGTGCACAAATCTTCAATTTTCTCGTAAGCAAAGGCCTTGCCTGTATTTTCTTTCCGTATGGGTTTTCTTACTTTTCACACTCCGAGTTGTGCTCTCATCCTTGGGGGTCTCAAATGGAACACAACGTCTTTGGGGTCTTGTTCAAATCAGGTGACACACACACTGTTCCAAATGATCCAGTTGGGTCTCTCTCTCTTTCTCTCTTACTCGGTCCTTCTTAGTCGACCAAGTCGTCGACCTGAAAACTGAGCACGTGCGGGTTTTTGAGGTTTCTTGGGAGGAACGAGACTCAAGACGAAGAAAACAAGTTGGAACAACATTAACAACAACAAACATTCATGAGCCCTTTAAATCATTGTCTTTTATCCGGGTGTTCCGAGCTTTCCTTGAGCGCACGAGATGGAGATAAATTATTCAAGGCTATTATTCTGAGAGCTATAGACAAGTGACTCGAGCATTTCAACTTTCACATCTTGCATCGAGATGAAAGAAAGCCCACATTTTTTGAGAAAGGAACTACTTTTTTTCGTCACTTGATAAAACTCATCTCAATCTTGCCATCAGAGATGAGGACCGTTGTGACATGTTTGAAATTGGCTTTTGTCGACCACAGTTGGTCTCATGTTTCGAAAGCGAATGTTACCCCACAATTCCATAGTTTTTGTGTTGTCGACCCCGCTTCGTACTGCAGTTTTTATAATGGACATCCCATTTCTCTAGTGAAAAGAAACTTCAGCTCTAATGACGGTAAGCTTCAAATCCATTGAAAATGGCGAGAATAAATGCCTTTGTGAGTCCCTGAAGGTTCCAGATTCCCAGTGGGTCTAACAATTGTTCTCCTTCATATCTAGCACAACTCTTGGGTTGGGATCACTGGCACTGGTTTTATTGGAAGAGCTTATGCAAATGCCTTGTCTGTTTCTGAGCTCATCCCAATTTTGAGAACACTATGTGTAACGGAGAAATGAATTTAAAGAGCTGTCTTTTAAGAACGGAAATGGTGCAATTTCACCAAGGTACTTTTGGGGATGACAATCCAAGTTGGTGCAGGATTTGCAACTCAGATACACTCGTCCAACGAAAGGATTGGAACGTCAAAAAGCTCAGCCACCCATTTGTTCGGGAATAAACGCTAAATCTGCGGAAAGGCCGCTCATTTGAAGCCTGGCAATGAAGCGGAACTCGAAGTGAGGCCGAGGGAAAGGTAGATAAACGGTCGAGACCATGACATGGACCATATGGACGACCATCATCAAATTCAATAACCCTGCAGGAAGTGGAACAAGCGAGTCTGGAAATGATGCCCTAAGCAGATTCCCAATAATCAATAAAGACGTGAGAGCATTAAGTTACGTAGGTGCTTGGCTAGGAAGAACTGAATGACTTGGAACATGAATAAGGAGGGATGACAAGTCACGCCACGGATTTGGCACTTTGGAACACTTGCTAGAGGCAACTAACTTTGGTCAAAAGGACTCGGATCTCGTGCTCCAGATATCTTATAATGCAATTTTGACTAACTAATGTGTGATCCCATTCTCTAAACAAACGACTAGATTTCTGATAGATGTTATTATTATTATTTAAAAAACTAGGTAATATTCGCGATATTCGAGAGAAACGGATGAAAAGTGAGTTGCATGTTACCCTTTCATACCACACAAACACAACCGTCGAGGATGACATGTCGTGTTAGATTTTATTCATCTCAGTTTCTAGCACAATTTCATCATACTTTTCACATTCGATTTCTTTCTCTAGATAGTTCTTTTTACTATTATTATTCAATCTTATGATTTCACCAATGAGTTTGTAAGTACAAAACTCGTGTTGAAGTGATTTTTCTACAAAGGTTGTATCGAAATGAAAGCCTCTCTTTGACCTCAAAGTACATTCCTCATTTCTGGAAATCTTGATTTTTTCTTTTCGACCTTATTCCTAACAATTGCAGTGTTTTAGTGCCACATCAATAGAAGCCACTGCCAGTAGTTTGTGTTTTATTCCTTTGATAACAAGTTTTTGAACCCATCATTACGATTATAAAGTAGTTGCGTAGATTTTAGAAAATGTCACTCTTGGATGATGATCCAGTCGGCACCGCATGACGCGACTGTAGTGGGCGCCCATACTGTTTAAACATCGCAGATGACAGACATCTCATTTGGAAATTGGAGGCTTATTTTGTTTTCTATTTCTTGCAGACCTTGGAAACTCTCCCCGACCATCGCCTTCTGATCCCAGCAATGTAAATTATCAAAGAATCATGCAACAGTACGGAGGAAATCAGTACTCCCAAGGAGTTCAACAGGGTGCCCAACAGCAACGCTCGCAATATAACCAAATGCACCCTCAACAAATGAACCAGCAACAGTATCGACAGCAACAGCCATATCAGCAACATAACTATAACCAACAAGGTCGAATGAACCAGCAAGGCGGAGGAGGCAGTGGCGGTTATGGAATGAACCAAGGGCAGCAACCCCAACAAGGCGGTTATGGGTCCTATAACCAACAACAACAACAACAACCCATGGGAGGTGGTATGAAACCCAACAACTATGGGAGCCAGATGGGTGGGATGCAGAACCACTCTCAGCCACAACAACAACAACCTATGGGTGGAGTAGGGACCCAGGGATCACAATATCAACAATCCTACATGGGTCAACAAAACCTGCACCCACAACAGCAACAGCAGTCAAACCAGATAATGGGTGGAATGCCCCAACAAGGCATGATGAACCAACAGCATCTTCAACCACATCAGCAGCAGCAACAACAGCCCATGGGCAATCAGATGCTGCATCCTCAACAATCACAGCAGCAGAATTTGGTAGGCCGTCATTACATGTCGTCACAACCCTCAAGTATGGTTGTGCAACATCAGCCCAATATCCCATCACAGTTTGTTCAGCCGCAGCCAACTACTACATACATTCAGTCACAGCCACCTCAGCTTCAGCAGCCTCAGCTGCACCAGACCAGTTATGGAACTAGCCCTTTACCTGGCACAGGCACTGTGGTAATCGGGCCTCAGATAGCGCCGAGTAGTAACGTGTTATTGGGCGCCCCTCAGAGTGCCTCTTTATTCAATACTAGCTCTCTAGGTCAGCCACAACAGCCAACATTACTCAGCCAACAATCCCATCTTTTACAGCCTCAGACCACCCAACAAACACTTTTGAATGCACTGTTACAACAGCAACAGCAGCAGCAGCAGTCTCAACAGCCTTCAACCTCACCTAATTTTTTGGCTGCTGCTCTAGCTGGTCAGCATCACGCTTCTTTACCACAAACTAGTCTTTTTTCGCAGATCAATCCAGCTGGAGTGACACATACCTCTTTGGGACCACTTGTGGTACATCAGCCACAGCCTCAGTTACCCTCAGCTGCTGCAGCCTTGTCTCAAGCTCAATTAGTGTCTTCTTCTTTGCCCGCTGCGTTTACAAATCCCCTAGCTACTGCCACAAATAACCACCTTTTAGCTGCCAGTGCTGCCGCTTCCGATCCACTGCTATCTCAGGCCGCTGCCTCACAGCAGCAACAGCTGCTGCTTCAGAATCAACAGCTGCAGCTGCAGCAACAGCAGCTGCAGCTGAAGAAGATGCAGCAGCGCCTGCCTCACGTAAGTGGTGCCGAGCTCAAGAAGCTGCAGAAACAAATACGTGATCTCCAGCAGCAACAGCAACTTCAAACTTTGCAAACCCTCCGCCTGGCGCAAAAGCAAGAGCAGCAGGCTTTCAAGTACCTTAATAAGGCCATACAAAATAGGCCCAGTCGAACATATCAGACCAGCCATCAGGTATACCACACGCTTTGATGATCACCATCCCTCTCATTATCGTAAGACCGTACCATTCTACTTTAATTCTACTACATCATAACTACAACAAATACCAGCTGTGCAACTAGTACTCTCAAACATATTCTATCTACCGTACTTTTCTCAATTTCCCTTTGTTTGCTGTCTTGTTCTTTGGTACGACAAGTACCAAAGTATTTACGTGCAATCTACCTCGGTGTCATTGCCATAATAATGACCTTTGGTTTAGTTGTTTGTGACAGCTTTACGTTTACTATTAAGTCATATGTTAATGGCACACAGCAATGCCTCCAGCATGCTCAACATTCCTTTTGGGAACGAGATACCTGAACGAAACATAATTAACACAGAGAAAGGCTTGGGTTAGTTTCGTTTTTTTCTTTTTTTAGTTTAAACAATCTCTTTTCAAATTGGTTATGAAACTTCGTTAACACATGACTTTCTAGCTCTACCTTTTTTAAATCATCCATTCTCCAACTTACGTGTTCTCTCCCCAATCTCGTATCACATGCGCTAAATTCATTTCACGATTGCTTTCCTCCCAAACCACTAGACGAGGAAAGAGTCAGTTTGCTCAGTGTTTCATGGGATCTTTTGATTGTGCGTCCCAACTCAGCTGGGGTAGGAGAGTTTGATCACAAGTTCTTGGAACCAACTCAAATTACGGTTCCTCCGATTTCCACAAAAATAAGTTCCTTCCTTCCTTTGGATATGCTCACTATCTCATGATTTTGTGTTCGGAAAATAGCCCAAACACTATTCCTCTTTTCTGTCGCAAATTACTGAAAGATATATTTGGATCCAATAGACAAAGAGACGAAAAGATAGATAGATAGAAAGAAAGAAAGAAAGAAAGAAGGAGATAGAGAGAGAGAGGGAGTTCCATTTATCTGCAGAAGATCTGCCAAAATCCCAGATGTCCCATAAATTCGACCAATACAGATTGTGTTGAGTTTCATAACGGCAAGATTTCGAGCCAGCTCGATCGTCCTCTTTCGCGAGGATCATTTCCAAATCTTTGTTCGTGTGTTTTGAATCTTGGCACTCTCACAAGCCTTGTTTTGAGTTCTTTTTCATCTGTGCAGTAAGCAAGCTCGAATCTGAGCGTCTTTTGAAGAGGGGCAGTTTCTTGTTTACAAAAGATTAAGTACCATATTTATTTTTCACGGACCATTCTTGAATGGGCGTGCGGAAAGAGGAAAAAAAGATTTGACTTGCAAATTCAAACTTTCATATTCATCAATTCTGAGAAGCACTTTCTTCATTCTCTTGCTTACCACTACCATCCTTATCATCGCCCTAGTGAAAGGTTTCAGTCTTCAAATCCATTTTTGAAGTCAAGAGTGGATGGGAAGTTGAAACAATTTGGTCGAGTAGTACGTATGGGTAGCTTTTCCATTGATTGGAAAATCGAAAATTTCCAAGACAGTCCAGTGTTGCCACAGTGTCCGCCAGAGTGTCAAAAGACCCGTCAAGAAGTGCTTAAAAATGTTTCTTGAGAATTCTCGGCCCCAAAGTTGGCTGCTCATGAACAAATTGTTGCCTTATTTCTTTTCTTGACATTTGTTCTTGTTTTCAATAAACTATTGACTGTGTTCTCACTTCCCGTTGTTAATCGGTTTCACAATCATTTGCATGTAGCTCATTGGAACTGTCTTGGAAATTGGGATCCTCTCGTCAAAATTTCATTTTGAATAGTTCTGGGTTTGTTAATGGACTCTGAGAAATCTAAAACTAAAATTTCTTCATGGTAGGATATCCGTCAAAGTGATCGGCATTGTAAGGCTTGCTGATTCATTTCCAACCACTATCTATCCAAGAAAAGCTCAATCCAGGGAGTTTGATCAGAGTCTCAAAAGTTTACTTATTTTGAGAGACTCCTAAAGTCTTGGATTTTTTACCAGGAATCTTAGCATCCCTGAAACCACGAAAATAGAATCATCATCCACGATGGTAAAGTAGTAAAGGAGCCAGTGTCGCGTATCTGAACAAATAGAATGGCATTCTAACCTGAATGAAAAGTTGCCTCCTCTCATCTCACGGGCGTTCATGATAAACCTCTTGTATTCTAACTACTTTGACTCCTTCTTGAGCACACAAACACTCATGATTTCAATGGCAAGGAAAAAAAGGGTCGTACATGTTTTAGATTTGGAACATGAACCCACTTGAAATATTGGCCACGAGGTAGCATGTCGTGAAATCCCAAATTTTGTTCCGGATTCTTTATCCTCTTGGTCATGTAAAGGTGCTTGGACGAGAATTACCTTTGCTCACACCATAAGCCAATTGGAACCGGAAGGAAGATTCAATGGGAAGAAGGATGGAACCAGTAGTAACAGTAGCAACGGCAGCAGCAGAAACAGTAATAGTAGTAGTAATAGCATTACCTATACACATACCAGTAGTGATATTAGCGGATACTGTACATGTCTATATACCACGAGATTGGTTTCCTTTCTCCCTCCTCTCTCTCCCTCTCTTTCCTCTCTGTCGGAAACATTCCATTCGTGCAAGCCTTGATCGATCTTGAAGGCCATCCAACAATGAAGGCCGCTCGTTTGTTCTTGGGGATTTTTTGCCTCCTTCGCAATAATTAACTTTCTCTTAGAGAAAAGAGAAAGCGCCCTCCTCTTCCTCACTCCCTCACTCCCCTCACTCACTCCCCTATTCCCTGTTCCTTGTTCCCTATTCCCTTTCCATGGAACGATCCATGCGAGTCTCGAGCGGATCATGGTCGCCTAGTCGATCCAAATATGAATGAAAAACATTGCACAAATTCCTCACTTGCCTTGATTTGCCGGCATGACCATTTTATTGGATGATTTGAATGAAACTAGGTGGATGGGACAAACCATCAAGTTTTGGTTGGCGCAGTTTTACAGATAAAAGGGCAACACTTGAGGTTTTGTTCCATGTGAGCTCTCGGGATCTTGATGCTCGGAATGATGTATATTCTCAGAAGGTGTAAAATAATCCATAAAGGACACAAATTTTTGTCCAGTTTAAAGAGTACATAACTGTTCCAATACACACCTAGTATATTCAGGGATGTTGATGATGTTCATAGCCCTCTCTTTCAGGCTCCCTTTTTTGTCAGACTAGTGTTGTTCAACTTTATGTAAGCAACATAATGCAGACCGTGGCATCTGATCTAGGTTTTGTAGAAGTACCGTTTACTTTCTTAGCGTTTCGTCTAACCTCATCTCAATAATAGCCTTCTTGGCCCATAAGACTCGATCGATTCCTTGTCAGGATAAAAGGCTCCCCTCCAAGTTGGCTGTTGGAAGTGACGAAGCTGATGAATGGGAGAAAAAACGATGGATCGCGATTTTGCATAACCATGCTCATGTTTGCCTCACTCTGCTTGTTCCATAAACTATGGAGCATTTACAAATCACTTGAACACATGCTGTATTGTAGTTGATCTGCTTGCTTGCTTGCTTTGATCTCTCTCGCTTTCTCTTTGCTTTGCCCGTGCTACATTATTGCTTCTTCCCAATCTTTTCGCTTGATGCTACTCCAACTTCGGGGGTATTTAGTGCTACAACCACACAACTAGTACACTAGTAGACGACATGGACTTATCACTAAGACAAATGACTATTATTCTCTGTGCGCGTTTTTACTGCAGTCGTGAAGTATGATATATAGGATACAAGATCATCATCGTCATCCCGCCCAAAGAGCGCCAAGGACGCCTGTGGTGAAAGTGAGAGGGGAAGCATTTTTTCGTTTCCTCGCCTTTTTGCTTTTTGTGCTCGTACTCTAGACTCGCTTTTTCATACCAAAGCCCTTTCGCAAATCTCATGCCTTGAAATCCGGAATCTGGAGGTCAAAGGCCATGAATGCTTTTGAAGTTGAATCCTCATTCAAATTGGACGAGGCTTAGCCTTCAGGCTACCCATAGAATTGGGGGAATGGCGACTATTATAACGCTTTTGATCTTTGCAGTAATTTAATGGAATAGATTTGATCATCGTACTTAGCGCTAACATTTTTGACACGCTCTGGCACTGCCACTCTTTTGGCTCTTTCACTCACCTTTGCACCCTGGTCTCTCTTGTGAAGGTCTTTCCAGTCTGACGGCTTTTAAATGGAAGAGGTCATGAGCAGCTGATTACACGATCAAGCTGCTCGTTGACCCTTTCATCAGCTGATGCTCAGGCGGAGGAAGACGCGGACAATCATGAAGATTTGAGAGAGAAAAAGAGAACCAGTTCAATGTTCTAGTCATTCTTCGAATTGCTGATGAAAACTGCTGTGATCGACTATTTGTTTCTGTGGCTCATATTATCTTAAACCATTTGTAGGAGAGTGCATAGGATTGATATGCTTTAAAACTGTTGGTTTCTTGTAAAGATAAACTGTTCTTTCACTTCACCTCTCTGCTGTGTATAGAATTGTCTTCTAACAACTCATTAATCATATTTCACTCTGCACCCTCAGTCATGAAGATAGATCTTCCATTGCTACTAATTTTATTCTCATGTTTGCCTGCCGCTCTAAATCGTGTCCAAAACTGTGCTTCAACTAGTGTTTTCGGACACATCTTTCTCTCTCTCTGTGAGTTTCAAGTGAGGTCCCTTTGACAATCAGGATACGGCTTCGGGCTCCCTTGTCAAATGAAGACGAGCCTTTCGTTTCCTTGATTTCGAGATAACTGCTGGTCAGTCAGCCTTCACCAGCTAGAAGTTTTCACATTTCAGACCCCTTTTCACCATCCCTTGGACGACAACCTACTACTACTTCAACAACTACCTAAGTGTGTGTGGGTGTGCTTCCTGCTCCTTTCTACTCAAACTCCCACGTTGTCTTTCTAGCGCATTGAATGGCATTGGAACTTCTGAGACTCGCTATCTTACTCTTCTTTGTTTCTCCATTTTAGGGTAAGACGGGGGCCTCCTCTCTGTTACATAGGAGAGATCACTTACATCATCACGGTTCCCACCATCAGCCTCTAGCACACATTCCCTCAGCTGCCTTACTCCATGGAGCTACACTCGGTGAGGATCGTTTAGCATTTTCTGGCCTTCATTTTCTTCTTTCGATCACTCTCTCTCGCTCGCTCGTTCGTTCGTTCGTTCGTTCGTTCTCTTCCTTCCACGCATTTGGAGTATTTTGAGCCCAACAGCGAAAGTACTTTAGCATTAGTGGTTGAACCAGTAACACCGATATGAGGCCATTTCTTGGCCCTGGATTGTAATGCTATGGCAATAGAAATGATGGCGGGTAACGAGATATTTTGTTTTCGGGGGCTTTATATATCGGGCGTAGAGAGATTGCCTAAGATGAATTGAATTGCATGACAGCAAACATTTCCATCGGTGCTCTCGTTTTGTCCGTCTGTAGATTAACTTCAAGTAAAGGCCAAAGCAAGACAATAAGGCCAGAATTAGTTTTGATTTTTTTCCTTGGACCTGACAAACCTCTCAAGGTCGTCATGTCTCCTCAAAGAGAGAACTGTTAGAGATAAGCCTCTTACAATGTGATATGGACTAAGAGCTAAATCATGTAATGATTAATCATGTCCCTTTGATCTCGAGGATGAAGATAGGACAATCTGAGGCCGGCTTTGGGCCCCTGAGCAACGGATTTCATGATCTTTGTCATTATCTTGTCCAGCTTGTTTAGTTGATTGACATTTACAAGCTCGTTTTTTTTCGCATTTAGCTATGAGTGACCTTCCCGTGTCAGTGGGTCAATCAGGCGAGCCACAAAACCCCAAAGTCCCAACCTCTGCCTGGTTGGCTGCCACTGACCCTGTTCTTGCTGCCCAATCGGCTCTTCTAGGCAACAACCAGCTTACTCAAACACGTCGGCAGAAATCGACAGCTGACTCAAATAAGATGCTTACTTTCCATCCTTCTACTATTCTTTCGTCCAGCAATACTTCAAATATTGAGCAGATTTTGCTTCAAGCCGCTAAAGGGCAGCATGGTGGGGCAGGCTTGATTGCTCAAGGTAAAGACACTTTCCGGGGTTAATGTAGAATAAATCCATGTACCAACTGGATGTTTTTATGTACAAAAGCCAATTTGCTTATTGAACACCGTTTGTTCCTTTTTCAAGTGACTTGTAGTCGTCGCGTTGTGGCGGCCTCAGTTATATATTGGGGTCAAACTTTAAGGCCTCATCGTGTAGCAACCACATTAGTCCCATGTACTTGACAGCCTTCAGTTATCGATGGACTCTTTCCAAGTTCAAATCACTCTATAAAGACTCACGGGGACATTCTTTTTTGTGCTCTTTTTGAGTGTACATTCTTCTTCATTTGTCTCTTTTTCTTCCTTCCTTGGTTCGTCTCTTGATACTCTTTAGATGTGAGTTGTATGTATGCTCTCTACCTTCGTGATTCAGTGCCGTTGGAAGTGGTTGTCGTTCAGCTCTCGCGCTGCGTACTCCCTCCTCCTCCGTCGATGTCTTTTGTGGCCCCTGGGGCCTCTCATTTTGCAAGCTCAGTCCCTGTCCTCATGTTCTAGGTCCCTTTGGTACTCCAGTTGGAACTCCGGATACTCTCAGTGAAGCGGGTTCCTTCAAATCACGAACTCGCCGAACGCTTCCATACCTACCTCTCGAAGAACCCGCTCCCATGCCATCTGAAAAGAAACAAAGAGAAAGGATGAGGTTTGTTCGCGTTGTTGTTGTGTTGTTGTTTTATTTCTCGCGTGGGAAAAATCTGATTTTAATCGGATTACTCCGGAAGCCACATTCTAAGACCATTGATGCCTCTTGTTGTAGGGCTTTTGCCAATCTGAGACAATCAAGCTTAGATGGTCTGACCGGTCGGGGCTTCCGTTCTGGGACTGGAGGGTTTTATGGGTCATCAAGACCCAGAGCCAGTTCTAGTGAGACCAACCTGAGAAAACTTGCCATGAATGACCACATGACCAGGCCTGGCTCTGCCTTAGGGCTCCTGCAAGGTAACTGTCGTTTCTTATACTTACATTGTTCTTTTTTAAGTACCATTGTTGTGGTCCAATGTTTAGTTGTCTTCAAAAGGACGTGTTTCTGAAAGCATTTGCTCTCTCAACAAAATATGCCCAATGATTTTTGTAGATGATCTTTCTATGTCATGCATTGTATCTTTGCTCGCTAACTATGTATCAATCTACCAAATTGAACGCCGAATGATCCTCATACTTCTCTGGAAAACACAATAATAATTGAAAGCTTCACTCAAACTTGCCTGGAAGAAGCCCCTTTGCAACACTCTTAAAACCTACAACATTGTCAAGCTATCGTAGTATTTGGTACTACGCTCCTGCCATTTCCAAACAAAATTGTGATATGTTTGAAAGAACCACATGCTCTCCCCATCTTGTGACACTGGCCTTTGTGACCCCAAAGTGAAGTCAAGAGTGTGCTAGCGCCCTCATAAATGTGTTCCATCACTAAGCTCGAGTGGCGTTTACTCGCTCTTTCTTAGGCCCAGCTGCCTTGATCCCCTTACTTGGTTTTGGCTCCCGTGGTGAGAATGGGAAGGCGTCCTCCTCCTTCTCCTCCCTCTTATTCTCCTTCTTCTCCTCCTCCTTTTCTGTCAGTTCAAAGTTCCCAACTTCTTCCTTTTCCCTGCCCTTCTTTCATCGTGAGTTAGAGCCAGGAAAATTCGTGGCGATCGATGGTAGTGGTACTTTGTCTAATTTTGGCCTTGGCCAAGAGAGTCGTGGAACAGGAGCCTTTTTTGGGCCCATTGTGTATGCCAGTCATCCTTATCATCGTTAAGTTGGAGTAGTGATAGAACGAACGAACGAACTTAGGCAGGCACAGATTGGTGGACAAAAGAGACGAAGACATTATAGCTAATGACATGGTGGGTCAAAAAGTTTCTCCTGTTCCAATTTCAGCTTCTACCGTGGTGAGTAGCAAGGGACCCACAAGCCAAACACGGGAACACGAGAAGCGGATATTGGAGAGTATTTTACCGCCTGACCTTCGACACCTGGTTCGTGGAGGTTCGCCAGGAACGATACAGGTAGTTTTTCAACCATTAAAGGTGTTTATTTTTGGTGGCGAGGAGGAAGCTTGTCTCAACTTTGGTTCCAAGCAATGGAACACGTTCAACCTCACAGCATCCATTAGTTTAGTGAGCATGCTTATGACAACCTTCAAGTCCAAAAAGAATTAAAGGAAAATGTACAAGTCGGTTGTTGGAAGCATCACACTTTCCCTCTAAATGGCCAATGACAGATGTTCCATTCTTGCACTTTGCATTTCCAGCAAATGAAAATGAAATTGGAGGATGAGCTGCGGAAACCTCTGGAAACGATGGCCTTGGCAACCAATGCTAGTGAAGGGGAAATGGCTCGAAAAAAGGCGGAAGCGCGTCTATTTGGGCTTTCAGGTGCCCAGTCAGATCGAATCCGTTTGGAAATGCAACGCTATGCCACTATGCGCGATCCAAGACTGAGGTAAGTCAACCTGACATTTGTCTCATTTAAAATGAACAGGGGAACGACCCTTCTGCTGTGTACCTACAAATGCATACCTACCTACATACATACATACTAAACCGTACGTGCGGTACGTACGTGAGTGGAAAGGTCATGCCATAAACTACCATGCTAATCAATGCTTTATGTAGGGCTGAAATGAAACACAAACTCAACCCTGTGCTCGATGCTCAATTGAATCGAAATCGAAGGACCCGGGGCCACCGGAGGAACCTTTCGGATCCCAGATTCTCAACATCGCTGACGGATAGCCTCGGTGAAGATGATGTAAGTTCTTGTCATGGACATGTAGGGTTGTTGCAATGACGTAGTGTAACTTTTCTCTTTATAGCTGCATTACAGCCGACCCTACTCCAGTCTAGCCAGAGACTATGACCCCTTGTCAGATTCATTAGGAATGGATAACTCTCGCTCGTACCTTGGCGGAAGTGCTTTGGACGGAATGGGCGTGGCCGGAGGAGGTGGGGGATTGCGTGACACTGCCATCAATAGCCATGACCTGGAAGATAACAGTCGGAACCGATACCTGGCAAGTCTCAGGTTTGTGGTTGTTTTAGGTGGCCCGATCTCCAGGGGAAAGCCGCTGACTTCTCTTCCTTGATCACGTTTTGTGCCTGCTTCAATCGTTGCCAGCTGCTTTTTCAAAGCGTTGTGATTCGTCATGACTAGCAATTACAACAATGCGTCGGTTTCTCCCCCATTTTCTTGGGAAAGGAGATATGCACTAGAGACCAAGTACGAATAATGATCTTGGCAATATCACGATCGACATCCTTTGACTCGCTAAAATATTAATGGCACTGGCCGCCGTAAACGAAACGAATGGAATGGTTTTAGCAGCATTGTCAAAATTTTGGCCTTCGACAAGCAAAGGAGCACAAAACGACGGAAAACATACGTACAATGTGACAACAAGAACCACTTACCTCCAGTTGAGATCAGATCAAGTTTTCGAAAACTATGTAACTATCCATTCCTGTTGTGGGCACTGATTTTCTGATCCAGGCCGTCGTCATACGACATCCAAGCAAACAAATCGAGGACTAGAAGTGGCTGACATAACGGCGTAATGACGCTCATACAGTGCAGTCGGCTCTCCCACACCAATTATGAGGGTGGATGAAGTTTGGGCTACTTCACTCAGGCATCGTTTGTTTTTTGTTTGAACAACCATTTTCCATTCATTCATTCATTCCATTCTTTCATTCATTCATTCATACATTCATCCATCATTCCCCATGTTGCTTATTTCTGCGCCATTAGATGGCAAGTCTGCATAATGTAAGATTTAACCTCTAGTCATTAAATCAATGTGATGTTTGCAATCGGTCCTTCAACGACAACGAATGGCAATGCTCAATCCTTGTGTTCCAAGGAACAACCAGGAGCATCTATGCAATGATGTCGCCATTGTGATTTGATGGTTGTACGTACCTACTTACCTCAAGTAATACTATTATGTCTATGCCTAGTGCAACGCTTCACCACTGACTTTGCAAACGTGATAGCTCGTGGTTGTTGTCGTGATCTCTCCTCGTCGTTTTAGTCGGATAAACGGGTTCTGGCTCTGAGATCTTAATGATAACGGGTATTCCTTCTCATTCTAGTCAGCAATTGCTTCGCCGGTCCAGCGAAGGCGGGTCAGGGAATACCGACCATCTCTTTACGCGGAATTTTGATGGTACCTCACCGCACACTGGGCGAAGGGCATACTCTTCCATGAGTGGCAGAGCTGGACCTCGATCCTGGCACCCTTCACCTTTCGCTAGTGATGACGACGCGTCCTCGGATGAGCCGCAGTTCTTCAAAGAGGAGAAGAAAAACCGAATCAAAATGGAAATTGCCCGCAGACGCCAGCAGATCGAGGAGAACGCATGTCTCCACGAGGAGCTGACCCGATTAGCCAAATTGCGCGAGTCCGCCGAGATGACCGGAACCTCATCCGGAGCTCCTTCTCACCTTGTGCCTTCCAGTACTGCCTTTCTGGGTGGTACCATTCACCCGGCCAACCGTGGGATGACCACTGCCCCTGACGGCACCACCAGTGTTCTCAAATCGGTGGACGAGATCCTCCGCGATGGTGGCGGAGGAGGAGGAGGAGGGCTCGGCACCTCTCACCATTTGGGCCTCTCTTCCGATCCCTTCCATAGTGGGATGGGTGTGACCGGCGGGGCCAATGCCGTTGGTTTTCGCGGGGCTGGCATGGGAACATTCAACTCGGACTTGTACACCTCCAGTGTTTACGATCGGGTCACGGACTTTTCGCCAATAAACTCTGAGCTTAGTGAATTCACCACGCCTCGTCATATGGGCGGCGGTGGCGTTGGAATCATGGGCCATCATCATGGCTTGAGGACAAGTGCGGGCGGAGGGGTCGCGGATGACCCTTTTTGGTCCCAAGGAGGCAAGTATTCCAAGTCCTCTGCCGCGGCCTTCAAATAGCCTTGTCACTCACAAAAACCATACTACTTGCTTGTGATCTCTTTTTCTCAAACCACTACAACAACTATTACTGTTACTAATATTACTATAACTATCATTTATCATTATCATTGCTAATTCTACTACAGCTACCACAACTACTCTTATATTATTATTATTATTATTACTAATTATTTTAATTATTATTGCTCCTCTCACTAGTTCCATCATTCCGAAACCCATCAAAACGCAATAGTTGGCGCCATTGTTCCAACCATCAAAGATATTACTTTTTGTTTCGGCCGAACCGTGTCAATTAGAAAAAAACCTTTGTAGCTTCATGCCATCAACCTTACGTACCGGCTTAGCCACTGTTATACTAGTGCTGGCTGGCACCGTCACATTCCCTTTCTATTTCTCTTAGCTCCAATTCAATCCCACTAACGACTCAAGCTTACAAAGAAAGAAACCTTTTACAATTTCTACGATTGCATTCAGTCTGCCATTTCTACAAATACCACACATCCACACTCACTCACTCACTCACTCACTCAATTCACTCACTCAAACCACTGACTCGCTCGCTCTCTCTCTAATTCTGGCCCTCTTTCTTTAGTTATTTCATCAAGTTTTTGGTTGATTTTTTGCTGCAGTGCTAACACTTCTTTGATGTCCACAGAATTTCTTCATCCTTATCTTCCTCAAGCATATCCATTCCTAACGAATTCGACGAACTAGAAGTGTCCTTCGCTTTCTTTCCCCTTCTCATTTACCGTATGACATGCCTTTCTTCACGGCAGGAAACGATGTTGTTCCTCTTGTTGTTGTTGATGATGATGTTGTTGTTGCTGCTGTTACTCTACTACAGTTGTGGCTGAGAGTGCTCCAACTCCTATGTTATATTATCTGGTTGGACATCCTCTGGTTGTGCCGAACTTCCTTTGTCATGGAATGGCTTCATGAGCAATTATCATGATAAAAGAAACTTTTCTCTCGGGGGGAAAAGTTGTTCTGAAATGGCCTTTGAAAGTCATCCGTCCGATCAACACCCGTCTCTTAAGTTCCCCCTGTACAACTTGAATAAGGCCAACTAACTCTCCGATATCTCAGCAAACTTGGAGCCAATTGTTGTTATTTATTGCCACCAATAACGAGAGGAATCGTCGCTCTTGTTGCGCCTGTCATTTTAGTTGAACCCTGGATTGCTTTTCTTTCATTCTCCCTTCATCTTTCTTCGCCTTGGTTGGAGACCGTTTTTGAAACCCCACCCCTCTCTTGAAATACTGCTCGTGTGTATAGGCCAAGTTGCACATACTCTCACCATCCATGTGCTTGTTGTTCGTATATACATATATTGTACAAGTATTTTTGTACTGACTTGCATTGTGGTGTAATAGGTTGTTTTACGACTGGTTCTCCGTCTCCATGCTCCTCTGGGTAGGTTTTGCTCCTACAGAATTGCTCCGCTTCCATTTCCAGTTCCAGTTCCACTCCCTACCACTCTCCACTCCCAACGAGTTATAATTCCATTCCATTTGTGATATCCTCATATGTTCGAAGAACACACACGCACACACATGCACCCACTTTGACCAAGTGATACCTTTTTCTAGGCAAGTAACCCTATCCAGTGACCTCTCGCTCGTTCGTTCGCTCGTTCGTTCTCTCTCTTTCTCAATTTCTCTTTTTCCCTCACCTAAATCTAATCTCACTTGTACTGGCTTAGGTTTGAATATCATCCTTCCTGTTGTTAAGACGAACTTTAAAGATATGATCCTTGTTGAGCATTGACCAGCTATCAAAAGCTAAATCATCTACTCCTGTACTTAGTAATGCAACATACTGTACTTATCCAATAACCAGATGGACGAACACCAAAGCTATTTTCGGCCTATTGACCACCCACGTGTACATACGTTCGAAGACCGCCTATTTTTTGATTTCCTTCAAGATGTACCTCAATCGATCCATGCAATCCTTGTGATACGTGTGCAAAACCATTGAATTATGATAAGCTTGTTCGAACTGGGGTCTTCCTTTTACCACCCTCACGTTCCTTTTTTTTCCTTTTCCTCTCCCAGTTCCTCTTCCTCCTTTTTGACAAGAGCAGCCTCCTATTCACACATAGCGTTGGTAACTTGTTCGATGCCTTACAGGATGCAAAGAAAGACAATGCTGCATATGACGGCGATGAATGAATGTCTGCTAACTTACAGTACTGGCAAACCAAATAGCTATGTAACTAACTAAGTAATTGACTGACTGATTGATTGACAACACTCCCTTCGATCCTGAAGTAACTGATTATGTTTGATTCATTGGCCTCGTGCCTTGGGTTCTTTGTTCCAATGAGAATCCCACCTATCTCGGAGAGAGCATGGAAAAAGAACTCAATAAGGTAAGAATTATCAACCTTTGGAGACCGAGAGCATTGACGACCTACTTACTTCCACAACGTTCAGTGTACTCGAGAGTTAGGTGGGACTTTTGATTAGATCTTCTTTCTTTCTCTCTTTCTTTCTATTTTCTCTTTCTCTCTGTTACACACACGCACACAATCTCATACTCCCTTAAGAACCAAAAACGACGACACTAACCCGTTCCATACCCAGAGACTCATTTCGAAGCCAGTCTAAAAAAACTCCTCTTTTTAAGGACCCGGTATGGCTGTTTCTACAGATTGTATTGAGTGCAAATACCTTAATGTTTCTCTTTAAGCTGGTAAACAATTGCTGCAGCTTTCAAACGTTGTTGCGAATAAGTCGTCGGTCTTCTTGCTAGCAATCTTCAACATTGATTCCGCAGTAAGCGCAATTTCGAATGGACGGAAAGCGCATGAAAGCATCATTGCTGTCCTTTTTACTGCAACAAACTTAAATATAAATTTTTAAAAAGACAAAACAACCATCTCTCCCACACAACACACACATTCATCACCACCACCACAATCATCAACAAACAACTATTCCTACTTTAATTTTTGTTATTATAATTCTTATTATTACATAGCTACTACTATTATTGCTTCTACTACTACTTCAACTACTACAACAACAACTACCACTACTATCATTATTAACATTATTATCATTACTATTATTATTATTATTACTTATACTATTATATTCATCATTATTACAAATCATGTTGGAAGAAGCTATTAAATTTGTTGACAAGACTTGAACTCGATGTTGTTTCATTGTTACGCCTTGTTGTTACTCGTTTGTGTTTTGCTTCTCGATGATTGTTCCATGGACCACTGAAGGCATGACGAATCTCCTCCAGGGCTCTTCCAGACCGGCATGATGCCTCGATTTCCTTCATTTTCGTCCTCGTTCCCATGCTACAATTACTTCTCCTACTCCTCAAACCACCACCACTGCAAGTATTACTACCTCTACTGTCATTTCTTGAACCAGCAACCAACCCACATGTTCTTGACTGACTCTCCTTTGCCACTCTTTGGAGCAAAACAAGCTGGGCTAATCAGTACCAAGAATCTTCTCATCCAAGCATCTCTTTTATTTGCTCTCCTAGACTTCTCTGGCAAGGCATGTGTCTCACTCCCACTCCCACTCCTGCCTCCATTATCATCCTCCCTATCCTGCTACTTCTATTTCTACTATTTACTCTTCTCCTTCGTCATCAGTGGGCTTTCAATGTACACATACACACATTGCTGTTGCTTCGTGTTGTATCAAAAATTCAAAGACATTGGGCGTGTCTCCAGTTGTTTTGTACAGGTAATCAGGAGCCACTTCAACTGTTATTCATGACTGCAATAGACTCGGCCAAGAGCATTAACGGGGGATTCCTTGGAACAACGTTCCAAAGTATTGAAGACCTGAACTAAATGAACAAAGAGAGTTTGCACAAGAACGCAGTTCCAGGAACGAAGATTTTCATTGATTTTCATTGGGCTAATTCAAACCAGGTGTTCCACTTGAACCAAATTAGGAACGTGGAATGAAAGGAGAGCAAGTGCGCTTAAAGTAAAATTCATGCAGTAACTAGGAAAAAAACCGCTTCAAATCATTTCTGCGCACAAAAGCTCCAGTTTCATGAATCATGAAACATTGGCATTTCTGAAAGCTTCCTTCGTCAACGCTCGAACTATTTCCGCAAGAATGTTGCATTAATATATTTCTTTATGTCAAGATGATACATTTGACGCAGTCCTCTTAATATGCAAATAACAGATTAGAATTGCAATCCACTTGAATGCAAAGAGACCCCTTTGAATTGGACGTTTTTACATTGAAATGGCGATTCTCGTGGATGGATCCGATGGAGTTGTGGCTAACTCATGTGTTCTCCATAACTAGGTTCTATTTCTTCTTCGTTGCCGCCTCGACCTAATTCACAACCATCCCGAAATCAGCTTCAGCGACAAATGTCTCTGGACCCCGAGTGTGGTTTTGACAAGGCCGTTTTATCAAATGCAAAACCATCGAAATGGCCACATTCTCAAAGCCCACGACGTTTAGCCTCGCTTGGTCCAGGCAATGAGGTTAAAAAGGTTCCTGACAACTACGGGACCATCGGGGGACCAACCAGAAAACCAAAGTTGGAAGGTGCTCATAATGAATTCAGTGGAAAGAAACAAGTAAGAACGTAAGCGCTTTTTCTATTCGCTTATCACTTTTCTCGCCCCCTGAAAGCAAGCGGAGAGAGAGAGAGAGAATGCTAGAAATGTAGCGAGACCCCAGCAAATCAGAGCATAGTTTCCCTCTTGGACCACCTTGAAGTTCCATGTGTCGAGATGGAAACTGGATTGAGTTCGATGGCTCATTTCTCTTTTCAGACATCCAATTTACATGTACGCTCAGGGCAAGACGCATCCCACACATCGGAATATCCACCTCTAAGGCGGATATTGCTGACCAAAGAAGTAAACAAAGACTTCGATGGACCAGGTGGGAACACACTTTTTCCACATCTTTTATCTACAAGAGCTCTCTGGAGTGTATTTCCTTCTCTTTCTTTTTCTCTTGAGCAGACGCTTTTGGCATTCGATTGACACATGATTACGTTCCTGGGACTGACGGTCAATATCAAGGGTGTGTGGTGTCCAAAGTGTTCCATGGGAGTCGAGCAGATTTCCACGGCGAGATTTACGAGGGTGATGAGGTCAAAGAAATTAATGGGATTAAGATGGCGCAGAAGAGCGATTTTGAGATCAAGCAAATCCTCAATGGAATCAGGGGAGAGGCTGACCTTATCTGTCGAAGGCAAGAACTCACTTTAAAAAAAAATAGTTTCGCCTATATGTTTTATAACTTGAATCTACAGTTTCACTGATCCTTTTGGGACTCATCGAGGGATTCATCCCCTAGACCAAATCACGGGCGTGGTCCCGTTAGACAAAGTTACTCGTGACGATCAATATCTTCGAATGAATGGTCTCCGGAAGATTCCCGAGATCCACAAAACCCATCGCAAGAAAGGACGAGTACGTTCATCGTAACATATCCTGATGGATAAGTACATGGTAGTCTAGAGCTATGTAGAAGCTTAATGCACCGTGCTCGGATTTTGCCTTTCCAGTACCAGACTCGTCCCGTTTTGGGCCAAGTGGAGCTACTTCTCTCCTACGATTACACTCAATCCATTCTCTATGTGACTGTGATCCGAGGACGGGGCCTCCAAAGCTTTGTCAATGGTGACTCGAGGCCTGATGCATTTATCATGGGATGTCTTTTACCTCAAAGGTAAAAAAGGGAAAAAAAAGAATTCTTGCTTAAAGGGAGCAAGAATACGAATGTTTGAAGGTTGACATTCAGAGAAGTACAGCAATTTAAAAGAACCCTTGTCTCGTATGTTTTAGTGTGTACAATGTAAGGAAGACCAGATACGTTCTCACGTCTTCAGCTCCTTTGTGGAACGACACGTTTGTATACCAAGATGTTCCAATTTCCTCTTTGAGAAACAAGAGCCTCGAGATCTCAGCGTGGAGTTTCAACCGAGACAGTTGCAATGAATACCTCGGGGAATTGGTCTTGGATCTTGCAGGTACCTTATATTATAGTTTTCTCACATGCCTTGTACCAAAATTTCCCTCTGACTCCGCACAACACCCAAGGGAACTTCTGAATGAAGTATCGATTATTTTTCTCTCGTAGATTTATCTCTCATCAACGAGAAACCCAGATGGTTTCAGCTCTTTGAAAGAACGTCGGATGGAGTCTCTCAATTCACTTTGCCAAATGGCAGAATTGGTGGCAATTTTCGTGAGTAATTGGCGTGATGGTTGTGAATATTGGAAACAATAACTTGGTCAACATCGTTCATTGCAGATGAATCAAGGAGTCTGAGCTCAGTGAGCTTCTCTAAAGGCGGTTCTCTCAAGTTGAAAAGATCCATCTTTGGCCAATTCTTCAATCGGAGCAAGAGCATAACGGATTCCCCTTGAACCAACTAACAAGAGGCGCTCTCTCGTATCTTGAACACCATCTCCAATAATATCCGTCAAGCCGCAACTTCTGGTGACATTTCAGTCTTCTACTTCTCCGGCAGTGCCTTCAGAGCTATATTCCATCGAGTACAAGGCTCGATTTTTACCTTATAATACCAACTACGTACTACATACACTTTGTATATATAGTACCACAAGTTTGCCTTGAAGATGCATATCAATTCGACCACAAACTTCTACGACAAATCTTTTCATCAATCTTATCTAGCTATGGACGAAATTAGGATCACTGGACAGAACTTAACAATCGAATTGAGAACATTTTTTTCAGGCAAATCGTTGACAACCTCTAAATTTGGAAAAATATCAGGAAAGTCTCAACATTCCTAATTTATAAATTGGTATCGGGAATTTGTTTTGCAAGTGAAAATTGTTGGAAAAACTAACAAAGTTTGTCTATTCATGCGTTTTTATAGATATGTATTGTGTTTATAATGTGCTCTTGTTACGTATACCGTGTTTTGGAGCTTATTCCACTTCATCTTTCAGCCGTTTAAAGATTTTACAGATCGTTTCAAATATAGATTTCAGACAAAAACACACTTTGACTTTATTTTTTCAGCATGGGCAATATGCACCAAGTAAACCAACATACATACATACAGTCTTGTCATTATGTAACACTGCCTGCAACGCTTCATGAGCTTCCACCACGAAAAAGAGCACTAAAAACTGCTCCTTTTAAGCGTATTCCGAATCAGGGAAGAACTTGTCCAAAGTGGACTCAAAAATGCGATCTCCCTCCAAGCCAAAAGTGCCTTCGTTGATATTAAATGGTGGCAACACAAATCGGCTGGGCAAGGGCACAGATTGACGAGCCTCGGGCTCATCAACGGGACTAGAAGGACGTCTAAACTGGGTCGAGTCCACATATTTGTCGTTTGAATCCGTTGACGAGCTCAATTGCTTCTTGACCGTTTCACTTGGGTCCACATCAAGGTTCTCGCGGGTCTCAGAACTAAACAATTCCAATGGAATTCGATGGCCAGTGATGAAACCTTGGCGTTCCGGGAAATCTTGGTGCTCGGGCTCGATTTCTTCCGGAGTTTGAGGTTCGACTAGAGGAGGGGGCAAAAGAGTATCGGAAAGGAATACTTTGGGCAAAGGATCGGGCTCGACCAAGTTGTCTTCAGGATGAAGTAATTCAAGGTCGATGAGATGTTTCTCCTTCAGGTCGCTCTTCACCTTAATAATGGTGGAACCTTTGGTAGATTTTGGCTCATCAATGGGTTGAGCACCGATGAGGGTGAGCAAAGCTAAAGAGATCACAAATTTACTGGACCACATTTCGGATGCTGTTCGTTCACTCGGAGATTTCTGGTTAATGAAGTCGGAAGTACAACGAAAAACTTATTTTCCTGTTTGAGTGCCCTTTCGACAATTATGACGATAGTTTCTGTTGCGGTTGTTGGTTTGGTAGGTGCTGATGGGAAGGAAATTTGCAATAAGATAGAAGAATGTCACACACACTGCGCTGAAGATTTCAATAGGCGAAGGAACCAGATAGACAGAGACGTTGACTCTTTCAGCGCCTGTGCGAAACTGAAGCTCGAGGAAAGAGTCTTTCATTGTGGTGGACATGGCTTGTGCATCAGGTTTTAGAATCATTCTCCTTGTTTCAAGAGTGATTGGCCTGGCTTCTTTGTTGTCGAAAGTCCGATTTGTAGTAGGATGCCGTTGTGTGAGTGTGTAGGTATCTGGTATCTTGCACTCAGTTAATCAGATCAACCGAGACCTTTGTGCGATCCCAATGAGGCAACGAGACGGCGTCAACGGCCTTGAACGCTAGCATCGTATTCCTCATTCACGAGCGAGACAAGGAATAACTCATCTGGGGGTGGGTAGCCACGTACTAGCTACACTCGTGTGTTCGAATGCACCATTCATCCCTTCTTTAAACAACTTTTTGGGAGAACAATGCGATCAACTTCAATCCAATGAACTTTATCTTTTCTTATGTTACGTTATGTGCACGTAGACAAGCGTCAATGTTGCCTAGAAAAGGGTTTGCAGCCATTTTTTTCAAGAAACCCAAGGTGCCTAAAGGAAGGTCCATTGTGTTTAGGTTGATAGTCTTCTTCAACCTTCACTGCACTTTGTAAGAAAATTTTGGCATTTATGGTAAACTTAAGTAGTGTAAAAGACAATGAATCAAGTGAACTGATTAGGTACTGCATCATAAAAAGCTACAACATGTAAAGAAACAACTCAGGAATCTTTTTTAAGGCAACTGGATCAAAATAATACCATTAACTCGTACGATCATTTCATACAAATCATGAATCATTTGAATCTTAAAAAGCTATGAAAAGTTAGGAACTATTCAACTCAAACAAAAAAGCAGATACTATACACTTCGACGGCTAAATATGAGGGCAGACAAAAATGGTTTTCGTTTAGGAAAGCTTCAGTCCATCCCCTAAAGCTTTTTTTGGCTATCAAACATTTCAACATTACCTCAGAATACCCATGTAGACACAAGCTAGAGTTCGATCCCAAAACCTTGTGTACAGTAATCGAAATCACATTGCCACCTAACAAGCAGAATCAGACATAGGCAATCTACTTTATTTATACCGCAAATACCCTAATTTTAGAATTATGCTTCAAATATAGAGTATTGAAGCCTAACCAGTAAAATAGAAAATAGTTGCAACCTCTGGGCTTTGTAACACAAAATTTCCGTTCTTATTTGTCAGTATATATTGAGAAGTTTGAAAATGGGAGAACTTTTGTGCCAGGGTTCAGTTTTGTGAGCGGTGTTAGTGTGGTGACCTCTCAGTCTTTTGTACTGTCCCTCCTGGTCAGCTGTTCGTTAAAGGACCATATACATTGTTAATGAATAATGACCCTCAAAGGTTGGTTCATTGCTTGGTTCCTTGGTTGATTGCTAATTGAAAAATTCAAAACACAAATTCTAACAGAAAGGGTTGAGGAATGACGTAGTGCCTCCTGCGTGTATTTGTTGTGCTGAAGGCTGGGTTTGATTCCGGCTGATTGCCACTAACAACTTACAGCATAGACCACAGAACTACTGGACAGCTGACGGTGACGCAACCTTTTCTGTAAGCGTCATGTTACTCAGGAAGGTAGGTTACTTAATTCAGACTTACATTAGATGTTAACAACTTAGATGTGACAACCCAACATCTCTAATTTTAACACAGTTTTAATTTGATGAATTCTAATTTGAATATATGTAGATATCCATTTAAGTTATTTGGTTAGGTAATTTCTTTATGAAGTATTGTATATCCCTCAAGGACTTATTGTTAGTGCATTCAACTGTTAATGTATGGCTTTCTTGCGATTAATGGGCCATATTAAAGTTCAAAATACTATCCATTACGCATTGAAATACCTCAGGCATGCTGGCATTTAGGTGTCAAATAATTAATCTACCAGGAGACTTACTAGGTGTCTTAGCTCTTTCATTTCACTCATTTCTTCATTTTAATATTACTGCTTTGAGTTACAAGAATGGATAATTTCTATACAATCCAGTATAAATCCGGTTTCTTCCTTCCCCATTCCCACTTCATGATCAAGCACATTGGTGTCTCATTAGTTTCAATCTTATTAAAGGACCCTAGTTATTAGAAGTTATGATAGAAATCGCACTAACATAATTCCATGTTGTGCTTAAAGATGTTATTTTAAGTACATCAAACCATAACTCCCTCCAGTGCTGCCAAGACCCTAGGTGAAAAATTTGCCAGAACGCCCTTGAAAATATGCCATTTAGGGACAAAGTAAGCTAGATTACCGGCTTAGAATATGCCAGATTTAAAGAACGTAGTATGTAAAAAACGTACTAATCTTAGTGCATTTTTTGAAATTTTCGTGCATATTTTGGTGAACTTAAAGGAGAAGTGACTTCAAAAAAGAACTAATTACACACTTAAATAAAGGCAAGCAGTCGTAGTATAACAGTTGAGCATTTGCCAACTATCCGCAACATCCCTGGTTCGAATTCCGGGCTTGCCGAGTCCTAGTGGCCTGTGGTATTAAGTTACATGTATGTAAATTAATGTCTTATATGCGTGTGTGTTTATTCGTCAATTACTCAGAATTTTGACAACAATTCTTCAAAATGATTCTTTCACAGCATGTATCTGCCTCTTGGACGTTAAAATATGTGCTCATTTGTGTGATAAGCCATCTGCAAGCCTTTGTAGATATGTTTGAAACAAATCAATCACTCGATCATTTCTCTACTGCGGGGACATGGAAGTTGGCCCCAACGGAAAGAAATAGAAGTTGTCACAAACCTGGGCCTGACTAATCCATTAAGAAATCCTTGCTTACTGTAACTCTTTGCATTCATAAACTTAACAATGAAGTGACTTTCAATGCAAACAATTATCAATGTATACCATTGGCAAGCAAAAAGTTGGAAGGAGCGAGAATATTCCTGAATGGGACACACATTGCCAAAGATGAACAAGATGAAAAAAAAAGTTCTAAACTTTAGAACTGTCTTTAAATATTTTCAAGCGTATTTTATTCCAAAATGAATCTGAATTAAAATTGAAAAAAAATCTCGAAATACACCGTTTTGAAGATTTTCTTCACATTTGCCGACTTTTCAAAATCATTGAAGCCAAGAAAAAATGACAAGGGTTTTTTTCATAATAAGTTTACCTACCATGTTTTACTCAAAACGACACTTTTACACAATCCATAAAGTCCATAAAGGGAAAATCAAAACACATCGAAAAATAACGAATTACGCATCCACATTTTTTGATAAATATTTTATTGTCAACCTATAAAACCCTCGTTACATCAATTGAAAAAAAGACGCAAAGTAATTTGAATCATCTACAATCGAAAATGCACTTAAACTTCCAGGAACAATTCCACTAAACTAACTTCGATTTTTCGTGGTCCTGGAAATACGTTAAACGGACCAAACTTCGCATAACAACCGACTGCAAACCAAAAATGTTCACCCTCGCTTCCGTCAAGTAATGCTCTCTGTGGAGAGCTTTGTGACAAACCAACAAAATCATCGGATTTTTTCGATGGTTCGTTGTAAGCAAAATCACTTGGATTTTCACTTATTGATAAAGGATTTTCGTTCTGACTCCACCGAAAGCATGGAGAATCGTTCAAGCCTAAAAATTGAAAATTAAATAGAATCCCAGTATAAATGTTTGTTAACAATTATCAAATGCGGTTTGCTTAAAGTTAGATTTGAGGCATAATTCTGGCTTAAGATCTATGCAAAGGAGTCACTTTTTTTCTTTTACGCATTTGTCCGTCCAAGCTCATTGAAGGAAAAGTGTCGCTTTCGTGAGAGCAAGAGTAGTAATCAAGCTTTTTTTATTCATTGAATTTTCAAACATTTTAAAACAGGGGTTTTAAAACAAAACGGCCAGGGTGAATCAAACTTGATGTCGTTTTATCTAAAAAACCTGACAAGGGCCCACAATCGCAGACCGATCGCAGAACTACGAGTCTCCAAGCATAGAACTATGAATGGCTTTTGGGCCCATTATTGAGTCCAAAGGGAATACCCGGCTCACTGGTTGCCAACTGTTGGCCCAGAAGTTATGAGAGGCAAAACAAAAGGTGTGACAATACTTAAAGGTTTTTTGCTCTCGTGGATTTTCTGTCAATCGAATCCAATGACTTTTTTGATTTCAAAGAAGCCCGATTGACATTCTTATTCTCATCGAAAGGATACTTTCTATTTATGTGTAACGACCGAGAACAGCGCAAAAGAAAGAAAAAAATGCGTAAAGGTGCAGATTTCAGGCAAATAAGATTTTATACCCAATGTTGCAGCCATATCAAACAAGCCTTAAAGATGATTAGATATATTCAAACTTCTCATAATTAAGGGATCAAAACACAAATAACTGAACAAAAATGTCACACGAGTCCGGCTCTTCACGCCTATTCAACTTCAAAATGGCCGACCTTACAAAAATGCGTTGAATCAAAAGATTGCTATCCCAAAACGATACCAAAAAACATGTTTATTTGCTATTTGGTGGCTTTTAAAGTTTATTTGCCATTTTTCATTTTATTTGCCATTTTTCGGCAAATAAATATAAAATTTGTCGGGTTTTGGGCAAATCATTGCAAATTAGTCTTGTGGGAAAATAGGAAAAACAAATTTTTGCCCAAAATGTTGCTTAAAGAGATATATTGATTATTCAATGGAACAAGAATATTTACTCTTAAATGTTCATACACTTGAATTCCACTTTGTTGTTGGTGAAACATGATCCTCATTTTCCGAATTTAGTGGCCAGTTTTGCTACATTTTGGTCAATTTTCCTGTCTATTTGTCATTCCTTGTTTTATATGCCGTTTTATTTGCCTTTTTGGGGGCCTATATGGCATGTTTTATTTGCCAGAAATCTGCAACCCTAGCCATGAGTCTACTTTGCTTCAGTTTTCAGAGTGAAACTAGTATTACATCTGTTAATTCACGTTTCATGCATCTTTAAAAGAATAAGACAATCAGGACGGTTGTTGTTTTTTACCAGTAGGCAGATAAATAAAAAAGAGCCTTTTGTATTTTTTGAGAGTTTTATCAACTACGTGGGGTATCCAGACTAGAGGTAGACTGGGCCTGTAACTCGTTAACAAGTGCGATTTTTAGATGCTTGATGAATAAACAAAATCAAGATATATCTCTTTTGAGGAGATGATATTATACATGATTTGTTGTCAGGTAATTCAGTTCATAGTGATGATTTATTTAGAAAAGGTATGTTGGGCGACCCCTGCATGTTTTTGAACATCGATGTCAACTTCAATTGTCAAGAGCAAGAAATACGTTAAAATCCATTATGCTGGAAAGTTAAGACGTTGTTCAACCACCCATACCAATATTTGATGAATTTTTGAGTCAAAAAAGGGGTAACTTTTGATGTGAAACGTCTTGGCTTTAGAGCGTACTTGATTTTTGACTTGTTGCTCGCTTTTGAGGCTTATTTTCTATGTACGCCCAATATACCTTGTCTCATTAAATCATAAGTTCGAACATGATTGCCTTACAACAAATCATGAATAATAACATCTGCTCATAAGAGATAAATCTTGATTTCAATTCTTTATCAAGCATCTAAAATTCGCACTTGCTGACGAGTTATAGGCTCAGTATACCTCTAGTCTGGATACCCCTCGTATTTTATTGGCTTGAACAAATTTTCAACTACTTAGCACTTTTTTTGAAAACATTTTCATGACCATTTTGCATATTAACAATGCCAAATGATTTGATTCTGATCGTGCATTTAAAAACAAGACAAATTCAAATTATTTTCGCTTTTGAACTATTTGGAATTTGAGCCAAAACTAAAATGTAAAAAAAAAAAAAACTGAACCAAAATGAAAATGAAATTCGGACCAATTTTCTTTTTTCGATGCAGTACGATGAGCTTTGAGGAGTATAAGTTTAAAAAAGTATTTTTGCAGTAGCTTATCAATAAAATGAAGCTAAAATTGCTACCAAAAGAGTTCATGGACGCTTATTTTGGCAAAATCGCATTATGACTGCAGAAAAAAATGAAAGATGTTAATTTTTGACAGTACTTGCTTCTTGATAAACATATTTTGAAAAAGAAAACTACAATCAGATACACAAAATAAGTTGCAAAATACTACTGACAAAAATAATGAGAAAAAAATTAAAAGAACTCAGTCTTCTTTACTTTTATCAAACACAATATGAGTGAAAATTAATTCAGGGGATTAAACTCACCAGGATAGCATAACATAAAATGAAATTTGCCATCTCTAGCTCTCCAGTCATCGATCATGTCCAATATAGAATATCTTAAGGCAGTCGGATCGTCGACGTTCTTGGAAATCTCGCCCTTAGACCACATTGTGCCATCGGTTGAATCATGGCGAAAAATAAGCAACGAAAAAGATGCTTGGCTGCAAGACATGATCCTAAATAGTGACATTTGAATCTGGGATTGATGTGATTGGGCTGGTTTTATGTGATCACGGTTGAATACATGACATGCCCATTCTTTGACCTCAAAAAAAAGGACATTTCCCTTCACAGAGAAAGGCGCATCTCATGCGTGGACTGACTGAATAAAAAGAGTTTAAATTCAGAATCAATTGCTTTTCGATGTAATCTGATTCTCTTACCGTCGATTTTGAGCACTTGGTTGTTGACCATTGGAATTACCGTTAGTTTTGGTTTTGTACCATTGGTTTTCAAGATGGAGTCTAATGAGTTAAAAACGCAAAACCTTGATGCCTTTACAAGTAAGGCGAAGTTTTGGAGCAGGATAATGAAAGTTATTTGATCCATCGTCAATTAGTAACTGAATCGCTAAAATCTTTGGTTGTCCTCAAGCGAAGCAGACAAACCATGAACCCTCAGATTGATTAATTCATTATTCACACATATTTGATCGCTTTGAGCCTGGCAAGGACCGACTGCATAAAAATG
This sequence comes from Tigriopus japonicus, assembly GCA_010645155.1. NCBI lineage: Eukaryota > Metazoa > Arthropoda > Copepoda > Harpacticoida > Harpacticidae > Tigriopus > Tigriopus japonicus. Next base: position 7,774,326 of record CM021323.1, read on the forward strand.
TTTTGCTTGGACATAGATGTAAAGTGTAAACTTTATGATCGTTTTGATTTCGGAACATTTTTTCCATCGATTTGGGGACCACTGCCTTTCCCATTCCAGGTAAAATTCTTGGCTCTTTAAAACATCAGGTAATTACTTCTCTTACTCACAATTCAACATTTTAGAAACTTTTAACCGAATTATAAGAAAGATGTCACTAGATGGAGCCAAAACTGGGGCGGAGTCTTTTGATTTTAGAGCTATCGTCAACTTCAACTATTTGCCAAGATTACAGCTTTTTACAGCAATTTATACAGAGTGATCAGAAATTACAGACAAAAATTTCAAAAAAGCACACAGTTGTTTTTAGCTCAAGATGGTTGACGGCACAAGAGAAGACCCCCACAGCAAGATATGTTGAATTTTGTCAGATGGTCATCTAGGTGACAAAAGAACCAGGTAAATTTAAAATGGTTTATTTGATTATTCACAGGGGCACTCAATGACTTTTGTACTCCTAGACAAATCCTTTTGCCCTTGGCTTTCTTAATCAAAACCTAAGCGTGAATTTTGTGTTCATGGTTTTTAGTTTTGTATTATCATTTCAATATTTAAAATTATGAAGAAACTGTTAGGGACTATGAAGGAAGCCAGATTAGCCGAGCGTATTAGCGTGTACGTTACGCAAATGCTTCCCCAGATGGCCGAGGTTCGTATCCTGTTGGGATAGAAATGAAGCTGTCGGGAGAAATCCTTTTTTGGGTTCGATTCTCCTCCCCGACTCTTTTCAAGAAAACCACAGACCAAGCCCCAGACTTCTCAGTTCTAGCTAAACAGGCAGACTACGGCGTCAGTAGTTTGATCCGTGACCTTTAGGTGACTTGGGCTGTATTTTCTGGATTGACTCTGAGACGCAAACTTCATGAAGGATTTTGCCTTACACACAAGATAACGCACTCTATGAGCTTCATCATGAAGCACCGCTTTCAAGAATAACTCCAGGCATAGACCACTGAATTCCTAGACTGCGCTGCCGCCGCCAATCATCAGATTATCTTACATCAGTAGGGAAGAAACAGATTGTGGCGGGAGAACACAATCGTCTAAGAAAAGTGGTTTTAAGTCCCTTTGAGAATGAGTTTTACGTGCTTAGCCCCATGCCACAACACTGGCTACCCTGTGGAAGTGTGAAAGTTGATTTCTGATCCCTAAATTTCAATGTTTTGTCCTGGAAATGTTCAAATCCAACCTCTCTCTAAAAAGAAAAATCAAAGCAGGCTGATTGTTGGGGAGGATGAAAGTCCAATAAAAGAAGAAAGGTTGAACCCATAAGCCAAGCTTTCCTCATGCAAGAACCAAGGTATTATAGGTTCCAAGGTCTACCAAGGTAAGGTATTTTACCACTGAGAATTAGTACCATCTTCAAGCTGAGATTGTATTGCTGTCCCTGCAGAATTGTCAACCACACCTCTAGACAAGGATTTCTTCATTTAAAGGATTTGAAACCACATTAGAAAAAGTGCCTGTCTCAAATTATGTGTCATTCAGGCAACCCAAGCTAATTCTCATTGGGCAGGGTTGGCCACATTGGCCTTTCAAAAAGTGACGAGATCATTGACCATCAGACAACATGATTTCTTCTGATGGCAGCACAACAACTTTTTATATTTTGAGTAATAAGTTCCTCCTGCAATTCAGAGGCTCATGGTAGGCTTCTATTATCTAAAGAAATGACTTGAGACTTAATTCTTTTTGCAAGATCCAAATCACAATTATAGAAAGCCTCCAATTTGCAGTCACCCTTGTTTGTTTTGCCAGTTGCTTCTCACTCACAATATTAAAAACATCTTGAAAAATCATCTTGAAATGTGATAAATTCATCTGTGCAGTGCCTTTCACGTGTGTTTTTTTAAATCGTAACTTCAGTTCATTTGTTTTGTAGCAGTACTCCTTCATCTGCTACAGTGCTACAGTCTATGGTTGATG